>JAZGTN010000015.1:3000000-3540000 GCA_037783415.1 Leptasterias polaris | reverse complement strand
TTTGTAACCCTCCCGAGTCCCTAGAAATTAACCGGAGGATTTGGGTGTTTTTGGAAGAGTACTGCACGGTAGTGGAGTGGGGATCATAAATAACTTGTCGGTTAATTTTGGCAAGTTTGACACTTCACTTATTAAGAGACTAGGGATCATAAACAACTGGTTTGGATCATATATAAGTGGCAGCAGTTGATTTTGGAGTATGGGGGGGGGGGTTAAGGTTTCAGTGCACCTGTTTTGTGGAACTAAATGATAGAAAGGAAGTGAAAGTTCTTGGGGTTTTTTATCTGACAAGTTGTAATTTTCTTAAAGGTAAACAAGTTAGCCACACCACAGAGGAGTTGTTGGGTGAGGAGCAAGTATTCAACCTGCGTGAGTTCAGTAGGAGTGCAACACCTAGTGGAATGGAGGGTGGGATCTCTGACAAACTGCCGTGAGTAATTCTTGTCCAAAATATTGACTTGGTCAGACCTACTTTACTAAGACAATGCTTCGTTCCCACAACTCCATTCATTTATATATTACGTAAATAATACCCAGTTCAGACGGGCGCTCTAGAGTCGTGCCAAACCAAATTGTTGAATTAAGTACATGAAAAGTTTGACGTCTGAAAAGGTTAGGAGCGACGGGACGCGCTGGAAGTCAAAACATTGACTGTTGGAGTCGGTCGGAAAGCTTTGTGGAACTTTGTAATTTTTCCCTTATGTAATTAATTGTTGTACTTGAGTGTATATTTCTGACCATTTTAATCTGTGCAATTTTCTGGATAACTTATTGTTTTTATCTACTATTTCCACTTTTTGATGCACCAATGGAAGTTAAATTTCTGTACTTGTATATTATGTGGACAATCAATTTTCTAATTTTTATTGCACTTCTAAATTGCCTTGATGCCGCTGATCATTGCCTTGGTGCCCCATGTTACACTTTTCTTTGTAGAGGCGCCCCGTACTATGAGAAACTGGCCCCATGTTACACTTTTCTTTGTAGAGGCGCCCCGTACTATGAGAAACTGCCTTGCCCTTGTACGGTGTACATGTATGTAAACATTTCAGGGCTGATTGTATAGTAGTGTTTTCCCCTTGTCAACTTAATTAAAGCAGCCGACCGCACTACTCTCACTGGCTGTTTTATCACCCTATACTATAAATTGCTGGTGTTCTTGTTTGATGTGTCTATTGATTTGTAATCCATTTTTATTGTTTGTTTCCATCTTAATGTCTAGCAGTGCTTGGAGAGGCACTAACTTGATTGCATATTTTCTTGTTGTATTTTTGTTGTGTATTTTTAGTTAAGTATTATCTAGTGTAATTTAATTTCCTTTAAATTGTATATTTATCTATTTAGTATATCTTGTACCTTGTTTACAGGCTTATTCTATGAAACTAATAAATAACATTTTAAAATAATAACTACTACTGTTCACCTTAATAAAGCTCAAACATTTGCCTGAGAAAACACCCAAGGTGTCAGACAGCATTGAAAAAAAACATTATGGGAAAGCTCCATTAAGGAAAGGGACTAAAATAACATATCCTTTTCGCCTGGCAACAAACACCTGTTATCCACATGTAGTTCCTTTTCCAAACAGTGGAGTTAATTGGATCATACACAAACCAGTATTGCTGCTGACTGCCCCAGGCAAACTAACTGCTCATCCATTAAGTTTAATGACCCAAGTAATTCAATGTTAACACACCCGCTTTGTGAAAAGGATGTAAACTTTCCGAGTTTTTGTGGCCAAACTTGGAAATTCTTTAATGGAGCTTTCCCGTAATGAATTTAATATTAAGTTTCTTTTGAGCCACAAACTTCAGTTTTTCTCAATCTCTATGTAACATCTTTTGATACTTAACTTTTGAAGGTTTCTGACAGCCGAACCTTCAAATTCACCCAGACGGACTCCAGAGATTACCGTCCGTTCACTGCCACCAGGGTTCACTGAGGCTACAGGGCAGGTGGAACAGAGTAAGTGATGCATACTTTCTTGTTGCCTTTGTTTAAAACATTCGATTGTCCCAATCATCTAGTTTTCCATAAACACGCCGTACAATCGACCTTTAAAAACGTTATCGAATTAGGTAGTCCCCTCCAAGCAAACACTGAATGACTCTTTATCATGTGATTGTGTGTTTGATCATACCCTATTGGTTAGTGATGATGTTTTGGAGCCAGAAATGCAGTGTGAACGAATGGTGCGCATACATGTCATTAACATTCGTTTACACTGCACTTCCAGCTCCAAAACGTCGGACTCACCCACAAGGTACATGCTTATTTTAATTTTGGCAAATTGAGAAAGAAAATCAAGTTAAGTATTAAGGGACAATTCTCTTCACATGGGGCATTTCAAACATGTATCATGACAATAGATAGTTCCCAGTAGACGCCATCTTTACGGGCAAATCGCATTTTAGCTTGCAGGCGCGTCAAGCGCTCAAATTATCAACGCAGCCGCGTCATTCACTAACCAATCACGCAATGAGTTTGGTGAAATGTGCGCGTGCTGCACGCCGTTCTCACGCGTAACGCATGACTGTGTGTTCCAAATTGCCCGTAAAGATGGCCGACTTACGTCATACTGCAACCTATCTATTGGTGCGAGTCACCAGCTCATAAAAAGTAAGCTTTCAGATTAATTTATTCAGTAATTTCTTTTTAATTATTACCAATCATGTTTTGGGCTTTTATCAATAATTGTCCGTCAGAGTTTCTCATATTTCATATGTCTAATAATAATCCTGTCCCATGTTTCCTTCCCTCACTCCACCCCCAATAAGTGAGGGATGATCGAGTTAACATGTTAGTTATAGTCAGAAACCAAGACGGTTCACTCCAGAAACTCAGCATTGTCCAAGGCAACAAGGTGGGTACCATACGAGCCCTCCGTAAGGATGTCAAGCGGGCCCTCCCAGCCAAGCTGCATGACAAGAAGTTCATCTTGCTGGACGAGGGCTTGAGGGATATTTCAGGTGCTAAGGAGAAGGAGCTGACCGTCTCAGAGGTCTACCACTCTGAGTGCGTCATGATACGCTGGTTGCAAGACAGTGGTAAGAGTATAACATCTTTACTTTTTTTAACAATTAAAAAAAAAATGATATATTGCCTAACATCACAAGGCCGGACTGCCACTTCAAGGTGAGGGCTACACTTAACTGATTTGGGCTATTGACCTAAATTAACTGTCACCAGGGGCAAGTTGCCACCTACTCCTGGGGCTGAAACAGGGTTGCCCCCTTCACAGTCTGTAAGGATGTAGGCATGGGTGTCATCCACTAGGAACCTAGCTGGTAGAGCAGAGTGCACTACCTTCCCAACTTACTCACTATGCATTCTTAAACTGTCCTTTGAGCTTTTAAGTTTGTCCCAACAGCACCCGTAAGGCGCATAATTCTATGGTTTGTAAGCCCACACAGTTGGCCACACTGTAGATTTTTGTCTCTAAGATTAAAAACAACTTAAGTTGAAGCATCCTGTACTTGTTGAGTTTCAGATGTGAGCAAATTGTGCGTCTGCGGTCTGGTGGGCCAGTTTGAATGCTCGTTGTGTCACCATCAAGCCTACTGCAGCCCCCAGTGCCAGGCATGTGATTGGATACGCCATAGCACGCAGTGCACCAATGACAGCACAGTATAGAAGTCTCGACAAGAAACGGCCTAATCCGATACTCTGAGGAATTTGATTGCAGTGCAAAATTGATCTCCTTACACGGAGTATGGAATTATTGTTCCTGCTGCTAGTAATAATAATATTGATAATAATATAAAATGGAAACATAAAAGCGTCGGATGCAGCGGGAGTCACCTCAAAGCGCTGCACATGTAAACAGTACAAAGCAAGTAGCAAACAAACAGCATAAAAAAAACAGTAAGATTAAAAACTTTAAGGTTCAGCACATCTAAATAAACTAAACTAACAACTCTCATTCAGTGTTACAGAATTCAAATATTTACTAATCCATAAAATTTACTATATTTTCACAGTGCAGGCTTTAGATTTTCAGGCATTTGTGCCAAAGCAAGAGTTTGCTATTTTATTTTCCAGTGTGGGCGTTAGATAATATTTTATATTTCAGGCGTTTGTGTCAAAGCAAGAGTTTGCTATTTTATTTTCTACAGTGTGGGCGTTAGATAATATTTTATATTTCAGGCGTTTGTGTCAAAGCAAGAGTTTGCTATTTTATTTTCCACAGTGTGGGCATTAGATAATATTTTATATTTCAGGCGTTTGTGTCAAAGCAAGAGTTTGCTATTTTTTGACACAAGGATGTCTAGATGTACCAAATTCTGATGATTGAGATTTTACCTTAAAGAGAGGCTCAAAGATCAAATTCAGTTTTGTGATGAAAAGTTGAAAGTTATTTGATACTTTAAGTGCAGTTTTTGTTGAAACCCAAAAGTTCTATGACATCACATTTCAAATATTTACATGGTATTAGTCATTTTTGTACAGAGACTTGTTTTAGTTCAATGCTGAATTTTGATGATATTCAATCAAAACGGCTTTGAATTTGACCTATTAACTGGCGCAAAAATTCCTCTTTGAGTTTGTTTATGTCAAATGAGTCAATTTCTTCGCCCTGAAAGAGTATCAAATAGAACCACAGTTTACACCATTTTAACGTGAGGTTAGAGACTTGTAAATTGTCCCCACTTTCATGACAACTCTATCTACTGAAAAATGAGCGCATCACGAAACTGTATTTGACTTCGGAGCCCCTCTTTAATACATTGAATTCCAAAAGCACCAGTAACTAACCTATCAAAATCCAACAGCTCATTTTGTTTGATTCTGTTGGACGGGAGGACTGCACTGAAAGTGGTTGTGCTTTACATGACATCAGGCATACCATCCAATGTCAGAGTCAAACAGTTTGGGTTTTGAGTTAACATAAGGTGTTGGATTGTGTTAGAGTGAGGATGGATCGCATTAAAGGTGCTGTATACGTTTGGTAATTGGAGCCTACTGATTGTGTTAATCCTATATAAATAATGTAGGTATATTCAATAAAACTAACCTGTGAAAACTTCACTTCAAAAGGTGGTTCGCGTTTTAAAGATATCACCGAAAAACCGGAGCGAATATTTCCAATAGGAATACACAGTCTGAGAAGCGTTACGGCTGTAACGCTTCTCAGATTCAAATTTTGGGGGATAAAAGGTGACATATCTTTCCATAACTGCAGTACTTCGAAGTGAAAAGTTTCTCAAAATTCATTATACTAAATTTCAGAGTCATTACCAAACGTATAGACGATGTGACCTCTGACGTCATTTGAAAATCATAACATGATGCGCGCACATGTCGCGGGGCAAAACCTTTGTGTACTTGACAGCCAGCTAGAAAGTACACGCAATATTACCATGACTACGTGTCTCTTTGCCCGGCGGAACATGACTTGGACAACAGAGGGCGGTTTAAATGTAAACAGAGGTCACATCGTCTATACAGACCCTTTAAACCACTCAAGGGGAGTCTTGCTTAAAGGGTGTGTACAACATTGGTAAGATTGAAAATATCATTGTTCACAGATTTGCTCACAGATTTGCTCAAAACTTACCCGGTACATGGTATAAAGATGGTCATGGTGGAAAACTTCCATTGAAATAGTTTTGCTTAGGTTTTTAGGAAATGAGTAAAACAACGGTCTTTATCCTACAGGATAAGATCCGATGTTTGAAAAAAAGTTAAACATATAATGGGGTTTTTCTCCGTTTTCTCATGACTCCGAAGACCGATTGAGCTTAAACTTTCACAGGTTTGCACAGGTTTGATATTTCATGTATATGTTGGGTCACATCAAGTGTGGATACAGGTCTTTGGGAATTCATACATTCGTCAGCATTACATGTTTCAATAGCTCCATATATTGTGTTCAGTTTTAACAGATTACGCATTTACAGATTCATGGAAGTGTGCTTATTGACTGGCTTACATTTTTAGTTTTATGCACTACATACTAATGAACAACGCATTATGTTTAACGCGTTAAACATCACTATGGATTTCTGACTTTTTTGTTTATTTTGAAGTAGTTGTTATGAGTCAAGAAAGGGTTGGACGATCTTGTTTGGAACAAAAATACAATAACATCCCAAATTTATGTGTTTATTTGCAGCTGATGAGATAATTTATTTTGATCAAATTATTTGTGTGCCATCTCTTTCAAATTGTTTCATAAAAACAGCAAAAACATGTGTTTATTCTTCAGTCAGTTCATTAAAGATTGTGTGTTATGAAACCAGTGTGTTATAAAACGAGTGTGGTGTGAACTTTCAAAGTATTGGATCCATTTTGTTCAGTGTTTAAAGGTGAAATGAGGTAAAGTTATGCCATGGTCGTAGCTGAGCGGATAAGTGCGCTGGACTAGCTAGCTGGACAAGTATTGTGTAATGCACGTAAAAGTACCCAGTTAATGCATTAGAATGTGCAAGGTCACTACTCTGTAAACAAATAATGAGCATTTTGAGTTGCCCTCGAGTGTGATTAAGAGCTTTGTTGTTATGATGGTTAAGATCTTTCTGATGGTACAGCTGTTGTTTCCTCCCATTCACTGGTGTATTTCCAAGTTTGATTTTAGGCCAAAGGAGGTAAGCATCTCCATAACCCTAGCAGACTTGCTATGAGGTTTACAAATGGGAAAAAGACAAGATTTCTTTGCCTTTATATTAAAATTCATTTTTTTTTTTAGAGAACCCAAAGAACGCCCACTACAATTAATCTCCCTCTCCCTTGTAAAATAATCTGATAATATTTCAAGGAAGGTTACACCCAGTTCAGACAGGCACTCTAGAGTTGCGCCGAACAGATTAGGAGCGACTCTAGGTCGACCCAAATAAATTTTGGTTTCAGAAAGGCAAACATAAATTAGGTTCGGCCCATGACAAGATCAACATCTGAAACCAAGACGCAACAGTCGATCTTTTAACTTCCAGTCGCTCCTCTAACTGTTTCAGAAGTCAAACTTTTCATTTACTTAATTCAATGCGGCGCGATTCCAGAGTGAATGTCTTGAGTTGATATCATCTGAGAGAAACAAAAACGCCATGACACCCCTCAAAAATACAGTTAATAACTTCTATAGATCTGTTTTTATTTATAATGGCAATCCACTTACATCCGGCAAAACATCATGACACTTTAAAGAAGTAAACAGGTATTTGTGTTGTGTGCATCTGAGCTATTTTAAAGGGAAGGTGTACGTTTGGTGATCACTCTTAAAATTAATGGCAATAAAAACTTATTTCGGTTAGAAGTAAAGCATTTCGAGAAACATTTCACTTCAAAGTAATGTGGTTATGGAAAAAGATATCAGTTTTTTAATCCCCCAAAATTTGAATCTGAGAAACATTACTGTCAGATCCATCTCTCGGATTGTGCATTCCAATTATCTTCCTGCGTGGACATAACCACTCTGGATTTTTGGCGATATCTCAAAAAACGCTACCACCTTTTGAAATAAAATCGAACCGAAAAGCCAAAGGTACATGTATACTTTGATTTTCAGGAAATGCAATTTACCCTCAAAGTTGTCAGTTAACAAAAACCTATGCAGTATTCAATAAACTCACCACACAAACAACTCAAGAAAATGGCATCATTTGCTTAAACAAGAAACTAAGAATTGGGAACAAGTTTCTTGCGCATCATAGTTTCTCACAGTAAAATCCATACTGGTATCAAGTTTTGCTATTGTCATTCTCAATCCTAAGCTTAAAGTTGTCATTAAAAAAAAACTTGAGGATGGCCTTTCTCAACAACCCATTTTCAGGCTAGAATTTCTGACAATGACATTCTCTATCTATCACTTGCATTCCCTCTCAATATGTACAATGTGCAATTTTCCAATCAATAAATTAAGTTTATCTTTATCCTATTATACAATTAATAATTTACATAATTAAAAAAACATTATGGGTAAGGAAAAAACCGAAATTCTGATTTTAATTAATTTAGTCAACTTGTTAATATTGCAACTACTCTGAAATTTTGCACTGGGGTTGTTTTAGATTGGGGAATGCTGCTGGCTGGCTGGTTAATGTACATAGTGCTTATTGCAATCTGCATCATACTGCGAAATAAAATTCACTTTCTTTCCCAATTTGTGGTCGCCATCGAAGTGACTGACTAAAAATTTCAACAGAAATGCGAGAAATTGATAAAGGAACTCAAGAGCTGAATTTGGAATCATAGAAAAACCAAAATCTTTGGCTGTTGCGATCAGAATGAGGAACAGCGCAACACTATTATGATTGAAGGTTAATTCATTCCAACAACATTATGCATATCAATTTTGTTTTTACCCTTACACCAATGTGTTTTAAGCACTGTATACTTTATCCCCCGAGTTCTGTGAAGAAGAAAAATTCCCCAGGCAAATCACTGGGGTGGGATTCGAACCCATGATCTTTGCATGGCTAGAGCAGATGTCTTACCACTAGTCCACTGAGCGAGGCAGTTGGAATCCTCAGCAGTGGGTACAGCAATGATTTAATAGATGTTAGTTTTTGCATCAGGATTAAGAATATGACTTGTTTTTACCCTTACACTGATGTGTATTCCGCACTGTATACTCAGTACTTTCCACAAGTTCTGTGAAATTTTATTTTTGTTTGGCCTCAGTGATGGTGGCCTATGCAAGAAGTCTATTTCAATGTATGTAATAATTGTAAAACAGTAAACAAACAAATTATTATTGGTTTTTGTTTTTCAGCTTTTCACTGATGTAAGAAATGTGCTGTGCACTGGGCCGAGTCTACAGTGCTTACACACCGGTGCACGGGTGAAAACAATTACTAATATTCTAATAAACTGATTTCTGACCAAAAACATTATAAATCATAATTAAATTCAAAGAAAAAAACTTTTTCCACAAAAGATTGCAAAAAATTCCCTTTTCCTTAAAAGTTTGGTCCTATTAAAAACAGGAAACAGAAAATAAGAACATACAAGCCATAAATAAACAGTAAAAGGGTTACATGTATAATGCTGAAAAGAAAATGAAAAGGCAGTTAAATCAAGGACTTCTCTTTGTTCTCATATTGTTAGGGCTTAATGTAGTTTTTTTGTGTGATATCCCCATTGGTATTATACATGTAGGTGATATACCTCTCTGTAAAAACACTCAGATCTCTTTTGTTCAAGTCCTCAATTTCAACGGGTAGACACCCCCACCCAAAATGGGGGGGGGGGGGGGGGGGGGGGGGTGTAGGAAGGTGTTTTTTGTATAAGGTAGTTTCAAAGCTATGATGGTGCCAAGAAGTTGGTGAATCCAGTCAAAACCTTTAACAAAAGAATAATTTCTGGTTTTTCCCTCAAAAACAAATTTTCAAAATGGGAAATATTTAAATCGACCGCATATGATGCATTAACTGTCAGTAGTAAACATGTTTTATAGTTCCCACACAAGCGTGAGTGGCATAATATGGCATTTCTGCGTCCCTTACCCAACCAGGGTCAAATTTCATAGAGCTGCTTAAGCACAAAAAAGTAGCTAAGCACAACAAGATTATGCTTACTAGAATAAGGTCACCAGCCAAAATACCATGCCACATGCACCATTCCTGACTGGTATCTCCTGAAAAATTTCGCTTAGCACAAAATTTTAAGTAAAATTGTCTGCTCAAGCAGCTGTATGAAATTGGGCCCAGGCCATTGGACTGAGACCCAGACATGTGATATTTTTACAAACTGTTTTCTTCTTCGTATTCCTCAAGCAACAGGAGACCCATTGTATTCCTCGAGTGACAATGAATTTATCTCTAATCAATTTTTACGCGTAGCTTAAAATAGCGCAATTCGCAGAGTTAGAACAGCACGTTCTAAAACACGGTTTGATATGGGCCGTTCAGTATAGGTTTATATCACACTCTTTTTGCTTTGGATCGACCAACCAGCATTAAGGATTCAAGTTTGCTTGAAGAAGAATTTAGGAGTCGATGATGACAGCATTTTAAAAGTAAACTGGGCATACATTAAATAAGTATGAATAAGTTCTTAATAATTACACGCCTCATTGTGTTTTGACAGACACATTTCATCTACAAATAGCACCAAATTGCACAATACGGTTAAGGATGATAACGTTAATAAACATCGCACACACTCTTTCTCGGCCGGGATTCCACATTAACTCGCCACCATTTTAAGAACGCTTTTTTTTTTCAAGACCTTACAGCCAACAGTCTTTTGCAAAAATGGGGTTAACTTGTTTTTTTTTATCTAAATGAAACATTTTGTGACATGAGTAAACCCTTGTTCAAATGGTATTGTCTTCTTATGATGTCACTTAGAATTTTTTAGAATTTTGATTTTATTTTAAAAAGAATTTGGCTACTAGTAGTGGTTCAACATTTACCTGCAAAGATAGTTAAAACCTAATTTGCATATCTAAAGCGTTACACACATACATCCTATATTAGCTCACCAACAAACAGTCTGCACCTGCTCCAACTGGTACTCTGCAATTCACAGCGGGGGACTGGTTGCCTGCAGTATCCTGTTGAGAGCATTTGATTGGGCACCCAAGAAAACTGACAGCTCCGACCTCACCAAGCTGGAGAACACAGGTTGAGTTTTTCTACCACGAGTTTTGTGTGTGGTCCAAACAATCCAGTCTCGAGATCAGTTATTATGCTTTTGTTTCTCCCATGCATTGAATACAATTTTGTCCGACGAGGAGAGTTCCCAGAGACCAGAAAACTGTTTTTCCGGTGCACGTTTTCTCAAAAACCATCCACTTGCCTCCGAGACAGTTCCGGCCTGGTTGATGTAAATCTACAGTTTTCTGACCACTGCATGATGAAAAAACGCAACTTTCAGCCGGTACCAGGCTTTGACCATGAGATGCACCAAGTGGTCTAATCCGATTGAACTTACAGCGAATCGGTGCCAAGTGTTGGTACTAGCAGAGGTTGGTTTGGAAGCGGTCACGGAAGAGGGGTGAGGTGTCATTTCTCTGGGGTATCTGGCTTGATGATCTGGAACGTGATGAGGTACTCTGGGAAGGCCTGTCAATGGGAAAGAGATGTTCAATTTAGATTAAAATAATCAAAAAGATTTATTTTAAAAAATGATAAAAGGCGCATCGATTTGAATTTATCTAGAACTGTTTATAATCTTTCGTGGTTTGTGCTACTATGAACCACCACTAAAAATTGCTTCATTTGAGGCGTTTTCAAATTTGGGGAAAAAAATGATAATAATAGTAAACCACAGGGGAAACTGAGGTTTATTATTTGATATCTGAAGTCGCACCCATTTAAGGTGATCCCCTGGATGCCACTTCCCAGGTTGTATCGTAAACTTGGGTGTGATCCCTGGCTACACGGCAGTTAACGGTTGTATGGTTACTGACTAGCACCCCTGAACAAAGATATTGACAAAATAGGGAGACCGCCAACATAGGGCTAGATAGCTCAGTTGGTAGAGTGCCTGCACGTTAATCCGGAGGTCGTTGGTTTAAATCACACTCTAGTCAATTTTTCTTTGTTCAACCCAAAATAAAAAGCATATTACAAACATACTGCTGTATTGAACACACCGTTTCCATGTTACGCCAATAGGTCAAACAGCTCCCTCAGTGAGGCAAAAGAAAGACCTATCCAGGGAATGAATTCGTTTGGAAAATTTTGCATAGCAAAATAGTTAGACTGAACACGTTTTGTGCACACAGAATACTTAATGAGTAGCAAATGGTGATTTTCGAGTAGAAACCGATACATTTTGTGCAGCGTTTTGCTCTGCTATACAAGGGAAATCGTTCACTGCTATCATTGGCTGAGATTTGTGCATGGCGTGTGACACGTGTGTGCATTTCTATTCTTCGTCCTCAGCGCTGCCCCCCCCCCCCCCCCCCCCCCCTATGCAAGGGGTCTACAGCAACTAAAAACATTTGGATCATCTTTGGGAATTAATTTGCGATCTCCAGGGCTTTATTTCAAATGAACCATACAAGCCTCGCCTATCCATTCCGGCGTCCCCACCACCTCTTGGGGGGGGGAGGGGGGGGGTCACACTCACCTGTTCCCCTCTGTAGATGACGTACTCCGAGTACGCCAAGCCACCAGTGCTGGGTCTGCCGATGACCGAGTGGTGACCAGGTGGTGCATGGGCCATCTTCATGGCGCTGAACTGAAGGAACGCCTTGCCGAGGGTCACCCGGCAGAATACAATTTGCCTGGTACAACAAACACGCAATAAACACAAAATCAGTAACCATATAATCAAAAACAAAAGGTTATTTAATGAAGAGTACCATTCATTTAAATTACCTACACGTAGAATTTGAACTGCCTCTAGCCGCCGGGCTTGCTCGGTGGTCTAGTGGTAAGACATCTGCTCTAGCAATGCAAAGGTCGTGGGTTCGAATCCCATCCTATTTGCCTGTGGATGTTTTTCACAGAACTCAAGAAAGTACTGAGTATACAGTGCTTTAAACACATCGGTGTAGAAATAAAAACCTAAATATATTCTACATCTATCAAACTACCTACATTCATTAAAATTACCTGCAAATAGAAAGTATCTGTCATGCTTTTCTTCATCAAACCCACTGATTGACCTCTTGAACAGCAACAGAATTTAACATCTCATTGTGTTCGTCAAAACATATTAGTATCAAAGGGCTACACAAATCTCATCCAAAAAACTCACCACAACAAAGTTTGTGTAAAATTTCAAAAAAAAAAAATCCCAATGTTGAACACCATCTTCACTGAACTCACCTATGACAAATGTAACAGGATCTATCTTTATGGGCGGGGCACCCTGTCCCTCCCCCGATTCCGTACACATACTGGTTGCTTTTTGAGGAGTCTTCGGCAAAGTAGATACCTGCTCCAAACATTCCGCCGATGTAGGCGTGGCGCTCATCAAAACCTTTGTTGACGATGGCGTTGATGAATGGGGAACCTGTGGAGAAAGGCAAATTTAGAGGGAACAACTGTGTGTTAAATTTGCGAAAACTTGGGCCCTTTCTGAAAGATGCTCTACTTAATTTAAACAAAACACCAGTACTCATAGTATGCCATTAAGGAATATACGTTGTGGCCGAGCGGTCTAGTTCACCTGACCCAAGCTTCAGTGTTGTCAGCAGCAAAGTGTGGGTTCGAATCCCAGTCATCACACTTGTGCCCTTGAGCAAGGCACTTAACCATTATTGCTTCGTAAAAAGTTGGGAAGGTAGTGCATTCTGCTCTACCAGCCAGGCTTCTAGTGGATGATACCCATGCCTACATCCTTACGGACTCTGAAGGGGGTAACCTTGTTTCAGCCCCAGACGTAGGTGGCAATGTGCCCCTGGTGGCAGTTGATTTGGGTTTACAGCCCAAATAAGTTTGAAGTGGCCGCTGCCCTTTTAATGTTTGGCGATTTCTCATGGGGGGAAAAAAAAGAAGAAAAAATATAAGGTCTTTTGCACCATGCCTACAAGGATTTTGTACATTTTGCACCATAGACCCTTAAAAGTCTTTCATCATTTTTATGGGACCTTGGATTCCCGGACAGTTTGTTTTAATGTGTGAGGAAAACATAATCACCCACTTCAAACAGAGCCCATTGTTTGAACTGCAGTCTATGACCTCCATGTCGTCTTAATAATAATAATAATTTTTTGATTTATATAGCGCATAGTAATTAACACTTAATTCTCAATGCGCTTTACATTAGTGCCCTGGTCATTGGGCCAATAACATTCCTTTAATCTTTCTCAGCTCCCTGGGGAGTATACAGCCCTGGGCTGCCGTGGCGCTCCGAAGGCTTTTTCAAACACAATATCAACCTCTACCCTTGCAGGTACCCATTTATACCCCTGGGTGAAGAGAAGCAATTATAGCAAAGTGTCTTGCTCAAGGACACAAGCGTCGTGACCGGGACTCGAACCCACACCCCGATGACTAAACCACCAGAACTTGAATCCGATGCTCTTAACCACTCGGCCAATCAAAATCCACCAAATTGTAAAGACATACCATGGAAGAGCATCCTCTCGTTGTCATGGTTATGATTCTCATCGGCGACCTCCTTCTTACGATGCAAGTATCTGTCCCACAGTCTCTTGTTGCGTACTTTCTGGATCTTGTTGATGCTGTACTTGCTGAAGATACCGCCGGCCTGGCCGTTATCGCGGTGCTCTCGAACCGTGTTCTGCATCTGGTGGTCAAAAGGCACAAAAACATGTGATGATCTTTGCCCATTTCCTTTTCTACCTCAGGATTCTAAGTGTGCATCTGGCTTTGCAATATTGAAATTTCCTAACTAAAAGAAATAAAATAACAAGTCATTGAAGTTTAATTTTGATTCTACCGAGTCATCACCAGCACTGAAGGACTTATGCTCCCTCCCTAATACTCTCTCCGAGGGACTGCTAACTAACAATCCAGTTTTAACTTTTAGTTACAATTTACATCCCTCCCGAAGTCACTGCAAAAAGAGTATAATTTTACAAAAATGCTGTGAGGTGTGCCCGTGCGAGGCTCGGTTATATAGGGAAGAGGGCTTTTTTTAACAATGAGCTCTATAAAGCATAAAGACAAACACCGGTGGCAAGTGCAATCTCAAGTAAGTCCAAAGTGCTATGTGATGATGAGGTAGAACTCTCATTTACAATATATTAAGCTAAGTGCTCTTTGTGCTTTATACCTGAAATACAATAAGTAAGCACGATCAAATATTTTACAGCTGCTTAAGCACAAGACTTGGCTAAGAACAAATCAAAATCAATTGTGCTTAGCAGAAAAGAGGTTAACAGCAAAGATACCATGTTATGTGTACTGTGGAGGGCTGGTGGAGGGCTTGGTAATACTGCCAACAATTATAAATTCCTCACTTTAACAGTGAAACACAGTCTTTCTTTTGTTGTTCTTCTTAGTGAGGGTTAAGAGATAGATTTGGTTTGTGGTAACACCATGTGTATATCTACTTGCTAGGTAGATTTTGTTCTTTGAGAACTTGTCTTGCTATTTATTCTACTGCCGCGGAGTAGATTATTCGGAATTCGGGAGACTTCTCAGTTCTGAAAAGAACTGTCCTGCTTATTAACTACTACCTGGGCGGGAGGTAGGAAATCGGCCGGGACTACTACTTTGTAACGTCGTTAAGAGACAGTGTTATATTTGGAAGCTGGGGACTTGGGAGGGGAGAGGGGTGTGTTTCATCGTTTCCGCCAAGGATTCTTTTAACTACTTACCTCAACGGCAACTGACTGGTACTCCTTGTCGTCAATACCCAGATCTATCAGAATAGATCCCGTGCTCCCATGTAGGTGTGGGTTGGGGGTAATGTTACCCCCCATCAGTCTCTCCATACCCTTGATGACCTTATGCCGATGGCCGTATGCATTGATCCCGATCTCCTTCAGCTCCTCATGACCCATGTCCAACAGGACATCCATGGTTATCTGCAATCGACACAAACATTTGGATGAGAACGTAGGACTTGAGAAACTTGGCATGGTGGGAGTACAATCAGGGCCCAATTTCATGGCTCTGCTTACCGTAAGCAAAGAATCGGTGCTAACGGAAGCAGCAGGGAATTTCTGCTTGTGCACTTGCGTAGTCCACATTACTAGGCATTCTACGCTTACACAGCTAGCGCAGAAATCTGGCGCTTACTCGGTAAGCAGAGAATGGTGATTGCAAGCGCAGAGTTGGGCGGTAAGCAGAGCCATGAAATTGGGCCCAGGTGAGGCTTGCGGTAGCACCACAGTGTAAAATCTCTTTTGAGTAGTGGTGGTTCTGAGAATAACTGGTGGTTGATAATTCAATGTTTCGATCAGTATGCTCTGGTTGTCTTCCTCAAATGCTAATGACAACACAACACATGAACAGGTGTAACAAAAACAGTGGAAAGAGATGACAGAGATGAAAGCACACAGCAAAAGCAGGGGATGAACAAAGAGGAGAGTGTTAAAAACTCTTCAAAATCAGCCACAACCAAAGATTGCCAAAGACCTGTATCCACACTTGACGTGACCCAACATATACATGCCATAACAAACCTGTGAAAGTTTCAGCTAAATCAGTCTTCCGAGTCATGAGAAAACAGTGAAAAACCGCATTTTCACCATTTTTCAAACATCGGATGTTATCACGCGTGATAAAGACTAATTGTTTTACTCATTTCTCACAAACTATAGCATTTCAAGCAAAACTATTTCAAGGGAAGTTTTCCACTACGAGCATCTTTATACCATGTAAATTATGTGCAAATCTGTGAACATTTGTATTTTCAATCTTATCAATGTTGTACACACCCTTTAAAGTTAAATGATCAAGGTAAGGTCTATGTTTGACTACTCACCAGTTCTCTTTCAAAGATTTCCCTGAGATGATCCAGCTGAACGCCTCTCAAAAAGGCACCCATGCTGATGTCTAACGGATTGCCGGTACTAGTCTCACTACTGCCACTGTCTGCTGCACCATCTCCCGTCTGTGACGTCGACGTCACCACTTGCTTCACAGCTGGAGTCGCCGCCGCGCCAACCCCGCCCACTGCCCCCTGAGCGGTGTCCACATCGTCCGAGGCAAGCCCCGGTCCGGGTCTCCTCGATGAAGGAGCGGGGATGAGGTTGCCGCTTTTGATGGGTGTGGTCGGGGTGAGGCCTTTGGCTGTGCTCGGCGCTGAGCCCTGAGGCATGGCATCGATGAGGAGGGAGCGTACGTCATCTGCGGTGGCAAGGTCGAGTGGTGTTTGCCCTTCCTGGTTGGTCATTGTTGGATCAGCACCATGGGCAAGCTAAACATAAAACATTCCAGAAACATAAAGAGCATACTTTTATACAAGGCTAGCGCAGACAGTCTGCCATTAGAATGGCCACAAACAGAAAACTTTAATTTCAAGTCACAAGCTCCAAAAAACAAAAATAGCTGTGTTAGTCTGATAGAAACAAGGTAGTGGTAGACTAAGCTTCCGTAGCAACAACTACTTGCATCTGATGAAGTAGTTGTTGCTACAAAAGCTTATGCAGTTTTTTGGGGGGTAATTAGTTAGTCTTTAAGTGTTACCACTACCTTCCTTGTTCAGTCACAAACTGCAAATCTAATTATTTTATACACTCAAGCCCCCTTGTCTTTCATAACCAGTGGTTCCGTGTGGACAAGAATTTACTTGCTACAACGAGCCACCCAACTGCATTTCAGTTCTGGTCTCTCTACTTGGACCCTTTTCACACTGTCCTGCACACCCTTCAAAATTTGTAAAAAACGGAATAAGCAAACATGAGGTCTTACCAAGAGGGCGCAGAGTTGTGTGCGACCTTTCTGCGCTGCTTCGTGTAGGGGAGTGAAGTTCCAGCGGTCTACAGCGTTGACGCAAGTGTGGTGTTTGATAAGCAACGAGGCAATATCCAAATGCTGCAACAGACAGACAAAAGAAACAATAAAGATACATTTTTTGTTTTTCTTTTTTCAAACAACAAGCATTGGTTTAAAAGGATGTTTTTTGAGGAAGTGATTTGTAGGATTTGCAGCTCTGCATGGTGGAGATAATAATAATAATAATAATAATAATAGTGGCTTCTTATATAGCGCTCATATCCGTCACTCAGTGACGCTCAAGGCGCTTCAACAGTCAGTATTTTCCTGCAAGGTATATATGTGGAGCTACTTTTTGAATTTTGAGACCTATTTCTTTACATAGCACCATGTAATGGTTTACAAGGTGCTGTGGCGCAATATGCAGCCAATCAAACCAGGAACACCGGGGCAAACCCCTTCTCTTTTCGATAAGTGCACTGGGTTCTTTACGTGCATTACACAACACACGGGACCAATGGCTTTACGTCCCATCCGAAGGACGAAGCAATAATGGTTAAGTGTCTTGCTTAATAAGGACACAAGTGTCACGACCGGGACTCGAACCCACACTCTGCTGAACAGAAACACCAGAGCTTGAGTCCGATGCTCTTATCCGCTCGGCCACGACACTCCAAATAGATACAATCTAGTGAGAATAATCTTGTAAATATTCTCTCTATATAACTTGAAGTGGTTTTAAAAAGAAACTGGTGGTGTATGTGTAAGACGAGACCTTGGCTTTTTTTTTTTTTTTTTTCTTAACCCAACTGTTTCTTTCGCTTTTTTACCTTGTTACTTTTGTGTAAAGTACTTTGAGGCTCTGCGTAAGGCACTTAAAGGGTGTGTACAACATTGGTAAGAATGAAAATATAAATGTTCACAGAATTGCATATAACTTAATGGTGGAAAACTTCCCTTTAAAATTGTTTTGCTTGAAATGCAATAGGTTTTAGAAAAATTAGTAATTGAGACCGATTGAGCCTTGAACTCTCACAGGTTTGTTATTTTATGTATATGTTGGGTCACTGGATACTGGATACTGGTCTTTGACAACTATCAATGTTTTACATGTGCTTTAATAAGTACGTTTTATTATTATTATTGTTGCGGAAGAACACCGATGACTTACCCCGTATGACGAGGCATTATGCAGAGGGATGAGGCCTCCTTTGTCCCTGGCGTTCACATCAGCACCATGCTCTAGTAGGTAGTCTGCTACCTCTACGTTGTTGTACCCAGCTACAAGAAGAAAACCAAACAAACAAAAGCGATCATCACAAGTTGGGTTAGAAGATTTACATGAAGGACTGTACAAGTAAAATACAAATAATACTAACTAGTTTCTATAGAGTGCATATACATAGCCAAATTTGCTTAAGCAAAAGCGTATTTCACAGGTTAGGCAAGAAAATTAGGCAGCCAGCTTGTGCATTCGCCATAGATTTGCGTTGTTATGTCATTCGTTATCATACAGTAAGTGCCGGAAGGTTAGCATGCCTTTTCAAGTGCTTACGGTTAGCGGTGCTATAAAATGGAAACTCAGCGCAGTAAGCACAAAATCGGCCGCTAAGCAGCTCTATGAAATTGAGCCCAGATCTACAAACTGAGTCTTAAATAAATGACATAATTAGTCCCTGCAAGGTGCAGCTTGACATCCAGAGACCCACCTGCTAGGTGTAGAGGAGTAGAGTTCCTGCCCTGGGAGTCACGGCAGTTGATGTTGTCCGGAGTGACCAGCTTCTGGACCCTGACCAGGTTGCCCTTCTTGGCTGCCTCCAGGAGAGCGGCGTCTCCCCTCAGTAGATCCTGAACATCCTGGTCACCTTCCTTGACAAGGTCCAGGGCTGTGTGGCCGTCACGGTTTTTCTTCTCAGGATCGGCACCATGCTACAAAAGGAACAGCCAGAAACAAAAACTACATATTTATCACTTAAATAAATTGTTTAATGATAAATACCAGTACATTGAGAGTGCTTATGGAATTCTGCAAAACTCTTTGAAGTGTGTGTACAACATTGGTAAGACTAAAAATATGATTGTTCACAGATTTGCAAGTAAACTACATGGTATGAAGATAGTCATGGTGGAATTCTTCCCTTGAAATAGTTTTGCATGAAATGCTTTAGTTTTTGAGAAATTAGTAAAACAATTATTTTTTATCTAGCGAGTCCAAAACCCAATAATTGAAAACGGTGAAAACAAATAAGTGAGTTTTTCATTGTTTTGTGTGTGACTCCAATGACCGATTGAGCTTAAATTTTCACAGGTTTTTTATTTCATGGATATGTTGGGTTACACAAAGTGTGGATATTACCAATAACCAATGTTGTACGTATGCTTTAAGATGATCTTTTCCAGAAGGAGAAACTCAAACTAAGGCTTTGGAATTCTGGTTTACCTTAAGTAGTAGTTTGCATATCTCATATTTGCCCTTGGCCGCTGCCTCGTGTAGCGGAGTGAACTTCCACAGATCAGCTGCGTTGACGACGGCGTTGTGTTTGATCAGTAGCTCGGTCACCTCATAATGACCGAAGGAGCATGCATTGTGCAGAGGAACAAGCCCACTGTAAAGGAAGACACAGAAAGGGCAAATGTCATTGAGCGTCTTAGCCGAGTGGTCTAGTGTAGAGCTGTGTATTGAGAGAGTTGCGCACCTGGACGCCATTTTCAGTCCAATTGTAGCACAAGCCAATGTGCAGTCTAGTCTGGCACCCTACATGAGCACATGTGTTTTATAGACCAAAAATGCTTCATAATCCCAAGTTTTGCAACTCTCTCAATACAAACCTTCGGTCTAGTGCACTGTTGTTGTCAGAGTGCGAGTTCGGGAGTCGATTGTGGCACTTTCTTTCTTTCACCGACTAGTAAGTTAGGAATTATAAGGATTAACATCGGGGCAGACCCCTTTACTTATTCAAAAGTGTACTGGGTTCTTTAACGTGCTCAAAGTCACAAGGGCCATGACGGTGACCTGTACCATATTCAATCTCTTTCAATCACTTAGAATAGCCAACAAGAAGCTGTCAAATTTAATGTTCAAAGGACTAGCGAAGAAAGAGTGAAGAGTTTTGTATCAGGAAGACCCATGAGACCTTGGTCATAGACACTCCACCTACCCTTTGTCTTTCGCATGAACGTAAGCTCCATGTTGTAATAGAAAATCAACGACGGCTACACGGTTGTACCCAGCTGCAAAATGCAGAGGCGTAGAGTGTCTGCCTTCCTTGTCCCGGCAGTTGACTATATGTGGATTCCTTGACACCAGAGCCTGAAGGTTGTAAAGGTTGATGAGTTTATAAGACAAAAGTGAAAAAAACCACAGTTTTTGTTAACCCATCTCTGCCTAAAGCTTGGTTCAAACTTCTTGCGAATGCTTCGTGCAAAGCGAATTTGACGTCACAGCTCTGATTGTGTTTCGGAAGAGTTGCCCACATCTCAACTCTTCCAAATTGTCCGTTGCGAATTTGTGACATCAAAATTGGCATCCCATTCCAAAGAAGTATGAACCGGGCTTAACTATGAATTTTCCATGGACCATAAAAATGCTATAAACACCTACTTACGGGAACACCTGTAGAAGAATAATCTAGCAACTTTATACTTTTCACTGGCGTGTCGCGGCTGGGCGGTTTACAGGCAATGATAGTCTTTTTTTGTTAAGGCAGAGCTATGCGTTTTATGCGTAAATACCCGAGCGGCCCACGAGAGTTTGATCAAATTTCTTGCACGATTGGTTGGAGAACAACCACTTAGCTGGAAAAATGAATATGCTAGACGCAGCTGAAAGTAAAAACCCAAGTTACCCATAAAGATGGCGTCTATCAGGTACTATCTAGACAAAAATCCTGCCAAATCACAGGCCAGAGTCACTGGTTTTTATTTTTGATTCCATACCTGGATATTCTCCAGGTCTCCAGCTTTAGAGAATTCCAAGAACTCTGAACTTTCGTCGACAGCATTCAACCTCTGTTCAACTGTAAAAATCAAGGAAGTAATTATAATTAGTAAACTTGCGGGTACAGCCATGTGCAAAATCTCTTTTGGGAGGAGTGTTGGCTCTGAAAAGAGCCGGTGTGGTGGCAATGTTTCGAACAGTATAACAGCATTCAATCTCTGTTCAACTGTAATAATCAAAGAAGTAAATATAATTAGTAAACTTGTGGGTTCAACCATGTTTAAAAACTCTTTTGAGGAGTGTAGGCTCTGAAAAGAGCCGGTGTGGTGGCGATGTTTCGAACAGTACACTCTGCTCAGTTTCAGAAATCAAGGATTTCATAATTTAAGACAGAGTACTGCATGTAGTAACTAACACAACTAGACCCAGTTTTATAAAGGTGGTAAAGCAGAAATTATTGTGTAGAAAATTTCTCTGCTAAGCTAAGCAAACAGTTGGGCGAGATTTTCAACTGGTCTTCAGCAAACACCGGCAAACACTCACTATGAAGTGTTTCAAACCTGTTCACACTGGTGCCCTGAACATTGGGTATACAATTAATGCAAGACACGCAACACACTTATTAAATAATAACCACATTTAACCCTCCTACTTTTGGTAACGTTTTCCATCGAGTTGACCACCCATTTGAAACTATTAAAGTGTACAGTTGTGTATGGTGGCACAACTATGCACATAAAATCCAGTTCATACTTGCGAATGCAAATGCGAAGCGAATCTTGACGTCACAGCTCTGTTTTTTCGCTGCGAATCTTTTGTAAGAGTTGAGCACATTTGAACTCTTCCGAATTATTCATTGCAAATTTGTGACGTCAAAAGTTTCCCATATGCTTAAGATTCTGCAATTAGAAGTGCCCTTTTGCAAAATGAAAAGATGAAATGGCCTTGCCCTCTCAAAGATAAAATTCCATGCCTGGGACATGGATAGATTGTCTTACTTTGCATGATCTTCTGCACACTCTCTGAGGCCAGCTGTACCGGTGTGAAACCCTGTAGGGATAACACCGTGGTATCAGCGCCGTAGGAGAGAAGAAGACGCGACGCCTCTGGGATATCTTCACGGGCCGCCCGGTGGAGAGGCGTCTGACCCATGTTGTCTGTGGAATTCACCTGCGAACAAGACACAACTTCTTGATGAGGAAACAGTATTGTTTGTTTTTTTGTTTTCTTAATCAGATAACAAATTGATGCTTTGTAGGTTAAGAATCTCTTGGTATAAAGCTGGTATCAATTGTTGTAAAAAGTAATTCCATCAGACATACTTTCAGTTGAGTTTGTTTTTCTTTTTTCTCCACAGTTAACCATGAAAGCTTTACCCTGAACTCTGAAAATGAAATATGTAAAAGATAAGGACGTGTCCGACTGAGTGCCTGGGGCTGTGGTTAAGGTTTGATCACAACATTGCTATGCATTGAAACATAGGCACCCATAGCACCCTCAGCAACAGCCGCAGCCAGCAATGCCAGGCTTCTCAGCAATGAGCCTTTTGATGTTTTTACTTGTGTCCTGCACACTGTACAGCTGAACAAATGAGGCTTACACACGAATACAGCTTCCTCAATAGACAGTGGAAGTTTTGAGCGAATAAATTTTGGGTTCCCATGTTGCTTTAATATGTCAAGGAAACGAAACCATGCACCTCAACGGGTCCCAGCACTCGATAGGAGCGAGACTTGATCAGTCCATTCATCTAATTCCATGCATGTTCATGTGTAAGTGTGGCTCAAACCAATCCACTTGACTTGGTTTTACACAACTAAGTCTGTCTTCATCTTTGATGGATGAGATCAGGGGACTGAGACCAGTCTATGTAAGCTTAAGTATACTTATTTGATAAGGTACGCATTTCACACAAAACCTGACATACCTTGGCACCACTTTCCAGTAGAAACTCCATTACATCAATATGACCCTTGTCTGTTGCTACATGTAATGGCGTTAGCCCCCTGAGATTTAAAAAAAACACATGAAAAATATTGGTAACTTTCAAGTCAATTTGTATGCCATATTTGACCCTTGAAAAACAAAAATATAAAGTTTGATTGAACACAAGGGCTGACCCACACATAGCACAGTTTTTGACAAACTTTTTTTTAGGCTGTTTATTAATAATTGAACTGATTTTCTGAGAGCAAAACAAATCAGAATCAATTAACAATAGGAACAAATTCATGCTTGATGTATCTTGGCATTGAGTGCACCAGAGACAACAATAATTTCTGTAAACAATTTCTCGTAAAACCAAACTTACTCGTTGTTCTTGTCGACTAGATTGGCACCCTTTTTGATGAGTAGTTCCACACCTTGTTTTCTCTTCGGAAAAACGGAACCTGCTACACAGTGCTGTTGAGTAACGTTCAATAGGACGTTTATTTTCCACAATCTTACAAATTATTACAGTTCAAGAGAAATGTGAACAAATATCTTATCTATACTTTCCTTGAAACACTCACCTTGAGCAACCTTCTGTTGGGAGCAATTTTATTTTATTTTTTTAACGCAAACATTCAAAAGCGGTTTTAATGAATACAAATTGTGTGAATTTTGACAGCTTATTCCAGGCCTGGGCAAGGCCATTGTAATTTTGCAAAGGGCGTTTCCATTGGGACATCTTACAGTCTATGGAAAACTTTTGAAGAAGCATCAAGGCCAAGACCAGGGCAACAGAGGCCATGGCCTCAGTGTAACTCCAGGCCCGTTTCTCTCTTCCGAAACATACATATCCTAAAAGAAATACTGTACCATCCCTAGTAAGTAAGTCGAAGTTTAAAACTTCAGATGTAAAAACAATTTCTGCTTTCCTTTCACTTTCCGTTCACTTTCATTTCAAAGAAATAAAAACTGCAGCATTTTTATTTTTAGGTTGAACTACTTCCTGCACTAGTGAGTCCCAAAGTAAGAAAGGAAGACAACGTTACCAGGGGGCTATCCAATGTCTGTGGGTTCTTGAAGTTGACCAAGTCAGGAGCAATCTGCTTCTTGATCCGCGTCATGTCAGCTTGTCTACAAGCTTCCAACATTGCATTACCCCGAAATTCATCTGCAAATCATAAGTTACAAACAAATCTTTAATGAATTGTTAACAACAACACCCCCTTCCATGTTTAGAACATTTGAAAATGAAATGTTGTCAAGTTTTTTCTGTCAATCTTTAGCACGGAATCTCAAATTGGTGTACAGCAAGTTGGAAAAGGTCTTTTATTCAATTCAACATCAAAGTATAGAACCATGTTACCTTTGTGTACAGAAAGAGTGACCTTGTACATTCTAATGCATTTCCTGACAGGCAATATACTACACATGGCCATATGGGAAAATTTACATTTTGTGTCATAACTTTCACATAAATTCAAGAGTTACAAAAGCAACAGCTGTACAGCTTTTGAGATGTCCCCCCTTTTATTTCTTCATATCAAAAGTTTAGAAAAATCAGACAGTGCAATCTCCATAAAACATAAGATTTAGTGTAATCTTCCATTGAGCTGCGTACAAACTGTGCCTGCAGGAGGTCAAGGCTCTGTGGCTCTTTTGTAAACATGTGATGTCACAGGTCACATGGTCTATTGTGAGCAAGTTGTTATTGCAAAAAGTGAGTGGGGCCGCCAGTCGCAACAACGTAAACTTTATGGAATGTTGGCTGGTTACCTGTTTGTGCTAAGCAAGATTTGTCTGTGCTTAGCAAGTTCTTGTACTTATGAAATTGGGCCCTGGTCCAGGAAACATTTTGAGCAACAAGTTTGTGGATTTTCCCCCCCGAAATTCGAGTCCTGTACTTACATTGCAGCATCTCTTTCAGATCCTTAGTGGGAGCGGCGTCGACGGCACTCTTGGAGTGGCAGTTGACGATGTTAGGGTCCGCCCCGTGACTCATCAGTAGAGAGCACACTTCAAGCCTGTCAACAGGAACAACAATCATTAATACTAATTATCCTTGTTTCTATCTCCTGTTTACTAGACTGTTAATCAAGCTCCGCCCACCATAGACCAAGAGGCTGACTCGAGTCGACTAGAATTAACCACAGGCAATCTAAATGTCACTTGAGCGCAGCATGGTTGAACTAGCTCGTCGTACTGGATCAAACCTAGCTCCGGAGCACTGTTTCTCTAGTCAACTAACGAAGTTAAGTCACTTTGCCAAGATGGTGGTTTAGTTGTGTGACGGAGAAAGTTTTGTTGCAACACAACAATTTAGTTTAATGGAAATAAATGGTAGGTTTTTGCCATTAAGATATGTTAATGTAAAGATAATAATTATCATTGCACTTTATCAAATAGTTTTGTCTACGATCCAATACGTTGTTTTCTGTTTGATACGTCATCGCCTTGTTGGGTTCCAATGTTGGATGAATTAATCAACTAAATGCATTCGAGTGAAACACGGACCTCGCATACGTGGTTTAAACGGCAAATTGACTGAAGGTTAGCACCAGAACTTGCTCATAGCAACTGCCTAGCAGAGGCACTCACGTCAGTGGACATGTGCAACTCTGCCCCTTGATTATCCAGCCAGCATGTTGTGTCTCAACTGAAACGCACAGCACAACAATCAAAAGACAGGAAGAATTGCATACATTTTCAAATGAAACTTGAATATATGTCAGACTTCTGGGCGCTCCAGCCTCACTTTGGGTGTGCATTGCCATTTACGTGGAAGGAAAACAAGATGGCCGGACCATAGTAAGAGTTTCTTAATAAAGGAACACAGACTTATCATCATTGGCCACTATGACTTGAGTCTGGTACCTTACCTCGATTTGGATGCAGCCTCATGGAGTGGAGTGAACTTCCACAGATCCATAGCATTGACATTAGCACCATGTTTGATCAGAAGCTCTGTTACTTCAAAGTGGCCGTAGGAACAGGCGTTGTGCAGGGGGACAAGCCCACTATGAATTTTAAAACAAAAACAGATCTTCAGACAACTGATTCAACTTTTTGCTATTCAAAACAATGTAATAATACTTAACATTTATACCACATTCAATACTACGTTTCTAAGCTCTACAGTATTTATCCTGCAAGGTATGCGGAGCTATGTTTGAAGTATGAGACCCATTCCTTTATAGCACCATGTAGTGGTTTTACAAGGTGCTGTGGTGCAATATGCAGCCAATCAAACCAGGAACACCGGGGCGAACCCCTTATCTTTACGATAAGTGCACTGTTTGTTTTACGTGCATTACACAACACACGGGACCTACGGCTTTACGTCCCATCTGAAGGACGCAGCAATAATAGTTAAGTGTCTTGCTTAAGAAGACAAGTGTCACAACCGGGACTCGAACACACACTCTGCTGATCAGAAACAGCATCAGTGCCACTTTCTTCTTTCCTCTTTTCAACAGCCACTTGACATCCTTGACTACTGAAGCATTGAATCAAATCATCCAATTGCCAGGATGGACTGGCAGCTTCAATGTGACAGCCAATGTGTATCAAACAAAAGCAAATTGTACAAGACGATCTTTTCCCAAATTTTTGGTTTGCGGTAACACCATGTGTATATCTACGTGCTAGGTACATGTAGATTTTGTTCTTTGAGAACTTGTCTTGCTATTAATTCTACTGCCGCGGAGTAGATTATTCCGAATTCGGGAGACTATTCCTTACTCACCCTTTATCTTTGGCATGAACGTCCGCCCCATGCTGCAATAACAGCTGGACGATAGACACACGATTGTAGCCAGCAGCAAGGTGCAATGGTGTGGACTGAAAATTGAAAAAAAAATGCTTGATTACAATATTTGTATAAGAATGTTAAAATTTAAACACCAGATATCAAAATTGCATCCATTCAGGGCCCAAAGTTCATAAATATACAAAGAAGAAAATGTTGCTTGCGAAGTATAAGCAGGGCACCAGTCCTAACAATGTAAACTTACAGCCCTTTTGGCCGGTAACCCGATTCCGCTAAGCATGATTTTTTAAAGTGCTTAGCAAATTACTGTGCTTACCCGTTTTGCCATGACCTCTTTATTTGTATTATTATTACTATTATTGGTTTATTCACATCATATTGCAGACCGGAGGCTGAATTGCAATTTTGACTGAAGGACTTACTCGTCTGCCATCACTCGCGTGGCCATTCACGTTCAACGGGGTCAGCAAGCTCATCATTTTCTCCTCATTGCCGCTCCGTGACGCTTCCAGCAACTCGTCCTTCTTGTACTCTCCTGACAGGACCTGCTTCGCGGGAGGGTCGGCGAGATCCAGGGCTGTCTTGCCGTCGGTGTTCCTGATGTTGGGGTCTGCGCCGTTTTGAAGCAAAACTGTTTGCAAAGGTGGTTTCATCGTTATCAAAATGTGAAATGTTGATGGTCTTTAACGGAGAAAAATCATCCTTCCATTTCAAGTCTGTACAAACCTCATTGTGGGGCAGACGAAGGAAAATATTTGGGAGAAATGTGATTCGATGAAACAAGCATGGAATTTGGCACTCAGTAAGAGTACGTCATGAAAAAGATAATTGGCTATGTGACCATTACAGATTTGCATTTCGAAAAGTTTTGCGAAAATAATTTTTTTATTTTATCTACATTTTTTTCCAATTTTTGTGTGTGTGTGATGCCCCTACAGCAAAATAAACCATTTGCGAGTTGAATTTGGTTTATGTCTTCAGTTGCTTTGCCACATGATTTGGGGCAAGCTTCTGCGTAGTTATGTAAGAGAAGGTGAACACCCAAACACAATTCGGAATGAATGTGAATGGCACAATGGTACCAGGCTTTGCCCATCAGGAGGTTGCTATACAAAAGCTTGCCCCACACCATTTGACATAGCAACAGTCTCTATAGTCTGAGGAATTCAAATTCAAGCAGCATCTTGTAACTAAGCAAGTCAGTGTACCAGACATTATTTAAATCTTACACGATATGGCTAACTCCAGGATTGTATCATCAAAAGCACAACCCCATCAACTGTCTGCTTTCTATCAGATGTTCCCTTTTTATATACAGTTAAAGAACACATGTTTAGTGTTTAAACAAGTGTTCTATTGAGTTCCATATGGTATGCAGCCCACACAATGTTCATTGTTAATGCAGTGCAGTTGGCACAGACCCAATGAGCCATGCAAACACTAATGTAAAGTTGCACACATGTATTTATACTATTATACATGCATGTGCAGTTTGCCCATATATTATGTAATCATTGTGCATTATGTTCTGGTGCTATAAAAGACCAGGCTCACACCATGTGCAAAAAACTCATCTGAGCTCCACCACCGGGTCAGCCATAGGCTTTGCCCCACCCTTCTCTGCCCTCCCACTCTAAGGTGTGTCACCCATCAGCCTTGCCACACCTTGGCCCAGCCAGTACTTTGGTTCACCCATCAGCCTTGCCACACCATGACCCACCCAGTCCTTTGGTGCATAGGCACCCCAAGTCTGCCAGACACAGTGAGTTTAACATCTTTTTCCTCAGATTCAAGTTAATGGCTTATTAACCCTAACAGACTAGGCCCTTGGGTAGACATACTGCCCAAATCCTTCGATATCCTTCAGATTAAAGTTGTCATAAACCTAAAGTGCCCAAATCCTTCGATATCCTTCAACTTATTGTAAGTATACATATTAGCCCAAATCCTTCAAAATCCTTTTGTGTACAACATTGGTAATTGTCAAAGACCTGTATCCAAACTTGATGTGACCCAACATATACATGAAATAACAAACCTGTGAAAGTTTAAGCTAAATCGGTCTTCGGAATCATGAGAAAACAGTGAAAAACCCTATTATATGTTTTCACTGTTTTCAAACATCGGATTTTATCACCAGTGATAAAGACTTATTGTTTTACTCATTTCCTGAAAATTTTTGCATTTCAAGCAAAACTATTTCAAGGGAAGTTTTCCACCATGACCATCTTTATACCATGTACCTACATGTACTACATGTACCTTATGTGCAAATCTGTGAACATTTATATTTCAATCTTACCAATTTTGTACACACCCTCTAAACTAGTCTGTTCTTGCTCAACCAACACTTTTTCCCCCCGTGATAGTTGATGGCCTGAACCACCTGTTTCAATGCATCAGTGGGTCTCATCCAGCCCTCCGACTGCTGACCAGAGATGAGTAAAGAGCCCCATCTACCAAACAAGAGATGAGCCTTCTACCCAAAGAGCAAGCCCAGGTCGAACACCCGGTATTTAATCCACCAATTTGTAGAACCTCTTTTATTTGATATTTATGTTAAGTGGGGTTTGATATGTTGTTGCACTGCATTAATTGTCACACCCTAAATCATTTATTTGAATTGTATTAAATTGTATTAAAGTGTAAATTGGGATGAATAGAAAATTATTAGCGTTAATTCGGTTGCTGGTTTTCCAGCAAGTTCTAATTGTCTTTGGGTTTAATGAATTAGTCCCACTTAACAGGCAGGGCTTATTTTCTAAGAAGTCATCAAAGCAACAAGGAACTGCAACCAAACAATTCCTGTGTGTTCACTGTACCCATAGACCCTGAAAAACAAATAGCGAAATCCAAGATGGTCATTTACAAGTTTTCAGAACTTCTGGCATGGAATAGCCCTACAGTTACTTGAACGGAAACAAAGTTAACAAAGGTTTATTCTTGACAGTGAGATACTGTCTTAGTCCCCAACACCTACCTATACAAACGTCAATCTTGCCCTTGATGGCTGCTTCATGCAGCGGGGTATAATTCCAGTTATCCCTCGCATTAGCGTCAGCTCCGTGCTTTAGGAGTAGCGTGACAACCTCTGCGTGACCGAAGGAGCAAGCGTTATGAAGCGGTATTAAACCTCCGTCATCACGGGAGTGTACGTTGGCACCATTCTGAAGAAGAAACTCTACAACGTCTTTTCTACCGAAGCCTGAGGGATCAAGGCAAACCAAAATAGAAGCTTTGAAAATCTTGTTTGAAAAGTCGAATGGAGGAAGACTTTGCAATTGAGGAATCACAGGATATTGTGCATGGTGTCCAAATCCTAATCAAAATGACATCATTTGGTAAAAACTTCAATTTTCAGCCAAAATGTCTTAAGTTGGTGGCATTTCGGTGTCAAACCAGAAATATTTAAACTCATTTGAATTTTTGGCTCAAAAACAAAGCAATAACAAGTTACATTAATTAAAAATACACTAAATTAAACTGATTTTTCTTTCCTTTAATTTTTCTCAAATTGTATATTTACTGAAGTACATGTAACACGTACTGAAAAGGCTAATGGTTGAATAAACAATCTGGAGACAAATACCGAACATGTCTTTTAAGACACCCTTTACTTCAACAAATGTTCAACAGTAAGAGAAACACCACATATTGACAAAGATGAGACTTGGTGTTTTAAGTTCTGTCAAAGACCAGACTTTATCTGCACTTTATGTGACCCCAACATATGCACCAAATAACAAATCTGTGACTGGTTTTTGACTCACATGATCAAAACCATTTGTTTTACTCAATCTTAAAAAGTAAACCACTAAAAAACTGTATGTGAAAATAATTTGTTTAACCAACATATTTGTTCAACCCAATATACCTAGTCAGTTTCCCTTGTGGTTCCCCACAGCATTTTGTTTGCGATTTAACTTGTTAATCACGTTATTTGTTAGGGGTTATTTATTTATTAAAACATTTAATTAGGCCTATATTAACCCTAACTCCCAAAGCGTTTTTACTAGAATCCACCCCTAACCCAACACATTCCAACAGCTTATACTACCATGAGATGGGAACTGTGCCCAATCTTAGGGGGACGATACACAACCTAACAAACTCCAACAGGCTTTTTTTGTTTGATTTTGTTGGAGTGTGTACACTTGGCATGTGCAAAAATTTGATCAGTGAAATCACACAGTACCCAACATAACATAATCCAACAACTATCTCATTAGACCATGGAGGAAAGAGCAATGCCAGACATGTACATTTCACACATCCACCATACCCACTCAATCAAATTCCAACACCATTACTTGTCAGCAAGGATACACAATCCCACAGAATCAAACACCCAATCCTAACTTCACTGTACTTAACCTAACAAAATTAAACACTTTGCCCTGTTTGAATTTGTAGGGTATGGGAGGGTTAGGGTTAATGAATAATAGTAAAACATTATAGTTATAAATACAAATGTCGAAAAAATATTTACAAATAGAAATCATGGTCATGGAGGTCTCCATGTACAAACAAATATCGCCGCACAAACAAACCATGGCCTGGGCTGATGAGTGATGGGTATTGTTAATTTTAATAATGTTCAGGCTGGCTTAAAAATGTGTGTATAAAAAATGTATGGAGATTGATTGAATGAAAAGGTGTTGACTATATTGTTTACCAGGAAACCGCCATCAATCCAGGATCCATATGAAAAATAACAATATGACAACTACAGTCGTTTGACCAGTTCCGGATCACTTTTTGAATTCACGATGTTTTTGTTGCATTCTCTTTAACATTTTAAACAAACAAAAGTCGATCAGTTTACCTACACATGTCATAACATTCACCAAATATCCATTGGCCAAAAACAAGTAATACTTTTGAAGTGGCTTCGAGAAAAGTATCGTCACCCGTTTGACCAGTTCCGGATCGGTTGAATCTATTCCGAATCAGTAGCGCGCCCTCTATTGCAAACCAATACTCCAAATCCCATTCATAAAACTGAAAATACATGCAACGTTATCGACGGCTGTTGGATGAAGTACATGTAGTTTTACATTCCTTGAAATATAAAAATGCACGCTTCCAGTGCAACTTAAATGACAAACTTTCTACAACAGCCGTATGATTTTAACTAACTGAGTGTGCCACCATTTAACATACCAACATATTGAGTGATCCGGAACTGGGCAAAGGTACGATGCCTCCCAACAAACGATTTCGGTAATTTTATCTCATAAAAAAACCAAAACGTCTGCTCAGTATTTATGGGAAATATGTTTTACACATTCTTACCATTTTACATAAATGCTATTCGCCCCGATTCAAATTTGAAAGGTGAGAAGTTTTAACAGCGTTTTTCAACCAACATTTTGGGGGGTAAATAATGATCATTATCGCCGACAAACTTAAGAAAAATTACCATAATTTATTTGTCGATGATGTTTGTCACCTTATCTTGGGTTTGTTGGTTTATTGGATGTTATTCTTCACATGTATCAACAGGAATCGGTAATGTAAGAAGTAATTTAATTATGTGGTTGTTGCAAAGTTTAAATGATCCGGAACTGGTCAATGAATTGATCCGGAACTGGTCAAACGACTGGGAGTGTAGGCAACTTAAGTATAACGATGTTAAGTATTGATATTTACATTATGCCTCTGTAATTGGGTTTAAACATGCAATTAAATGACAGCAAATAGTGAGTCACACACAACCGTCAGTGTACACACATATCGGCACGGCACAAATGACACACAAAAACACAGTACACGACTGCCGAGTACACGAATTGTATTGTAATCAATACGTTGTTTTAATAAAAAGGTAAAAAATTACAATACCTGCAGCGAAGTGAAGCGGTGAACTCTTTCTTCCAGCAGTGTCCCTGGCATTCACATTGGTGGGATTAGCAAGCTTCTTCACTCTAGTTATGTCTCCATTCCTACAGGACTCAAAAAGCTCACGATGCGGCTCATTTGCCCCAGTACTTATTGGCAAAAATGAAGACAGCGCACTGCGCCGAGACGCCATTTTGTCATTTTCACTGGTGGTAAACCTTATTCTCGCATAATCTCGCATGTCATCCGAGAGTTTTAGAGGATTAGAAATCAACAAAACAAAATTAGAACAATAAATGCTAACAACTTTTTAAAACCCTTTTTTTAATTTTAAATTAATAAAACAAAATTCTATATACAGCATGCGTCTGATATTTATTTATTGTTTTGTGATTTCTTAGAAATATTATTTGTCAACGATTAACTCGTCACGTGACTAAACAACTAAAATGGCGTCAACCGCGGGAAATCTGCTGTCTACTGCTCCCGGCCCTGCACTCTTTTGATATTTTTAAAGACTATTTTATTTATCACGTTATTGTTATTGCAAACCAATGCTTTAAAAATGGCAAGTGGAGAAGATGAGAACAATGAAGATTTTAGCGACGAGGAGGTGGAGATGACTGCTGCAGATGTGTTGCAGAAAATAGAAGAGGTGAACCAGAATTTTGCCTATTTGAATGTTAACCTATCTCTCAACACACAGTGTTAGTTGAGTCATTTCTCTGTGTGTACTGTGTGAGTTGAGTGAGGAGAGAGCGATTGATGAAGTGATTGTGATTGATATTGATAAGTTTTAGTTTTACAACGTTGTGTTTTTTCAATCGAAAAATCATATAAAGGTTTGGTACAACTATTTTATTATTAGAAGGCAAGGTCACTTCCAAAGTCATTTATTTATAATTATGAGATAATTTTTTTATAAAGAAAAGTGGCATTCTTTCTAAATCTAAACATTGCATGTTATTTGTTGTTTTGTTGTAGATTACTCAATTAATGTAATTACTGAATTAATGTGAATCCCGGTAATCATGTTAGTGATCATTAGTTGAGAAGAAGAAAAAATGTCTGTATCCTGCCACCACTTTTTCACTCATTTTTACCAAAAAAAGGAATATCTCATTTGAGTATTAATTTTAGATACTATTTTATTTTATTTTATACGAATGAAAAAGTGGTGGCAGGATACGGGAATTATTCCATGAGGAATGTTAAATGTTACCCAGTCAGTTTCCTTTGTGGTTTATAACTTGATATTTTAATTATTCATTAAAATTATTGTAATACTAGTATTACCTTCACTTTTCTGATTTGTGGCTCATGACGATTTTTGTTTTTAATAAGGGAAATAAAGTCTAAAGCATTGTAATTGGTCCCATCTTGTCACATCTTGAGAATACGAAGTCACAACGACAATGTTGAAGCAGAATCAGGCTAACATTTTTCATAGTAAATAAAATGTCTTGATCCCCCAAAACAGAAACCATATTTTAAAAAATGTTTGTTTTAAAGGGAAAGTTCAATTAGAGGTAAAGCAAACAATTTCAGACAAAACATTTAGGGCCCAAGAATGCCTTTTATGAAAAAAAATCAATTGCTTTTTAATTTAATTTTATTTTTATTGATTGTGAAAGCAGGCCTGGCTGAATGAGAAGTTTTCCCCTGATCTTTTAGAGAGTAAATCTGAACTGATTGATTGTATGCTGGAACAGACTAAAGAAATGGAGAGGAACATCAGTAAATGCAAGAAAGGCGATTTTAGAATCATCGTTCACAAAATGGAGGTAGAATACTGTTTTTAATTTGTTGTTGCAATTCCTTGCCAGTTGTGTACTTGTGTCATGGTCGAGTGGTCGAGAATCAAGATCAGCTCTAGTGCATCAAAAATCTAAACTCTAGTTGCTGAGTCTTCAGAGTGTGGGTTCGAATTTCGAGGGTGACCCTTGTGTCCTTGAGGTTGAGCAGGACACTTAAATTTAATTTCTCCTTGGCATCTCATCAAAACTTATGGATGGACACTGCGAAGTACAATGTAGAACTAGAAGTAGAAGTGTTAACTAGGTAGACGTCAATCAGATTTTTTTATGTGGATCTCAAGCCATGCTCAATTGTTTATTTTTAATGTTTTTTGAAATGAACTTTGTGTTATTTTGATGGTTTGATGTTGTATTGCTATTTTGGGGGGACAGGACAAGTAAAGCAAGGGTTGTTAATATCATGAATTCCGTACGGTTTCTTTTCACAGATCGACAGGATTAGGTACATTTTGAGCAGCTACCTGAGGATACGATTACAAAAGGTAAACATGAGATTTTACCCAAGTTGCTTCACTGATCCTCTAAAGATGGGTTGCAGTATGACGTAAGTCGGCCATCTTTACGGGCAATTTGGAACACACAGTCATGCGTTACGCGTAAGAACGGCGTGCAGCACGCGCACATTTCACCAAACTCATTGCATGATTGGTTAGTGAATGACGCGGCTGCGTTAATCATTTGAGCGCTTGACGCGCCTGCCAGCCAAAATGCGATTTGCCCGTAAAGATGGCGTCTACTGGGAACTATCTAATGGCTACCCTGGTTATAAAAATATGCTGTTTGTGTATAGTTCTTGATCACACTTGAGGGCGTCTCAAAGCCTCATTATTGTTTCTACAAGGTATGCAGAACTATGTTCGAACTATAAGACCCTTTTATTTACATAACACCATGCAGCTGTTTACAAGGTGCTGTGGCGCATTCTCCAGCCAACCACACCGGGGAAAATCCCTTCTCTTAAAGGCACAGTACACGTTTGGTAATGACTCTGAAAATTAATGGCAATAAAAAACTGACATGGTAAGAAGTACAGCAGCTTTGTGAGTATAATGAATTTTGAGAAATTTTTAACTTCGAAGTACTACGGTTATGGAAAAATATATCACTTTTTATTCCCCCAAATTTGAATCTGAGAAGCTTTTCTGTCAGAAACGCTTCTCAGACTGTGTATTCCTATGGGGAATATTCTTCCTGCGTGGAAATATTCGCTCCGGTTTTTCGGTGATATCTCAAAAACGCGACCACCTTTTTGAAGTGAAATTTTCACAGGTTAGTTTTATTGTATATACCTACATTTTCATAGGATTAACACAATCAGTAGGCTCCAATTACCAAACGTAAACAGCACCTTTAATGATAAGTGTGCTAGGTTCTTTTACGTTTAGTACACAACACAAAGGACCTAGGGCTTTACATTCCATCCGAAGGACAAAACAATAACTGTTAATTGTCTTGCTTAAGGACACAAGTGTCAAGACCGAGACTCGAACCCACGCTCTGCTGGTCAGAAACACCAAAGCTTGAGTCCAGTGTGCTGTAGCTCAGTCTATGACACGCCACTTCCGTGAAAGTTAACCGTCTCCATCAAACGTTAAATCAAAGAATGATACTAACGAATGTAAATGATGACACTACTATAAGTTCTTGATAAGGTTGATCTTACAGATTATCGGTAGTGATGTGAACGCCATTACGTTGTGGTGGATCAAAAGCGTACAGGCCAAGTGTCCAATTGATGCAGGTGCAACAATTAGGACCATTGTCTACAACTTTTTTTCTCATGAAAAATGTTGCCTTATTCCAATAAGAAATGTATTCCAAGCTAGCATTTAGTCTTCCTGCCATCAGGAACTTAGGACAGCTGTAGCATTTCCTATGAAATAAACACAATATATTAAATGCCGAAAGTTTTGACTTATTTTTCCTCTGCAGATTGAGAAGTATTATCACACTATTTTGAAGAGAGAAGCAGAAAGGAAGGATGAGGAAGCTGCCAGGTTATCACCGGAAGAATTTGCCTTTGCAAAAGAGTTAGTATCAGCACAAATCGTCAGCAATTTTACGAAGTGCCAAAAACACGAAAAATCTGTAGAAAACTAATTTTTACGTTGTTGGTGGTTTCAATTTAGTTGATCAGTATCTAGCAAGTTACAAAGTTATAGGTCTCAAATTCGTCTAGTTTCTTAATTATGCTTTGTTGATGAAAGGCAAAAACCCTAAGAACCCGTATGATATATATATATTTTTAATATATAAAAAATTGCAGTTTCTTCATCTTTCCTTTCTACTTATTTGTCCCCACCCTCCACCTACAACCCCCCCCCCCCCCCCCCCCCGTCATATTCTACAGATTTGCAGAGAATTCAGAAACCCACTTCAAAAATATTGCTTTGAGACATATGCCGGCAAACCTGCAAATATTACAACAAGATAAGACAGGTAAGGCTTTATGTTGCAGGCCTTATAGTACTTTGTTGCTGTCAGGGCAAAGCAGTTGGACATTGTCTAAGGGAACCTCTATGGGGGAAATATACATTTGTTCTGGACAATTTCTAAGGGGCACCAAGGCAATGACCAGGGGGCATGGAGGCAATTGCCTTTATTGCCCCTGAGGAGTATAACTGCCGATAAGTTGGTGTTTGAAAATAGAAGTAACTATAAATTTATAGTAAACTTGCGGGTACAACCATGGTGTACAATCTCTTGTGGAGGGGTGTTGGCTCTGATGTCCGGCCCTGGCAGAGTTTTTCTCAAAGGCTAATCAGATAACAATAATCTTTAGTCTGAGGGCTTTATACACTTGGTGTTACCGCCAAGCCAATCTGTACCAGACATTAACCCTAACCACTCCTAACCCATCAAAATCTAACAGTAAGTTTTGTTTTATTCTGTTTGGCTGAGGACTAACTGGTAAAGCGATCATACATACCACCACAATTGGAGTCAATTACTATTTATAGTTACTTCTATAACAGCTGATGTTGAATTCTTGACTTCTTGTTTACAATTGACAATTTGGTTTTCTCTCTTAAGAATTGAACAATTAAGCAAATGGTTTTATTCCCCCTTATTTCTGTCAAGGATCTGTTAACAGTGTATGTTATGTATGTCCGACCCACAATCGAATACGCCTGTCCTGTCTGGTACTCTGGACTTACTAAAACACAAATTATAACCCTTGAAAGGTTACAAAAAAGGGCCTTTCGTATCATTCTGGCTGGTCAGCAAAATACACCAACATCATATGTGGAAATATGCCAACTGTTTAGTTTACCTACCATCACTGATAGACTGAGTCATTTATTTGTCAAGTTTGGTAAGACCTTGTTTGAATCTGAAAATTACAGGCACTGGCTCCCACCAAACAAAAACAACAACTTGCGTAATGCCAACAAAATGTGCCCCCCCAAATGTAGGACTGGTCGTTACAAAAATAGTTGCATCCCATCCCTTGTCCAAGCACTCAACAATAGCTCTTGATTTTGTTCACTAGGTTGGTATGCCTTTTGTCCCCATCCATTCACCCTGTTCTTTTTATGTGCTTTGCCATGCAATTATTTGTTAAATTTTAGTCACTGGCACAAGCCATTTTACTTTTTTAATGTATTAAAACAAATTGTATTTATTTATGTTTTTTTCTGTAATTTTTAACATATCTATTTTTATAAATCTCTGTATTTTAAACCCAATTCAGCCTTTGGCTGCGATGTTTGAATGTTTTTAATAAACCAATAATAATAATAATAAAACCCCTTTCCTTGGATCTTGGGCGAAAGAAGGAAAGAGAAAATACAGTAAAAGTACAACATATTGATTATAGATTATAACTAGTATTTTTGATTAATTAATTTGTAATTTTTAAATACTTCGTTTGATAATAACATGGTTAAAGGCACTGAACACGTTTGGTAATTGTCAAAGACCAGTATTCTCACTTGGTGTATCCCAACATATGCATAAAATAACAAGCCTGTGAAAATTTGGACTCAATTGGTCATTGAAGTTGCAAGAAAATGATGAAAGAAAAAACACCCTTGTTGTACAAATTAGTGTGCTTTCAGATAGGAATAAAAGGCTTCTGGCCAGAAGTCTTTTATTATTTTAGTGAGAAATTACCTCTTTCTCAAAAACTACGTTACTTCAGAGGGAGTCGTTTCTCACAATATTGTTTTATACTATCAACAGCTCTCCGTTGCTCGTTACCAAGTAAGTTTTTATGCTAATATATATTTTGAGTAATTACCAAACGTGTACAGTGCCTTTAAACAGATTTTTCTTGTGACATTTTCCAATCGTTTTATTTTTCTTTTGCAGCGCCGAAGCCCAACCTTAACAGCTATGTCTTTTTAAGAGCCAACCAGAAGCAGGAACAAGTTCTTATCGAACCAGAGTTGGAAGACGACCAAAAGTAAGTTCTGAACTATAATTGTACAGTGTTCCAATCGATGGCGTTTAACAATGGTGTAGAGTTGATAGTCCACAATGTTTAAAGATTAACAAACCATTTGTTACTTGAATATGAATCATTTCTGGAATATTAAGTTACTTTTTCTCTCTAGATAATGTTCCTTTTAAATATCTGCTTTTGACTTTAAAGGGTGTGTACAACATTGGTAAGAATGAAAATATAAATGTTCACAGATTTGTACATAACTTACATGGTATAAAGATGGTCATGGTGGAAAACTTCCCTTGAAATAGTTTTGCTTGAAATGCCATAGTTTTTAGGAAATGAGTAAAACAATAGTCTTTATCCTGCATGATAAATTCCGATGTTTGAAAAGAAGTTAAAACACATAAGGTTTTTTTCCACTGTTTTCTCATGACTCCGAAGACCGATTGAGCTTAAACTTTCACAGGTTTGTTATTTCATGTATATGTTGGGTCACATCAAGTTTGGATACAGGTCTTTGGCAATTACCAATGTTGTACACACCCTTTAATTGTGTGGTTCTGCAGATGATTTTGTTTGTTTTTAGCAAACGGTATTTTTGTAACTTTTTCTCATCAGCGCTGAGGTCATTGACCTTGAGCAAGGAGCCCAGTACATAATGAGGTATCAGCCAATCACATCACTCATCACTGATGGAGCAGTCTCGCTAATCTGAAAGTACGTGCTGTCTATCTGGAGGTGAAACCCAGTCAGGAATTTTGAAACACTGGAACATTATTTCTCATGACTGATACACCGTAATGTGAAGCGCTTCAAAACACGGGGTTCCTGTGTACTTCATTTCATTGTGCCAGAACATTCTCCACTCTCCGGCATTAGCTCTTCCTACTACCTCCTTCTCCAACCCTATACTTGCCAGCATTGAAACCTAAGAAATAGAAACACCAGTTTTTCAAGTCCACAGATAGCGACGCAAGAAGTCGTGCGAGTAAAGCTTATTTCATGTACATATCGGATGATGAATGTATTTTAAACAATGTACAAAAATCACTGCATCCAGTAAGAAAATCTTTACTGCAATTGGCACCCTCTTTTGCCAGAACTTTTTGATCTTGTTCATTGCTGTCTCTTGTCAGAAATAGGAATGTTCTGATTTTTGCAGACTGTAATCTCAAAAATCTGGACAACTCCAGCTCTATCTAAACAGTTGGCAGGTATGCAACACCAGTTTTTTTCAAATCATACATGTGGAATGGGTGTGTTTACCTTTTTTAAAAGGGCACTTGGTAATAATATGTCCTTGATTAGCAAGGTAGTCCTCGTGAAGATCAATTGAGCCCCTTTCATACCACACAAATTTCCCGGGACAGATTTCCTGAAAAATTCCTGGGAAAACTTGGCTGATATTTCCCGATGTAATCGTAAACCAAGCAAACTTCTGGAAAATAAAGGGTCCCCCCCCCCCCCCCCCCAGGAAAGGGCTACCATTGCTTGGGGAGTAGGGTTAAGCGAGATAACCCAGGGGCTAGCATACTGACTCAGTTCATTTTTTCCTTGAACAATGCATCAAGTGTGAACGAGCATGGAGTGGTGGTGGGGTGAAAATTAACCATTAATTTTCTGTAGGTTTTATTTCCTGGAAATTGGCTCAGTAGTCTGGAAAGGGCTTAATTTGGTTTTAGCTTTTGGGGTCTTGATAGCAGGTCCTCTATCCTTTTCGATTCACAAACCTTTTGGGGTCTTGATAGCAGGTCCTCTATCCTTTTCGATTCACAAACCTTTTGGGGTCTTGATAGCAGGTCCTCTATCCTTTTCGATTCACAAACCTTTTGGGGTCTTGATAGCAGGTCCTCTATCCTTTTCGATTCACAAACCTTTTGGGGTCTTGATAGCAGGTCCTCTATCCTTTTCGATTCACAAACCTTAGTGTAGGTTTGATGACAATCTAACCTTATAAATCATTGCGTTACCAAATGCTAAATTATAACAAAACAAACTGCCTCTAGTCACTGGGGTAGCTCGGTGGTTAAATGTAAGACATCTGCTTTTGAATGGCAAAGGTCGTGGGTTCAAATCTCATCCCAGTGATATGACTGGATATTTCTCACAGGACTGGGGCGGGGGGGGGGGGGGGGGGTGGGGCGGGAAGTGCCGAGTACCAGTATACAGTGCTTAAAGGGAAGGTATACGTTTGGTAACCACTCCTAAAATTAATGGCAATGGAAACTTATTGGTTAGAAGCCTATAGCAGTTTTGATAGTATAAAGCATTTTGAGAAACATTTCACTTCGAAGTAATGTGGTTATGTATAAAGTTTTTATGCCCCAAAATTTGAATCTGAGAAACGTTTCTGTCGGAAACGCTTCTCAGATTGTGTATTCCTATTAGGGATCATGCTTCCTGTGCGGACATATTCGCTCCGGATTTTTGGCGATATCTCAAAAACGCTACCACCTTTTGAAATGAAATTTTCACAGGTTAGTTTTATTGTATATATCTACATTTATATAGGATTAAAACAATCGAACATGTCCAAAACTTAAGATTTTGTTGTAAATATAATGGTGTTCTTAATAAGGAACTTATTACCAAGAAAAGTTACTATCTTTGATAGTGGATTTGTTTTATTCATTTTTAGATTGGCCCTTTGCAGTGTTAATGCACAGAATGCATACGTTTCTGCACAGAAATATTTTGTTAGCGGATTGAAGTATAGTTCAATGTACGATTATTATAACAACCTATCTGTATTTTCACCCATTGTGGCCTATGGCCAATCAGTAGCTAGCACGCGCTTGCGATCCCAAAAGTTTATAAGCCCATCGGACTTTGGTGTAGTATTCTTATTATTAAGGCACCTACTTGACACACAGCGCACACGGGGCTTGTAGTTCAACAGGCCCGTACGGTTTCGGTGTCGCAACAGGGTCCGCAAATAAAACGGTCAGCAAATACAAAAAGGCGTTGTCTTCTACAAAATCAACCAGCTTGCAGTTAGTTCCATTCCGATTGAGAGGCTCCGGTTATTAATATTGCCATTGATCAGAAAACTGCACATTTAATTTTCGATCGCTGTGTTGAGTGAACATTTTTCATCGTACCCTTTCTTGGCTGAGATTCACAAAATGGCGAGTTGTTTTAAGGTTCTGACGCAGGCAGGAAGACAACGACTTTTCAATCAGAATGCATCAATTTGGCGCCACACTGGGGCGAGAGGTAAGTACAAGAAGCTTAGATTTCTGGAAATTTTGTATAGTCAAGTTCTCGTTTTGTTTTTGTGTTCCTTTTTGAGATTAAACTAACAAGAATTGTAAGAAATATAATGTTCAAGTGTAATGGCTTTAGCTTTATGTCTGCTTTTAACGTTGGTAACTGATTGACAATGTCACGGCGTCGGCATAACGTCGGTTTAGCGATGTTGGTGGAACGTTGGCATTCAATTGATAGGGGCATAAGTTGACACGCCAATCTTGGGAGATTTTTCAGCCAAATCGGTGTTTGCATCTTGCAGGCATGCAACTTTTCAGCGAATCGGCCAATTTCCTCCTTTTTTATTGACAACTTGGCAAAGAAAACTGGAAAACTGTGTACACACTTGTGTTGTTTCCTCTCTCTCTTTTTGGAAATGGATAAAGCTGCATGTCTTGAGATAATGTTGGCATCTAAAATTGACAAAATAACGTTGGCGCGCCGTTGGTAATCGATGGTAAACCAATGTCTATTTTCAAGTGGAATGCTGACATTCGGATTGTTTGAATAGTTTACATCCGGCTTATTATGATGGTTAGCAGTTACCAATGTTATTGGTGTTACATTGGCAAACTATTCTTAGATATTCTCTTTGTTGAAGAGACGTCTACATTGGCATTGTGTTGATGTTTAACATTGGGCTTTTTTATTTTATAGATTGACTTTTGTGTGTATATCTATATCTGACCAAACCCCCAAACATTGGTTTGTAGAATGGGCCACTCGACAAAGATTGCTTGAAAAAGTTTCGGCTGTAGTTTTACCAAAAAACAAACACCTATTGTCACTGGCACAACATTGGTTGTTTGGCAAAAGAAAGCCGGGCCTTCGTTGGTGAAATACCGCAGGGTCATCCATCTGCTGATATTATATTTAATTTAATTGCTTACCATTCTAAATCCGGACTGTTATGTTGTCGAAACAAAATTATGGTCTGTTCGGGTGGACTTGGACTTGGACTTTAGCCGAAAGATAAAAGAACGAACTGATAAGGTCTCTGGTGACCACAGTGAAAACCATGATCATTATTTTATTCTTGGGATAAAATATTACTCCGATATAGACTTGGTGTCAAGTGATCTAGGATGTTTTGTTTAGCTTTCCCGAGTACCATGAGATTGTGACGGTCAATATAAGCAAGCATTTTGATGGTTGAAACAATCAACCGGAGTATTGAACTTACATCAATGTTTAACAACTATTGTGGTATTTTCTATTGGTAATGATACCGGAACTATATACGAACTGTATAAGAACTCCCCTGTCACAATTGACCCAGTACCAGGGCCCAATTTCATAGAGCTGCTTAAACGGTAAGCAAATTTTCGTGCTAACTGTATCAGAAAAAATTACTTAAGCGTAAGCGTATTTCACGGGTTAGCAGGAAAATAAGGCGGCCACCATGCACGTTCACAATGAATTTGCATTGTTACGTCATTAATTTTCGTGCGTTAAGAACCGGAAGGTTAGCATGCCTTTTCGTGTGCTACGGTTAGCAGCGCTATGAAATAGAAACTCGGACGTAAGCACAGAATCGGCAGCTAAGCAGCCGTGAAATTGGGCACTGGTCCCAATTTCTGGCCCGGAATCTGTGTAAAAATGACAACAACATGGGTCAAAATGACGCAGAATCCAAGTTGAAATCCCATTAAAAGGGTGTTTTAAAAAACAGTTTCCGGGTCAGCCTAACTTCATAAATATGGGTCAGCCTGACCCTTCGATCCGGGTCAAGTGTAATCCGGGAGTGTTAAGAGTGTAAATGCCGTGTCTCGATTTTGCTTTCAATGTATGTTCAAACCCTGTGAATTTGTGTTTGTATCTCTAGGAGTGTCATACGGCATGCCAGCGGATAAGACACCGGCTGAACGGAATCTCCTGCCTCATCTTGTTGAGTACAATGGTCCACTCATGAGAACAGAAGTTCCCGGTCCAGTATCCCTGGTAAAACAAACCGTTAATCAAATCTCCAAATCCTATAGAACATGTTACATTTGTTTACAGAGTAGTGACATTGTACATTCTAATGCACTCATTTCCTGATGGGCAAGATACTACACAGGCCATTATTATAGGCAAATTTACATTTTGTGTCATAATTTTCACACAAATTCAAAACTTACAAAAGCAACAGCTGTACAGCTGTTGAGATGTCATCCCCCCCTTTCTTCATATCAACAGTTGAGAAAAATCAGACAGTGTAATCTCTATAAAACATAAGATTTATTGTATTCTTTCATTGAGCTGTGTAAAAAATGTGCCTGCTTGAAGTCCAGGCTCTTTGTGGCTCTTTTGTAAACATGTGATGTCACAGGTCACATGGTCTATACCACCGTCAAACAGTGGACTGGCAAACTAATGATTGGCCCTCACTGCAGAAGGAAATGGACAAAACAGCAACAACAATAACAACAACACCGATGAGAAAAACCCTTGGACTTTTTAATACCAAAAACGTGTCCACAATCTTCATTTAAAAAAAGTAATGGCAGATTTGTGCCAACTCGGTTAGGCATGCAAAATGATGGTAGGCTTTTGTAAACAAAAGAAAGTTCTAATGTGTTTTTTAACTGCGCAGATAAAATCAATGCAGCCGAACCGAGGCTGGTTGGTACGGACACATGATCTGGCTTTATAAAGTTGATGCCACGCCTATTAAGGGGAAAGAACATGACGGAGGATACTGCATTAGCGAACAATGTTTAATAGATGGATTGCACATGACGTCATTGACCACCATCTTTGATGAAAAATGGAAAAGTGCACGCGTGTACGCGCTACGCACGACTCTCAGCCAATGATAGCTCTTCACGCGTGCACGTTTCATCAAAGATGGCGGCCAACGTAAGGGGTCTATTGTTTCGATGACTGTATTTTGATTCCACTCTTATTTCTATGTTAATTTATCAGCCTATATTATTCTAATTTTCATATAGGAATTGATGAGTTCACTGAAGACAGTAACAAAGGTAAGCAATACTCAGTTTCTGAAGGACACAGATAACACAACCGGGATCCAACGGTTTCTTAAAGAGCTCGGCTAAGTTGGTAGAGCGCCGGTGTAGGGAAATCATGTCCCCCAGAGATTTTGTCCCCCATATTGGAAATTAACATTGGCTGGAGAAGGATGATTCAAAAGAGGGCGCTATCTGAAGAAGTTTGTACACAATTCACCACGTTAGTCCGGAGGTCGCAGGTTCAAATCCCGCTCTTTTCTTATCATTACAATGTAATTATACCAGTCAGTGGTCCTTGTTTCTGAGTTTCTGGGAGAGTAGCGACTCTGAATTTCAACTGTTTGGTTCGCAGAATGTTGAAGCCGTGCAGTACTTCGTGGACTTTGATCAAAGCGTAGGTAACTACCTGGTGGACGTCGATGGTAACCGGTTTCTAGACGCCTTCATGCACATCGCATCCATCCCACTCGGTAAGGTCCTCATTCCCTTTATTTTACGAGAGATCTGTAAATATCTTGACTCGATTTCACAAAGCACTCAAGATTCATCTTAAGATTTGTTGTCAGTACTACCATCTTGATTTATATAGTAACGCTAGGCTACAGTTTGCTTAGCAATTAAGATTGATACACAGTTAAGATCAATTTTAACTCTTTGTGAAATCGGCCCAATGGAACCTTTGGATTATCTGTTGTGTTCAAAGGACCAAGTTGCCTGGCCCAATTTTCACCGATTTGAGTATTTTGTTGGTTTGTGTTTAGTGTGGTTTTTCTCTGAACGAATTTTGATAGACAGAGCTGTTTCAAACCCCAAAACATTTTTTTAAACTTTCGCATATGCCACGGACAATGCACAAAATACATGCAACATCAAGAATTGTTTGGCTGGTTGACCTGATATTTTCGTGCAATGCCTTTACTGAAAGCTTTCTCGAATCTATAAAAACAGCTAGGCCTACTTCAAATTAAGTATAATTTCAAATATTAAGAGCTAGAAATGTAAATTAAATGTACGGTGGCCTATTGCAGACACTTATTTTATTATTATTATTTTTTTTGTATTTAGGCCTACCTGACTTTCACGTAAATTGATACAAATGCATTATTGTTCCACAGGTTACAACCATCCCGCAATTCTAAATGTGATCAAGAACCCCTCAAACTTGGTAAGAACATGTGGATTGACGTCAAACTATGGGGAAATACAAGTCTCACTATAGTCCGACTGCACGAAACCGTCACTCCAGTTACCGAAACTCATGTTGACCCTACTGGCTGTAGATTGACCGAATATTCACTGTGAGCTCCGCTCGTATTAATGCCATAACTTTCTCAGAGACTGTCAATTAGCTCATTTGACCGTCAACCATGACTAAACTGACTGCCTACTTTTAAATACTCCTGAATTATTGAGCCGAATTATTGAGCAATACATTGCAACTGGATAGAAGTTGGCAACTTTGATCTTCGTAAACCAGCTTTCCCGAACTCACTATTGACTACTTCACCAACAAAAATACCATGGTTGCTATATAATATGTCCTTTTGTAAACATTTAAAATGTGAAATTTAGAGGTTCGTGAAAAATATCATGACTTCGAGTGAAAGAAGAAACATTTTTGCTTTTTATTGGTTTATCTTTTGATTATCTAGAGTGTCTTCGCGAACAGACCTTCGTTAGGAATGACACCCTCAAAGACATATCCTGGAACCCTTGCCAGAGCTCTTGTATCGGTAAGAAGTTATATGATTTTTTTTGAACAGGCCTGCACATTAGGGCAAAAAACGTGTATATAGTTTTGTGCGTACCAACCCTTTTTTGAACACACATTCTCAAAAATGCATTCCTGTGGAGCATTCTTTTGTTCTTTCTTTTGTCCCTGTACTTAACATCCTCCCCATTGACTTTGTACACAAAATTTCTTGTGGAGCACCCCGTCTTTAGAATTCCTCTATAGGGTCCTTTGATTCCCCCCCCCCCCTTTGTTGTCCTTGGTCTCCATAAGGTACCTAATATGAGCACCTTGGGTTCCCACACACGATATACTTATTACTTTTGAAAAAACTAAAAAGAAAATATTTTTAATCATTTTGGCCCTAAACATCTTTTTAGATGTGTAAATTGTTACTCTTTATTAATGTAAACTTTAGTAAAAAATAGTGTCTGTACGCATATGCGTGAATGTAATTAGCATATTTCATGGGAAAGGCTAACCAGTTTAACAATATTATTTGATTCTGTTCTTGAAAGGTTGCCCCCAGAGGTTTGAAGAACGTACAGACGATGATGTGCGGCGCATGCTCAGTGGAACACGCTCTAAAGCAAACGTACCTGTGGTACCGGGTGTGTATAGTTTAATTGATTGATTGGCGGTTTATATATATATACATATTTTAAATCTTCTGGAAATCCACATTTACATATGAAACTGTCTTGGTAATCAAAGAAGTGTCAGATCCAATAAATTTAGTTAATGCCCAAATGAGTCTTACTAACAGGTTGGTATGTGAAAGTAAACATAGCTAAAGATGAACTTTACTAACTTTAATAAAATTACGGGCGAGTCTTTAATTTTATGAATCGTAAATTCAGGGGTCAAAGGTTATAATTCGATGTTCCGCATTACCAGGGAAGCGCAACGAAGTAACACCGCTGTTGTCGGGGCAACATGGTGTAAAAATTGCATCTAAAGGGGGGTGGGGTTGGGTGTGCAAAGAGTCATATCGAAGTTTTTGTTTCAATTACATAAGACGGTATTTCTCTTTGAATTTGTTTGCAGGCAAAAGAAAGAGGAGGGCCAGCAACCGAGGAAGACATCAGAACGTGCCTTCTAAATAAGGTTTGCTTTTTTCATTAGGACATTTATTTTTAAAAGAACAGTTATGTTATAAGTTTTCCCAGCTATCGTGTTGCAAGGTAAAAGTATTGGCAACAGACCTTTATCGTATAATTATCATGATCTCTGAATTAAAAATAAAATAACTAATAATGGAAATGTGTTTCTAGTTTTGCCTCGTCTGGAAAAAGAAAGGCTAGATAAGTCCACTGTTATAATTACACCAACGGCCATTCTGGAAAGCGATTGCAAAATGAAAGATTTTGCCTGAGTTTGAATTTTGGTTTTTGTGTTTGCCTTCGGAGGTTCACCTATTGAGAATTAACCCGGCCCTAAAGGCTTTTCTGGACTCAAACTGACCTGCCTTGCCATTATGGCGTGACTGGAACAACTGTCCGCAGACAAAGAACAGATAATTGCGTTGTTTGAGTTTCTGATGAACTATACACAAAATTCCTTTTAACCAATTGGCACAAATTTGGCTTTCAGTCAACTGACCCCTCTATAAAGGAGAGCCCACAAAAAGATAACACTGTCCCAAAGTAAATGAAACGCCCCCGTTAAGTAAATACACAATTTAGAATCAAGGAGCAAAATTATGTACCACAGGGTCTTGATAAGACGCGTACAACCTGTTCAAGGAGGTGGGGGGGGGGGGGGGGGGGGACTGTTTTCTGTTTTGTTATTTTATTTTTTGCCACATTTTTTTCTCGTTCTCTCTCATCACAATTCTTTATTTTTGTCTGTGTCAAAGCAAACACAGTGAACAAAGTGCACTTATCAAGTAGAGTTAGATTTTCTGTTATGATATCGTGCACAATTCGTCGACCTAATGTAAATTTCAGTACAACAACTCGTTAGTGAACTCAAAGTCCAGCCATTATGAAAATATAAAATTGGGGGAAAGATGGGGGTTCAATTTCGGTGATTCCTTTTTGCACTAATCTAATGTTTAAAGGGAATACAATTTGGGGGACAATCATCTTGAAGGTGTTTTTGAAGCTATTGAAAAAATGACTTTTTGTTTGTTTGTTGTTTGTGTTTTTGTATTAGCAACCTGGAAATCCAAAATACAGTGTACTTTCTTTCATGGGCTCAGTTCACGGGAGAACCATCGGTAAGTTTAGTTTGTGGGGAGACAACATTTTTACAATACATTTTATAGACTGTACATGATAACATGGATTATTTTCAGATCAAAATGACATATTTAGACCATGTGCCATAAAAATCGCTTTCGCATTTTCGCTATTCACATTTGTCTTCACTCCTTAACTGACTGTGCACTTTCTTGTTTTGTTATTGCCGTGACGTGAGAGGGCTTATTAATTACGGGTGACATTTTTTTTATGGCTAATTCTCCTATTGAACTTCTCATGAAAAGTTGATAAAACTACAATTCTACATGTTTTTATTTTACAATGCATGCTATAGTTTAATACTCTGCCACTGTCTTAATTGATTTCAGTATTATAGGCAGTATTTATATAGTTTTTCGTCCCAGAAAACGATTTCAGTTATTTATAAATTGAGATTTCTGACAACAGAAAATACATTTCGAAATTATTTGAAATCATTTGATCTTATTGTGTTGGGTCTGTGTTGAACTAATACTAATACTAATAGATCTTTCTATTTGCAGATGTGCCAAGTTGTATTAACCTTGTTTTCCTTGTGCGTGTGGAGAATGTTTCGTTTCTTTACTATAATAATCAATGTTCATATATCATGACTGAATCTACAGCCGCCTTGTCCCTGTCGCACTCCAAGGTAGCACACAGGCTCGACATACCCTGCTTGGATTGGCCCATTGCACCCTTCCCCAGGCTTCAGTACCCCCTGGATCAATTCAAACAGGAAAACAAGGCTGAGGAGGACAGGTGTCTTGCCGAGGTATGAACAAATTGTCCACTTCAAAATGGAGAGTATAGAAATTACACCATTAATTGCCGTTGAAATCTGTCCACAAATTAATTGCTTTAACCCCGCTGTCACGTTTTCAGAGCACCAGTCTCTATTCCTACCTCTATGGTTTCAGGCAATCTACAAGATTGTACGACTATCGAATATCATTTACACCAATGGGGCTTGTTTCATTACGTATATAGCTTTAGTATGACGGAGGATTCGATGTAAGCAATGGACACCAAACATCAATGACGAGGTGTAATCGCTGAATTTTTTAAAGCATTTCTTCAGCAGGTTAAATCTGACTGTGAGTTAAACTTGTGAACGTAGGCTTACCAGTTAAAGCATAATGTTCGTCTGGAAGACGCGTATTCGCAATATGACAAACCTATGTCATTTGGACAAAATTGTTTCTTGCAGGATACCAATGAAGTTTATATAAGTGACAAATTTACTTGTATTGGAAAACAATAATTGAAGTATTATTGACGCCACAGTCATCTTGGAAGTCCATTTCTTGCAAGCGTGAAGTCATTTGCGTATGATTAATGCTGGAACCACTCGTGTCATGTTGGCACCCATTATAGATCATGTTCCCTTTGTTTACAGAAATGGTGACCTCGTACATTCTAATGCATTTCCTGACGGGCAAGATACTACGCAGGCCTTATGGGGAAATTTACATTTTGTGTCATAATTTCCACATAAATTCAATAGTTACACAAGCAACTGCTGTACAGCTTCTGAGATGTCCCACCTGCAATCTCCATAAAATATAACAGTTATTGTTTTCTTCCATTGAGATGCGTACAAACTGTGTCTGTAGGAAGTCCAGTCTCTGTGGCTCTTTTGTAATTATGTGATGTCACAGGTCACATGGTCTATACGGCAGGATTTTTAATTTCACTGGTCCTCATACCTGTCACTCCTATAGGTACATGTACAGATTGAGAAGCAGAAGGAAAAGGGGGAACCAGTGGTGAGCGTCATCATCGAAGCTATCCAAGCAGAGGGAGGAGATAACCATGCCACGCCTTACTTCTTCAAGAAACTGCAGAAAATATGCAAAGAGGTAGTTCAGTGGATTGTGAAATAGATAGATTGATTTTCACCCATAGCACTTATTTTTATTCTGAAGTTTAAATCTGTGAGGAAAAATAAAAAAAAAGAAAAATCACAAATCGCCTTTATAAAAAAAGAAGTAACTATTGGTTTAAAACCCAAACACGAAGAGTAACCTGAAATTCGATTGGGAATGCATTAGACTTTCAATGAAACCTTCCTCTCTAACTTTTTAACACTAGGCCTAACTGTAATCGTGAACTTTAGAACATAGGCCTACTACTGTTGATAAAATTATAAACACTTCGCCCCACCGCGTTTTTACGGAAGCGTATTGCCGCCACGTGAAAAAAAATCTCTCTTATCGTGTACGTACACGATAACTTATCGTGTACGTACACGATAACTTATCGTGTACGTACACGATAACTTGTTAAGTCCAAACTTATCGTGTACGTATATGATAACTTATCGTGTACGTACATGATAACTTATCGTGTAAGATATATATATTTGTTTCATGTGGCGGCAATACGCTTCCGTATGTTTTACCGTAAACTCTACATGAAATTTTGACTCGACTAGAAAAACGTGTAATTTGTTTATCCCAGGTCGGAGCGTCCTTTGTTGTTGATGAGATTCAAACTGGCTGCCTCGCTACAGGGACCTTCTGGGCCCACGAGGCATGGAACCTCCCGGAATCACCAGATTTCGTCACCTTCAGCAAGAAGATGCTGACAGGAGGGTACTACTTCAAGGAAGAATTTGCTCCTCATGGGGTGAGTGGGGGAAAAAAAGCCAGAATGCATGATTCCTCACTGTACAGACAAAACCCCTTTGAAATGATGATGGGCACATTACAATGCCACTATATAGGGTAAATCTGTTTTTACACCTGAACTGATTTAATGCACTCACTGTGTCCCATAGGCCTATCTGAAAAGTAAGGGTGAATACCGAATCGTGTTTTATTTCCAGAAGTGTGGTGGCTCGCGCTGTTCTCCTTCTCTTATTGTATATTCCATGTGTTGTAATTTTGTTTCAGAATGTTCTGAAATTCTGTTTTTACTTTCCTACCACTTTTAATACATGATCGGTTCAGCACGTCTCTTGGTACAGGGACACCAGTTTCCAAGCATGCACCAAAGCCAACTCAAGACTGTCACGGCAGTGCACGTAAAATGAACCGGGCCCACTGGCTATTAACTCCTGTTGAATTGATCATCAAAGGTTTATAAAGGAATTTGAAATGAGTAATGATTTTAGAACCATAAAGTTATTTTAAATTGCCCGATTTCAAAATATAGGCCTATCGGTCCAATAAACAGTACATAGGCCTATGTTATATTTCGTCTTACTTTGTTGTGACGTTTAATGCAAAGTATACATTTAGTTTTTGGAGCCGTTCGATTGTTTTAATGTTATATAAAATATGTAGATAAAAAAAATTAATGATATACCAAAAAAACTTACCTGTGAAAAATTCATTTCGAATGATGGTAGCGTTTTTTTTAGAAATCGCCAAATATCTGTAGCGATTATGTCCATGGAGGAAGGTTAATCCACTATTGGAACACACAATCTGAGAAACTTTTGTGACAGAAACGTTTCTCGGATTCAAAATTTGGGGCATAAAACCTGATATCTTTTTAAATAACCACATTACTTCGAAGTGAAATGTTTATCAAAATGCTTCATACTATATCGAAAGCTGCTGTATACTTCTAACCAATAAGTTTGTATTGCCATTCATTTTATTGAGTGATTACGTAGCGTGTCATGGCCGAGTGGTTTAGATCATCGGATTCAAGTTCTGGTGGTTTAGTCATCGGGGTGTGGGTTCGAGTCCCGGTCGTGACGCTTGTGTCCTTGAGCAAGACACTTCGCTATAATTGCTTCTCTTCACCCAGGGGTATAAATGGGTACCTGCGAGGGTAGAGGTTGATATTGTGTTTGAAAAAGCCTTCTGAGCGCCATCACGGCAGCTCGGGCTGTATACTCCCCAGGGAGCTGAGAAAGATTAAAGGAATGTTATTGGCCCAATGACCAGGGCACTAATGTAAAGCGCATTGAGACGTTATTGTGAAATGCGCTATATAAGAACTGGTTATTATTATTTTTATTATTATTACCAAACGTATACCTTCCCTTTATAAAGCCTCATCGTGTGTTCAATACGTGGATGGGTGACCCATCGAAAGTGCTCATGCTTGAGGCCGTGGTGAATCAAATAAAAGAAGACAACCTCGGGGAAGTAGTGAGGGCTTCTGGAAAGGCGTTACTTGGAGGAATATTAGAACTACAGGTAAGGAGCAGACGAAAATACAGGTTACAAATTTCAGTTTCATCCGCAAGAAATTTGGTTCTTTCCAAACCAGGCTATCTGCTTGTTCTCACCCACTCTTGCTTTGCTGAGATGTAGAACAAAGAACCACGCATTCTTCTAACAACTTTATTCCAATACTGTATCTCTTTGCTGGTGCATGTTTTCTTCCATCCTACATAGTACAATCTAGACTGTTTTAAGAGGAATATTAATTCCTACCTTCAGCTTCCCTGAGTTATTTTCATCTTTAATATTTTTCTTCTTGTAGCCCCTTACCAAGAGTGTCTTTCAGCCTTGTTTGGTGCAAACTTGCATATTCTTTTAAAATATCTTAAATTGACATTATTTTGGTGCTCGATATGCGGCATGCATGGTGTACCCCCCCCCCCCCCCCAAAATAAATAAATAAAATAAATAAACAAAATTGTGTCTTCATTGAGTTCTGGAAGTCTCGGGAATTTTTTATAGGCCAGGAGGATTTTACGGGGTTACCTCAGTCTGTAAAACATATCGGGCATAAACGGTGTCAAAGAAATGCAGTCAAAATGCCACGTTGGTCCCTAACACACATGTAACGCGCCAGCAGCATGCAGCCACAGAACAGACATTATAACACCAGTGCGCCCTCACCGACAAAATGTAGCTATTGTGGTCGCGCGGAACAGGTTGGGGAATGCAGAGCCTGACGATGAGGCAAGGAAGGGCCTTGCACGGGATTGGGACTTGAGTCAAGTCTACGTTGGTTCGGAGTGACGTTATAATTTTATGGAGCCCAGGAAGGGACATGGGGTAGAAAAAATCCCGTATACGAGTTGTTTAAATTGTTGCGAACCTTTTACTCGTTCGAATTATTTAACAATGCGAAAATACTGTTTGATTTCGTTGATTTCGTGCACGGGGGTGTCAAATTTGTTATTCGTGCGAAAGAATGACTGAATATTTGTATGTGTGCTTTTATTATTATTTAAATATTTCAACATTATTTTCACTGCAGCCTGTTCTTTCCCAGACTATCATCCATAAAATAACCTCACTGTTTATATCAGAACTAACAAATAAATGTGTAGTTTAAATAAATATGTAAAATTCAAGGAACGTTTTATAAACTTGAGGGAAAATTTATATTTTTTTTACAGGAAAGATACCCCGACATTGTATCCCGTGCGAGAGGTGTGGGAACATTCTGCGCATTTGACTGCAAAGACCAAGAAACTAGTCTAAAACTTGTGGAACGGATGAGAGCTGGAGGTAAGTCATAAACCCAAAAATGAAATCAGGGTGTAGCCAGATTTTTCCACAATAAAAATGAAATTGCTGTATACTGATGATGATAAAAAGCACAAGTCAGCATTGGTAGGCCCTATGGTGAAAGCATCACTAATGGGCAGTGGACAAAGATGGCGGCATGGGTATAGTCAGAGTGGAGGAAAATGAGCCTATAAACCCAATGGCCAGGTCCGAATAGACCTTATGCATTGACGTCCCCAAGCCGCCATTTTAGAGTTAAACTGATGATGAAACAATGGAAACGCACTGATTTGTACGCGCGGCGCACAGGACTGGCCAATGAACGGCTTCCTTTTGACCTCTAGGCGAGGGCGCCCTACTCAAATGACGTCATATGCATAAGGTCTATTAGCGAGATGAAAATTTAATCTATACTGTACTAGCCAAGAACCAAATGGAGAAAAGACAAGGAAGGAAGTATCTGGAGTATTTGATGTGGGAAGAAAACCCCAGATAAATATTCCAGGGAAAACTTTCAGTTATTTAAATATAAAACTCACCGACCTCGTATCATAGTCAAGTTAAGATGAAGGAAATAACCATTGCTTACAAATAACGCACATTCAATCACATGCCTTTTTCCCTAAAACATGTTCTTCCTCCTTTTGTAAACAGGCGTGCAGATTGGCGCTTGTGGGACAAACTCCATAAGATTCAGACCGGCCCTGATCTTCCAGCCGAAACACGTGGATTTGTTGCTGGAGCATCTTAACCACACCCTTGCAGAGATGTAAAGTTTTGTTCACCGAAGTTTGGCAAAACAACAAGAAGTGTATCCGGCCGGGGGGGGGGGGGGGTCTCAAACCGGAGAGAATTTAGTGCTCACATAATTCAGATATTATGCTTATAGTCATTGGTGCGCTTGGAGGATCTAACTTGTTAAATTATTTCTGTGACGTGAACCTGGTAAAGACAGTGTTACATAATCCGTGGCTAATAATACATAATACATAATACATAAATATAAACTATTACATAATCCGTGGCCTTGGGGGAATTAGTCAGAGAATAGACTCTAAAGTGTAGATTCGTGACTACAACGTACTCGCCTTCGGCTCGGTGATCGTACTTTCTATCCACGAATCACGAGGATTTGTTTCACTGGATCCATTTTAAGTTATAAATTAAAGGTGCTGTATACGTTTGGTTATTGGAGCCTACTGATTGTTTTAATCCTATATAAATGTAGGTATATACAATAAAACTAATCTGTGAAAATTTCACCTCAAAAGGTGGTCGCGTTTTTGAGATATCATCGAAAAACCGGAGCGAATATTTCCACGCAGGAAGAATATTCCCTATAGGAATACACAATTTGAGAAGCGTTACGGCCGCAACGCTTCTCAGATTCAAATTTTTAGGGATAAAAAGTGATATATTTTTCCATAACCGCAGTTCTTCGAAGTGAGAAGTTTCTCAAAATGCATTATACTATCCAAAGCTGCTGTACTTCTTACCAAGTAAGTTTTTATTGCCATTAATTTTCAGAGTCATTACCATTATACACGAGTATGGCGGTGAGTTTTCAACAATTGTTTTTTTTTTAATCGGTATTAACAAATTCCACATTCTTCGTAGTAATGACTCATCTTTCATAGATTGGATACAGGATCACACCAAGAACAATTTTTATGATAGGCAAAGTTTGTACAAAATTATCGAGATACTATTCAGGCTGAACTTTTACCATTTCATAATTAATCACTTGATTGTTTTATGCTCTTTGATCCATGCCTCGAAGTGTGCCACATCGTCTACAGTACACTTTTTCGTAAAAAGTGCGTTAACCTAATTATTTTAAAGGGACAGTCTTTTCTCTCTCATTCAATTTGAAGTAATTTGACATTTAAACTGAATCTGTTGGAAAAATAAGTCCTTCCCACTTCCCACTTCCCACTTCCACGCCTGCTTCCGTACAGACACATCATAGACACAAACGTGTGTGTGTCACGTCATCACCCTCCTTCAGCCCCATTATACAATAAGGCGCAGTGTACCCTCATTTTTGCAGTTAGTGCACACGCGCGTGATGTGCAATTTGTATAACAGACTCATGTTCGTCCGACCATCTTTAGATTATGAACAGTATTGGATTGCAACAATATTTAAGGAAAACAACCTCATAGAGTGGATCTGCTTTTAAGCGTATCGACAAAAGAATGTTGCTATAAAAACTTAGAGAGAAAGGTTTTCGTTTCGTTCCACAAGAGGGTTCCCCCAGTCTGTGCCAAAGTAGAAACAATACGCAGATTATGTTTTCACGCACTAAACAGAATAGGCCTACTCGTAATATTGCTTGAAACAAATCTTCGAGTTGTCTCTCCTCTACACATTTTCGTAGTTGTGTCAGTGCGAGACAACATCACAAAATAATTGTGAAAGTATGATTTTCTTATAATAATGTTATTATGATAACGTTTACTACTAGTACATGTAAGTAATTTGCAAAGACATTCTAGAGAAGTGTTGTTATTTGAGGCGATTGAAAATGTACATAATCGAGGTGTTGTCAAATCATGTTTCTGTTAGGAAGCCCTTATAAACTTGATATAGTTGTTCATGATAATTTTGGAAGGTGTAGGCCTATCAAAGCTATTATCGGTGTAAGTGATGATTTAAAAAACTGAACCATTGTTGAACCATCATTTTTGCAAAGGCTTTGTTTACGTCTATTTCCTCACCTTACCTCCACGTGGGACATAAGTCTAGGGGGACGTAACTATAACCAAAAGTTCAATAAAACAGCCTATCAGTAGGGGCCTACCTCTCACTAACTCTGTGTTAAGCGATTTATTGGTAATTCCGGCAGTATTACAGTGCCCGTCAGAGTGCAGATGGTGCCCCACACTAAATAAGCCAAAATTCTTGCGCCAATCTACTTATCATAATTTGTAAACCCACAACTTATTACAACGTTTTGGGGGTCATGCAATTAATAGATTGTGTAAATATAAGAATCTATCTGTGCTTCAACTTTTGAGGAGACTTGATAAATTTAGGCGTTAAAGTTGGCCCTATTTGACCGGGAAAGTGGAGAAGTGCTTCACGAAAACTGGCAGCAAGTCGGGGTTTTGAAAAAAAAAAAAAATAATCCGTGTTTTTTTCTTCTGGGGTAGTTAGCAAAGATTCCAAACGGCTGACCTGCCAAAAATTGAAAAGAATTCTGAAGTTCAGTCGTCCGAAAATAATGTTTGATTGGTTTTCAAGAGGCTGAGAGGATTTCCTCAACTGGCTGCGATCCTCGTTGAAATAAACACTCCGTTGTAAGAGGAAACATGAGCTATTTTCACCTTCTGGATCATCTCAAAATCATGATCACCAAAAATTGTCAAAAACCTCACACAGACTGGTTATTATGTTTTCGTTCAGAACTTTTAGAAATGAAATAAAATAACAATGCACTCAAAAGTCAACAAAGGCCGCTATTGCGCAAAATTACCATAGAAATAGAACCGGGCACACCACACCAAATAAGCCAGAATTCATGCGCCAAGCTACTTATCATAATTTGTAAACCCACAACTTATTTTTAATTACAACGTTTTGGGGGTCATGCAATTAATAAGATTGTGTAAATATAAGAATCTATCACAACCTGGGGGTTCGGTGCTTCAACTTTTGAGGAGACTGGATAAATTTAGGCGTTAAAGTTGGCCCTATTTGACCGGGAAAGTGGAGAAGTGCTTCACGAAAACTGGCAGCAAGTCGGTTTTTGAAAAAAACAAAAAAAAACAAAAAAAATCTTCTGGGGTAGTTAGCAAAAATTCCAAACGGCTGACCTGCCAAAAATTGGAAAGAATTGAAAAGAATTCTGAAGTTCAGTCGTCCGAAAATATGTTTGATTGGTTTTCAAGAGGCTGAGAGACTTACACGATTTTTTGAGTATTTTTGAATATTTATCATTTAGCATTGGTTCCTATGGGAGTTTATTTAGTGTGGTGCACCCCCCGGAGAACGCTGAGTGTGTCATTGTGTGTGTGCGATTTCGTTGTGAGACCATTTTTATGGACGCGCGTAGTACGCAATTTTTTTAAACGCGTGTATGGCTAGGAGACGTACGCCGGGTGTTACGGCGCGCTGCCCATGGTAGCGAGGCTGTTCAGTGATAAGCCAGTGATAATATTTTGAGCTTTAAGTGATAGTTATTATTCTAAAACCATAGAGAAAGTTCTAACCGCGTAAAAAAAACACGTCAAAAAGCTACATTTTACGACTTGTCTTCCCACTGTGTATACCCACCATGGACAATGGAGATGAAACCACAAAGACCAACACGTGTTTTAACTCCAATCTAAAATTTTCGTCCAAACGTTATGGAACATTAGTTTGCACGCAACGTACACGCATTGCAAATGCTTTTAATAATTACTTTACCCAAGTTGGCCCCTCCCTGAATAAAAATATTCCTAGGGCTAATACTGCTTTTAGTGATTATCTTAAGGATCCTAACATTCATTCTTTTTTCTTTAATCCTGTTATTAAGAGCGAGATTCTTGATGTAGCTTCCTCTTTTAAAAATAATAAGTCTCCAGGAGTTGATGGCATTAATCCAGGGTTGGTTAAATCTGTCATTTTACATATAAGTGACCCATTATGTCATATCTTCAACTTGTCATTGTCGAAAGGTACTTTTCCAGATAAACTGAAGTATGCTAAGGTTACTCCTATTTTTAAATCTGGAGATCCCGGTGAGCTGGGTAATTATAGGCCGATTTCCGTGCTGTCCTGTTTTTCAAAAATGCTCGAAAAAATTGTGTACAATAGAACTGTTACTTTTTTAAGCAAGTATAATTTGCTTTGCAATAACCAGTACGGCTTTCGACCAGGTTGTTCAACATCTATGGCACTTATAGATTTGACTAACAAAGTAGTTAAAGCTTTTGAGGACAATGATTATGCTGTTGGTATTTTTCTGGATCTATCGAAAGCCTTTGATACCATTAACCATGACATTCTTTTAGACAAAATAAGTTATTATGGCTTTCGTGGTATTGCTTTTGACTGGTTTGCAAGTTATTTGAATAACCGTCCTCAATGTACCAAGTTTGATTCCTGTCTGTCAGATTTTAAATATATCTCCTGTGGCGTCCCACAGGGTTCCCTACTCGGACCGCTACTTTTTATTATTTATGTTAATGACATATGCAATACTTCTGACCTTTTGTCTTTCATATTTTATGCAGATGACACTAATATTATATATACTAATAAACATCTTAATTCCCTCTTTGACGTAGTTAATAGGGAACTGATTAGTATCTGTGACTGGTTTAAAGCTAATCGTTTGTCCCTGAATTTAAAAAAATGTAACTATATTATTTTTTGCAACAGGAATAAGCCATGTGACTGTTCTAACCTTAATATTGCTATTGATGACACAGTAATACACAGAGTCAACAAGTATAAATTTCTAGGGGTCTTTATTGACGAAAAGTTAACCTGGAAGCATCACATCACTGGTATTGCAAATAAAGTTTCCAAAAGCATCGGGATTATAAATAGACTTAAACATGTTGTTCCTTTGGAAATACTTAAAACACTTTATTGCTCTCTGGTTCTTCCATATTTGTCTTATTGTAATATTATTTGGGGGAATACCTTTCGTACTAATTTAGATAAACTTGTTGTTCTTCAAAAAAAGGTTGTTCGTATTATTACAAATCATCCTTATAGGTTTCACACTTATTCTATTTTTCGTGACCTGAAGTTTCTAAATATTTTGAACCTTAATAAGTATCAACAATGTATATTTATGTATAAGTACTTGAATGGCTTGTTTCCACCTTCTATGCAAGGCATGTTTATACTTGGTTGTAACTTACATACCTACAACACACGTGTGTCTGTTAATTTACATGTTCATTTACCTCACCATAGAACTTCTGCATTCCAGCATACCATTAAATTTTCTGGCCCAAGTATCTGGAATACCTTACCATTGTCACTTAGAAACTCTACTTCTCTAAACATATTCAAACGTAAACTGAAAACCTACTTAATCTAGACGCTTTACGTTTTCCTCTGCTTAAATTACTTTAAATGTAACCTCGGATTTGTCTGTGTCTGTTACCCTTATGGTTGTCTTGTCCTTTTGTAAAGGCATACCTTACTCAAGCTTTTGCTTTTTAGGTCTTGCCTCTCGTCTATGGCCTCAATACAAGTGTAGCTTTATCTATTATATTGAACCATGCCATGATGAGAAATAAATGTTACTGAATGGTTAAAAATTGATGTCCCATCACCACTCCCTCTCCCATGCATCGTTCACCTTGCACTTGCAGCTTCCCCATCCCACCATTCCCTCCCCCACCACAATTACCCACCTACTGCTTGCATGCATCGTTCACCCTTGTTGCACTTGCAGATTCCCCACCATTCCCTGACCCACCATAGACTTGGTTCCAAGTCTGTGCTCGTGGTTTTTAGTCTACCTGATAGCCAATACATAATTGCCTGAAATAGCGCCCTCTTGTGGATTAACCACCGTCTTTAGCCTACGATCACAGACTTGGGAACATTGTTTTTCGGTTTGTACACACCCTATGGCGAATTAGTCCAAAAGTGGACGGAACACTCTGATTGGTCAATTCAATTCAATTCAATTCAATTTATTATAAACGTCACGTTAAAAAACATGAAAATTGTTTTCCAGTGTGCATCTAACAATAAAAACACAAATGGAGATAATTTTAAAATAGAAAGCAAGAACTACAAAAAATAAACGGGACAAAAATACAGTGACAAAGATATTTACAACCATCCTAAAAATACAAGGGTGACAAATAAAAACCACCGAAGTAAAAGAACAATAAAAACACCGGAGACCTAAATTGTCAGTGATGCCAGCAAACCAGGAAAAACAGAAAAGGAACAAGAGGGGGATTATCTTTTGAATTTAGAGTTGAATAGGTGGCAAGCATTTGGTAGGAATGACATTCTGAAGCGCTTAGTGCGGGTTCGTGGAGGACGAATTCTTCCTGATTTGTTGACAACCACTGAAGAATTTAGTGGATGGGTAGGATCTTGCATAATGACATGAATCTTAGAGGTAATGGCCGATTCAAAAATACAATGTAAATCTTTAATGTCCAAGCCAATCGTTTTGGAAGCCACTTTTATGACACGTTCCAGTCTGTGACTGTCTTTGGCTCTAAGATTACCATACCAGACACAAATGCAGAAGGTGATAATAGATTGGATAACACTTTGATAAAAAAGAAATAAAATGTCATTGCAAACATTAGAATCTCAGAAGCCGTCAATAAAATGCACATTCAAACTTGACCGTTTATACCACGGGATATAGTACAGAAATACAACATTGAATCACATGTAACTAATCTGCCTCTGCTCAGTGATTCAACTTTTATACAGTTTGGAAACAAAAAACCCAAAGTGATTCTAGTTTTTAAATTCAAAATAAATAAAAACGTTGGGAAAATCATTAGACGATTCCATTCAAATAAAGGGAACCCAGTTTTTCGTCTAGTAGGGATCATGTTATTTGTTATGTTTATTTTTCAATATTTTAAGAATACATCTAGTATTATTTTATGTATAAATTAGAAATAGCATACGTACAAAGCACTAAAAAAAACAAAAACAATGACTCAATCGATTTTACATAAAATGCTGAAGTGATTATAACCTATTGGGAATAGACGCAACCAACAGGAGTTTTGTGGCCTCCTGATTGGCCATCTCTCTGGCATAGTGTTGTTATGTAAATGTCAGTTGTGAATAAATGAATATCCCGTATACACAAGGGTCAAGTCTGAGATTGCGAGCTGAGACCGCGTGATAGCCATTCTGCGGGGGAAATTTTGTGTGGCTGATGCAGAGAAATAACCGCGATCTCAGACTTGAAATCAAGTCTAGACCCACCACAACCCACCTACACCCCACGTGGGTATCCAGGAGCATCCGCCCTTTTATCCTTATATCCTCCCGCAATATCACGGTACCCCGTTTACCTTGGCACGCTTTGGCCACGCACTAGTCAGCTGGCCCAATGTCCAGAGTGACCCTGGGGAGAAGATAATCCCCTAGACCAAAACAATGGTCTGCATGTGGTGATGAATACATGCCAACATGGTAATACCATGGAGGTAGGAATACCTCCTTGGTAATACTAACTATAGGTCCAAGGTCCATGCCATTAAGAAGTGTTCTGGCAGTCCATAATCATGGAGGTATAGGAAAAGATATACGGTTTTCGTCAATATCCAGAGGAAATTTCAAGCAAGTGATGATCCACTATGCCCAAAGTTTGTACTTGGACTCCTGTAATTTCACCGTAATAATAGTAGGCCTAAGAACAGGTTGGAGACCCATTAATAAAACATGTTTCCTGCAAATTTATGATTTTGTAAAAAAAAAAAAAAAGATTCATAATAAATATATTTCTTTTCTAATTGTTATACATGTTATGCATACAGTTACTAAAATAAAACAAACTGCTGATGCTCCATACGTGCTTACCAATTCCCCCTTTTCACTCAATCTGTAAAGTAATGGGATGCAGCCATAATTAATGAAGTTATGCATTCAAGTCACATTCAGGATCCATGATAAATCTTGTTGACATAATGTTTTGACTTATAAATCTCATTTTTTTGTTACTCAACATTGTTAGAACAAAATGTCATGTTGTTGTTGATCGTTATACTTATAGCTTCCCTTGAACGTCAACGATCGTTATACTTTATAGTTTACCTTGAATGAACGTCAACAACATGTTTTTTTGTTGGTCGTTATAGGTTTCCTTGAACGTCAACAAAGAACGTTTTGTATTTTAAAAATATTCAACAAAAGACTGTTCCGTCAGGACTTTTTAATTCTGTACCCCCTATACCCAATTATTCTATAGACCATGTGACCTGTGACATCACATGTTTACAAAATAGCCACAGAGCCTGGACTTCCTGCAGGCACATTTTGTACACAGCTCAATGGAAGAATACAACAAATCTTATGTTTTTGGAGATTGTACTGTCTGATTTTTCTCAACTTTTGATATGAAGAAAGGGGGGACATCTCAAAAGCTGTACAGCTGTTGCTTTTGTAAATTTGGAATTTATGGGAAAATTATGACACAAAATGTAATTATTCCGTATAGCCTGTGTAGTATTCTTGCCCGTCAGGAAATGCATTATAATGTACAAGGTCACCTCTGTAAACAAAGGTAACATGGTCTACGTCTATACATCGTACCTTCGCTTGCTGGTCCGTCGCGCACACATGGTGCCATACTGCGCGTGGACACCCATCGCATGAGTCAACCCACACATGTCGGCCGCTTTGATTGGCTCATGCTTCGGGGAGCAGGTACAGGTTTGATGATTAAACGAATCTGATTGGCTGGCCCAAACTGCCTCGCGTGAAACCGTGACCTTTGGGGCTACCCTCTCAGAACTACGGCTAAACCATTTTAAAGGAGGTAGTTTTTATAGCAACGTTTACGCACATTGAGTCTTTAATATCACCATTGATCTATATAAGACTTTTAAACTCATAAAATGCTCTGAATTGTTATAAGCGATACTCTTGAATTGTTTTGGTATGTACTACGAGAATAAAATGCCCTGCACAGAATGTAATCTTGTAAATAATTTTCTTTTGGAGAATAGTTGCGTCCGATCTTTACACGACTCCATGACGTGACCTTTTGGTGACTACGTGCGTGTTTGGCCATTCCCATATCGGCAACGTCGGTACCCGGCGCTTTCAGCTGCTGCCCTTGTAGCACGTAACGTGTGTTATATAGGGGGCCGGCGATTGTCATGATTTGCACACAGTGTGTGAGCAAAACATTGTTATTCACTCACTGTTATTTGGCTGGACTTCGCCATTTACTGTACCCAAGTGATATTTCGTAACCTCCATTATTTGACTAATGTGGTTCGATGCTCTTCGTTCTCTTGTGCAACAATTCTCATTTCCGACAGCAACACTCCACTTTTGCAGGCGGCATCCATGACGACACCATATGATATGACAGAAGATGTAAATGTAATGTGACTTCGAATGTGATCGTGAGTATTTATTTTAACAATATATATTCTAACTTGCTTTTTAATTTTAATAATAATATGCCTACCTGTTAGACCCAGTAACTGGGGCGCTGTACTCATTTTTTGAAATTTTGTCTTTTATCTTTCGTACTAGCGCCCCAGGTTATACGTACGTCGCCATTCTGGATTCCCTGATATGGCATTATTTTGAATAGGGTAGCCACAAAAAATGCCTCAGAACGACCAAAATACCCAACCAAATTGCTTTAAAAACGCCTACTGGCTTCTTGATATGTCTAAGGTGCAACATCAGGTATTTAAATGTACTCACGATTTTGTTTTGTGCTTGAATTTTACGTTTTTGTCGAGCAGATCGATGAAAATGGTGGGCAGAGTCTCGTTTTGCCCAAATCAATGGCTGCCGCCACCTACAGTTTCATCGTCGCGATGCATTCTGGGTAGTAGATTTAATCAACGACTGTTTGCAGCGTGTGGTCAATGTATTCGTCGAAGGGGCGCGTGTTGTGATGGGAAAGAATGGTGCACTCGCTGCAAACGGTCGTTGATTAAATCTACTACCCAGAATGCATCGCGACGATGAAACTGTAGGTGGCGGCGGCATACTCCTAGAACTATGAGGTTCATTCCGCTATCGTCTCCATTACCCTCATAGGGCGACATGTACAAAATCCTATTCGAAACTTTTTTCCCTTCACGTTTCTGCACCTACAGTTAATTTCCCAAACCGGATCTCGCCAAAATTAGGCTCTATGTGTTCCTTATACTCTCATCGAGGTCGGGTTGGGTCCAGAAAGTTCATTTTGAAAACTTAAAAATGTTTAAAAAAGATAAATTCTTACCGTCACCTGGCTCCCATTCACACAGTGTTATAACAAAGATGGCGCTGATGTTGCGTTAGGATGTGTACAAAATCAACCAACGGTTGTGCGGGACCAGTGTTGATGCATACGGAGTACCAGTTTGTTTGGCAGACTGTGAGCGAGTGCAGCAAACAGCCGCAGGAATAACAATTTTGACAGCGCACGCACATGGTCCGCAGCACAGGAAAGTTTTCAGACCGCAGTAATACGATAATGTTATGTAAGTGCAATAAGAAAAACAAAATGGAGTTCAATGAAGCGTTGTGTGCAGTTTTGCAAGAAACAAATTTTCCGCATGCTATTCAAACCAAGCATTGTGTACCGACTGCGCAAGGATTTTACTGGCGGACCATGTGCGTGCGCTGTCAAAATTGTTAATCCTACGGCTGTTTGCTGCACTCGCTCACAGTCTGCCAAACAAACTGGTACTCCGTATGCATCAACACTGGTCCCGCACAACCGTTGGTTGATTTTGTACACATCCTAACGCAACATCATGGAAAAAAGTTTCGAATAGGATTTTGTACATGTCGCCCTATGAGGGTAATGGAGACGATAGCGGAATGAACCTCATAGTTCTAGGAGTAGCGGCGGCAATTGATTTGGGCAAAACGAGACTCTGCCCACCATTTTCATCGATCTGCTCGACAAAAACGTAAAATTCAAGCACAAAACAAAATCGTGAGTACATTTAAATACCTGATGTTGCACCTTATACACCTATCAATTGTATGACGCACTATCAGACCCCCGGGGATGGTGCGTCACTGTCCATATGTGGGGTAGGATTTGCGTGTCCAAAGACCCACCCTGAGTCGAAAAATTGACACACTTGTTGCAGATTTGGACGGTCTTCCGAACCATTTTTTGACTCACCATTCGCGGATAGCAACGCACCACAGACGGACAAATCGACGCACATAATTCCTTGCTATGCTGCAAACGATGCACGCGCAGTGAATACCAAGTATTTCAACCTTGTATGTACGAGTTTCCCGGCACACATGCTGAAAATACATGGCAAGTGTATGCACGAGGCGAGAATGTACTACTTGATCTTCGAGACGTGCGGTTCCCAACGCACTAGCTATCAAACACACGAAATAATAGAGAGGGAACCAGTCTACTAAATAATGCATCTTCGTATCCATCCATGACTCGACGATCGACCCCCAGTATCGTGCATGTGAGAGATATAATATACCACGGGGCAGAGGTTGACAAAACCACCGCGCCATGAATTACATGTGACTAAATAACACACATCCTCGTAATAACTGGTAATGACTGGCCACTTTCCGATTGGCCGATCGCGTGAATAATTATTTATGACGTAGTGCTTCTCACAGCGCTGTATTCATCACCGCGATCCCGCGGATGTGCTTGCTCTACCTAACGTGGTAAACTTTTATAGTTAGGGGGCGAAGGAATGGCGTGTAGCTGTGGGAGCGATAAGGCAAGGGAAATTCCCTTCGTGAGAAATAACTGCGTGGAGAGATGTTTTTACACGTGCGTGAGCAATACTGCAGTTTTCGTTTGTCAAACTCAAATACACACGGAAGTGATGGGGCACGACTTCGACTCTGCGGGATGTTGTGCTTATAAAGATCGTGAAGGATTATCTCTCGGTCGGTAAATTTTTGGAAACAACATGAAACAACAAGGATTTACAAAATACACTGACACAGGTACATGTACAGTTTCGATGTTAATTGTCAAAACATTTGGGCTTCCTTATTAATACATCGTCTTTGTTGTTCGTGTATTTTAGAACAAATTCACTTGCCGCCGACAAACGGTTAACCGTTTAGAAAAGTTTGAAACGGATAGTAAATTAAACGTATGGTCACAGGCTTACCTCGTATCCATCTATGACTCGACAATCGACCCCCACTATCGTGCGTGTGAGAGATATAATATACCACGGGGCCGAGGATGACAAAACCACCACGCCATGATGCACATGTGTATTGGGCTTGGGCAAAAGGCTTGCTATGTGCAGTGTGGAAAATAAACGGCCGTCTCAGCTGGCATGTGGTGATTGATCGCTGACTTTCTGGCGGTAAATTCCCGACCCTCGGGCAACATAAATGTTTAAAAAATAATACCAACATCATTTTACACAGGCGGGGAGGGTATAGGTGCATTTTTATTCTCCACTAAATAAACAAAATAAATGTTGAAATAGACATCGACGGACCATGACGTACCTCGATGGATCATGACGTACCTCAACGCACCGCTCGAAGATTTTTTTGACTGACCACTATTGGACTTGACGTACCCACAGTCACTTTTTTCGAGAGTAAAGACGCAAACTTGACGCACCATCCCCGGGGGTCTGATAGTGCGTCATACAATTGATAGGTGTATAAGACTAAGAGAAAGAATATACATTTTCTTCACCGTTTGTCGAATAGTACTAAAAAATAATTAGTACGGGGACGCGTAGCCTAGTACTATAGTTAATAGTAGTAGTACCAAATTCTGTGTTTTTGGAAACTCAACTGCGTATTTTTTGTTATTTAATTTAAATTAAACATTTAAATTTACTATCAAAATAAAACGGACTTCTTCAGTCATTATACATCATGTCAACCTGGTCAAAAATAAATATGCTTTTAATTGTGCAAATATTTTGATGAAAGGTTGTAAGTCCTAAACACATTGTCATTTGTACTTTGTAAAGTGAGGAAATGAAGCGTGCGCGAAGGAAGGGTACTACTTAAACCACTTCATATTACTTATTAGCATATTGAGATTTGCTGGTTCGTGAAAATGCTGAAACCAAGCTTTTAGGCAGGATCAGTGAAACAGGGTGTGTAACCAAAAAATAGGGGTGTGTAAGTGAAAGTTGATTTTGAAGACGACGGCGTCCCATTGCGATTGCACCAGCCTCGTACCCGGCGTTGCGCAAAGGTTTTAGAACAAAAACACCACACAGGGTCCATCATGGTGCAAGGATTTGAACCTGTGTGATGGCTGATGATCTATATTTTGAGTAATTTTACTGTCTTATTTTTTAAACAGTTTTGTTGATATTTTTATTAATTTTGTTGTTGTATACATTTACAATCCTGGGGAGCAACTTAAGAAGTAAACAGAAAACAAGGTTCAGATTTTAAAGAGATATAACAAATACATTTTCAATTGGTGTTCAACTAAAAAAGATTTAAAAAAAAAAGTTTTTATCAGTCTGATTTTTATTGCTAAAAAACTAATTTGTTTACTAAATACTAAGTCGGCCCATGGTCGGGCCAGACTCGACTTTGAATCATACCATTTTGCTGTACATGGGCAGTCATTAATATTTTCATGACATGATAAGTAATTAATTATAACAAATACGTGCATTAGCGTAAGAATTAATAAATAAAATCCAGTGATGAAGTGTTTTAAACCAACCATAGAGAAAGGACACAGACCAACCAACATTGATCGGCACGGTTTGGGTCAAGACCCCACAGACGGACGGTTACTTAAGTGAAGACTGATGAATCTTTAATTGATTAAAATTGAGACCTAAGTTTATGTAAAAATCAATATTTTGTGCAGAAACAATGGTTTAATACTTGATAAAGTTTATATCCAGACCACAGGCAGGTCTTCTTAGTCTTACTTTGCAAGCGGGAGGCATCGGTTAGTTTCCGTAAACACACCGTCCGTCAGAGCTACTGTACATCAATACATGTACACGTGCGATGTATGCTGCTGTTAAATAGTCTGGTTGCCGACCAGTTCTCATTGGTTTCAAAAGAAGTCTGCATAGCAATACCGCGCGCGCAGTGAACAGGCAATTTATTTGTGGAGGTAAAATCCAGACATACAAATGACAACCTCCTTCCCAAAGAATTGGGAGAATCGTAGGCTGATGTAGCGGGTTGCGTGTATGGGATAGATATAACATCGTGCTTGGGATCGAGAATATTTCTTCTGCAATCAAGCTCTCTCGAAACTGAGCAAACCGATCGCGCGTAGCTACTTTTTCTTCCTGATCCAGAATTAAGTTTCACTCTTGCAAATTTATTTCATCAAATAATTATTAATGATACAAAAAATATGTTTTTCTTTTTTCGAGAGCACGGCTTGCAGTAAAAAACGGAAGCCGTGCATCTGAAAATAGGCCGTGATTTATTTAATTTAGCCGTGCCAATCACGGCTGCACGGCTGGCTGCCTAAAAGCTTGGCTGAAACTGAAATAAATTAAATACTAGAAATAGGTCAACAGATTTGGTTCGTGAAGACACAAAAGTCATGCCATACATTTGTTGTCAGGCATCGTCAGTTTTTGCTTTTATAGTGCGACCTGTTCACACTGAGTGTTGAGTGTTGAAAGTACATATCGATGTTAGTTATTTAAGACTAAGAGTTTCGGTTATTTCACAGACATGACAGAGCAATGGGCGTACTGTCTATTCTATGGTTATTCTATGGTTATGACTAGGGGTAGGTAAATGATTGATTTGGAGAGTAGTTGAAGAAGTCGAGTAATTAAAATAATGACAAAGAATTTGTTTGCAAGTTTAAAGAATAAGATACTAAAACTGTTTTTGGTCATACTTATAAATCAATGAAAAACGTGGTGGAAGGATTTAGCATCTTTCAGAAGAATCAACCTTGTACTTGTAAGGCATATTCTTGGAAATATGGACCATTTTACCACCTCAAATGTCATTTTTCAAAAAAATCTTTTTGACCTTGTAAGATATTTAAAATAATTGTATACATATTTAAGTTTGCAAAAAATAAGTTTAGTGGCCTGACATTTCGACCCAAGCAGAGTCTTTCTGGAAGGCTAAATGACAACATAACAAGAGCAGACAAGAGTTGCAAGAGTAGTCAAGTGGAAATAAATGAATAGAGAAAGTGGAGGGAGAGAAGCAGAAAGCATTCAGAGAAGGCAGGTGGTAAGCAGGGATTATGTAAGACAAAGGGGGGGGGGGGGGGTTATGAAGGGAAGGGGATAGCTTGACCACAAGAAGTTGGGAACACAAAGGACAAAATGGAAGTTTAGAAGAGAGGTAAATATTAATTTGAAACTACATCAGTTGGGCCTCACCATAGAAAAGAATGTTCCTTGTGCTTTACTTGTGCTATCTTTGAACTAAATATAAATAACCACAGGTTTCACTGCTGGAGACTCTACTTTTTTAAATGACCACTGCAAGATGAAAACTAACTGAACTATCCTTACATGAACATTTTGGTAAACTTAAATATGATAAAATAGAATTAGCTGTTGCAAACTGCTTACCAACCAAAAGGACCTGTGGTATAAATGCAAAAAATAAGTTAGTGGCCTGGCCTTTTAAAAAAACAAAACACCCCACACAGAAAATATAAGCCTGACAGAAGAGAGCATAACATTGACGGAAAAACTAAGCAAATATTATCTGTTATTAATTTATTTCTGGCACAACACTACTGTAATTTATCTGATATATTTGCAGCCTCTCATACCTAAAATCTATCCCCAAAAAAACTTAGTCAAGCTTCCATAATTTTTTTAAGGTTATCAACACGCAGTTTCGAACGTCATTTTTGACGGATTTTTAGTGACATTCGAGAAAAAATGACATTGGGGAGTTTGCGATTAAAATAAAAAATTTCTTTTCAATCAATTGTCGGATATTTTTTTTCTCTTGCTGTTAAAGTATTTGGCATCAGCCCCCACAACCTGAGCATGCAAAAGAAAATATGTACCTCAGCAAATATGTAAATTTGATCATTTAAATACCTCTACACCTATAGTGGTAGTGGAAGTCCATCAAAAACGCTGACGTTCGAGACTCCAAACCTTTTACCTCGATTTAGTTGAAAGGCATCGGTTGTCAATATTGTGTATGATAACATGTCAGGTACCTCGTAGTTAATTACACTAAATAAAAATATTTAAAAAATTAGCTTTCACTTATGAAAATATCAGGGTCCGATTTTCAGGCTTGCAAATGGTGCATATTTTGAATAATATGCTATAACTATTTTTCTAGTAACCATTTCTGTTCATTCTCATAGTTAAGATTCTGGTTGTTCACTTATTTAATAAGTATAATGAGGCATTTTGAACTTTGTTAGTGAGAGGGTTGAATTGGAATGACTGCAGTTTTTCATCAGTAAAGGGTGTTTAGAAGTGGAAATGCCTGTTGCCCCCCCCCCCCCCCCCCCCCAACTATTGTGTGGCAAAACATCTCTGAAATGGCAATTATTTGGCTTGATGAGCTGTTCAAAGTGAAGACATTTCATGGGTAGTAACAATAGAACAACTAGTAAAGTAGTATAGTATATGTTTTTACACACGTAGAATCCATCCTTGCTCTATGTAGAATCCAAGAATGTCACCAAAACATTCTGCAGAGTTATCTTTGGGTTAACTTATTTGAGGTGGCTTGGTGGTCTATGGGGTTATTTCTGTTTTATGCCTGGACCCTTTCCCAATGCTTGTTAAAGTTCATTCCAACGTGATGAATGATGTACAATATAACACCATAAGAAAAACTTGGGATGTATTTCATTCCGCAGTTTCAGTTTTATTCAAGAAACTTTCTCTTAAAAAGCGATAGTTCGATAGTTATTCTGCAATTCTATTTTCACAGGATATTTGCTCTTTGGATTCGAAAAGGGTTGTGTCTCCGTCCAGTTTACATAGTGCGGGAAATGGCATGTGGATTACTGCAAGCTACAGCTATGCCAGTTGACACTCTGTTCTGTCTGGGCACCAGCCCACCTGTGCCTTCACTTCTGTTGTCTCAAAGATACACCACGACCTCATTCATGTACATAGCTGATAAATCTGCCAATGGCAGACCTTCAATGTATCATCAAAAGCTGAGACCGTGCCTCCGCGGGGAAGGACAGCAAAACATGAAGCGCAAGGAAAATTATACCGTGAGGGACTGCCAAATGTCCCTAGACTCTACTCTTGAACCTTGTGAAGACATTGCCTTGGGAGGCCTCTCCATAAGTGATGATAATACTAGGGACGCTAAGCAAAGCCGAGGATCTATGAGAATGCCTTCAAGGAAATCAGCTAAGCATGTTTCGTTTGCAGACAGCAAAGGATTTGCTCTGGAAGATGTACGTGTCATGGATGGCCCAAGTAATGTACCACCTGTTTTGAAATCCAGGTTGTTACAGGAAATCATTCAAGATGAGAAGCCAGAGCTCTTTCACACCTACACTTATGTTGTGGATTTTGAGCAGCCTGCTGCAAACTACCTTCAGTTTAGAGACAAGCTGGAGAAAAACTGTGTCTGCCTGGAGAACGTACTTGTAAAAGACAACACCACAGTGATGGGCACGGTCAAAGTCAAGAACCTTTCCTTTGAGAAATCGGTGAGTGTGCGAGTCACCTTCAATGGCTGGGAAAGCTATAAAGACGTTGGCGCTACGTATGTCCAAAGGAACCCAGATGGGCAGAAAGATCGCTATGACAGTTTTTCCTTCACTTTTGATATCCCTCAAAAGATAAAAGGGGAGACCATAGAGTTCTGTCTGTGCTACAATTCTAAAGGGAAATCATTTTGGGACAGTAAGGAAGGGGAGAATTACAGGATAGTCTCCCAACACGAGAAGAGCTTAACAGAACAGCAGAAGATGGCATCTTACTACAGCCTCAGTAGCAAGTCGAACTGGACTGACTTCTCATACTGGAAGTTGGTAGATGAGAGACCCTACTGGTGACATAAGGCACACCAGGGTTCACAGAGCAAAAGTCACTACTACTACTAAGTCAGAGAAATAAAAAAAAAGTGCACAAATTGTGTATTTAGTTGAATGGTTCTCAAATGAGAATCGACAACTAAATGCATATTTGTATGGAACAGCTAAAATGAACAATTGTTTGTGCAATTCAAGTAAAATTTTAGCCAAACAAAACATTGTCCCCAATGCTATGAATTATAGCTGTAATAGTGTTTGCAAATAAGTGCAAGTTGAGGAATTAAAATACATCAGCAGAGTAAAGCGCTATTTCAATATCGATAGCTTGTATGTACTACATGTATACGTACGTGATAGACTGACTTGCTGATCAATTCCGCTTTTGACATGAACAAAAAATAAAAAAGATCCGTGAATCAATTTGCATGGTTCAAAGTATGGTGTGTATTATTTTCCCACAGAAATGTTCAAGCTTGTACTCTGTTTTTGCCTAGCAATTTGACAATGTGACCCAAAAGCCTTTCCATAGCTTTTTTCCTTGTTGGTCTGTTTAGTAGTGTTTCTCCTAAAAAGTGACGCTGTGAGCATGAGCCCTGGTGTAGTGTTGACCTTCACCAGTAGATTTTCTTAAGCAATATATGTAAATTGTAGAAAACATACTTGTTGGATATAACAAACAAAAGTGGGCCATTGGTGTCGGAGTAGATTAACAATTTTACGTATAATGTTTGAAATGAACAAAAAATGTATTTTAAGAATAGTATATGAGAAATTAATTTAACCAAAGATGTAGAACGATCGCCATGATCACTCAATCATGTGTGGAGAAAGAGCCCATGAAAGTGGAGACAAAATTATTAGTGAGGTAGATGAAAACTAATTTTTAGCATGAAGCAAGTATGTATTCCATTTTTCGGTGTGTCAAACAATTACCTCACATTATATTTTTGAGTGATAATAATACATTTACTGTCGTTTCGGAGCAATGCATGGGTATGCATTGCCACAATTAACTGAGACATCGGGTACATTCAAAGCAAATACTCACTTTAAGCTCTTCTGATGTTGCGCATAAATTTGTGGCTACAAACCCATACATTTGTCTATGGAATGATAATCAATAAATGTGAAAACCATTATATTCACCGAAAATGTTGTAAAGTATGCAAGGATTACATGTATCACCAAATGAGTACTTACAATTCAACAGGCATTGTCAAATAGTGAGACTTTAATCTCAAGGTCAGTTTGATGTTGCTATTATTAATCCCAAGGCAATCAATTGCAAATCCTTTTGTCCAGCTAATCCTTGATTCAAGGCCCTGCTCTATCTTCTTCCTCCATGGGTTAACCAAAGATGTAGAACGATCGCCATGATCACTCAATCATGTGTGGAGAAAGAGCCCATGAAAGTGGAGACAAAATTATTAGTGAGGTAGATGAAAACTAATTTCATTGCCAGTTTTGACCTCCAAACTGAACTGCAGTGTTTCTGAATGATTCATATCAATGTCATAGTTAGTGTCAAGAAGAACCTTGAATTTTTTCTTAAAATGGGAAAACAATACATCCCTATTTGGCCAAAAAAAAAAAAATACCAGTTGATCGTCCTGATTTTTCCAAAAAGAGGAGGATGAGGGCCTTTTTATTTTTTATTTTATTTTTTTCCAAGATGGCCGCCAAGTATTTCAATTCAAACAGGCCACCAATTCTTCAGTTTGAAATCACCGCAAACTTTCTTTATATCTATTTGTTGCATAAGGTAAGCAGGCCTGGAATTACACGGAGGCCACAGAGGCAATGGCTTTCGTTGCCCCTGGTCTTGGCCTTAGTGCCCTTTCAAAAGTTTCCCATAGACTTTATGATTTTCCAATACAAGTGCCCTTTGCAAAATCAAAATGGCCTTGCCCTTTCAGAGATGAAATTCCAGGCCTGGGTAAGTTTACATCAAAATTTAAAATATATATGTCAAGGGTGGATTAAAAATACAAACAACGAAAGAAAAAAAAAGAAAAATGCGGCCTCAAAAAATGATGTGGGCGGGGACGATCAACTGGTATTTTTTTTAACTTGGCCTTAAGTAAATAGCATTTCTTTGAGAGCACCACAGCAAAAGTAACAGGATAGCCACAGCAATTGCAAAGCCTTAAGTAATTGTTTGACCATAATACTGTTTGTACATATAGACTGAGAGCCTGGTGACATTTTATTAACAATTTAAGCACAAAAGGTTTGATAGTATCAAGTCACTGTCCATTGTGAGGTGGTGCTAGAATGGCAATTCTTAAGTTCCCCTGGGTCTGATTCGGGTCACGTGACCTTGTTGACTCCCTGATAATCAAAATATTACTTAAGAACACATAACGATCGAAAAAAGGTAATTAAGAATGACTTTAATTAGCTCTTAATTAGCACTTTAATTAACATTTTGAGCGCAAACGTAATTTTTGTGATAATTTAGTCTTACAGGTGACCTGAAACAGTATTTGTTACTTAAGAATGAAAGAACGATAATTAAGTCTAACAATAATTAGCATGTAATTAGCACTTTAATTAACATTTTGAGCACAAACTTAATTTTTGGGGTTGAACAAAGAAAAATTGACTAGAGCGGGATTTGAACCAACGACCTCCGGTTTAACGTGCCGGCGCTCTACCAACTGAGCTATCTATATCTAGCCCTATGTTGGCGGTCTCCCTATTTTGTCAATATCTTTGTTCGGTGTGATAATTTAGTCTTACAGGTGACATGAAACAGTATTTGTAACTTAAGAATGCAAAAAGGTTAGATAAAGTTACTTAAGAACGATAACTAAGTCTAACATTAATTAGCATGTAATATTAGCACTTTAATTAACATTTTGAGCACAAACGTAATTTTTGTGATAATTTAGTCTTATAGGTGACATGAAACAGTATTTGTAACTTAAGAATGAAAAAAGGTTGGATAAAGTTACTTAAGAACGATAATTAAGTCTAACATTAATTAGCATGTAATTAGCACTTAAATTAACATTTTGAGGAGAAACGTAATTTTTGTGATAATTAATTATATAGGTGAACTGAAACAGTATTTGTAACTTAAGAATGAAAACAGGTTTGATAAAGTAACTTAAGAAAATTAAAAATGCATGACGCTTTTTAGCAAGTAATTAGCACTTTGTTAACACGTCGAGTTCAAACCTTTTTGTGATATAATTAATACAAGTGACCCGTCACAGTATGTGTTTTAAGAATGACCAAAAATGTCATATAAATTTATTTGAGAACAACTTAAAGGCACTGAACACGTTTGGTAATTACTCAAAATATATATTATCATAAAAACTTACTTGGTAACCAGCAACAGAGAGCTGTTGATAGTATAAAACATTGTGAGAAACCACTTCCTCTGAAGTAACGTAGTTTTTGAGAAAGAGGTAACTTCTCACTAAAATAATAAAAGACTTCATGCATGAAGCCTTTTATTAGCATCTGAAAGCACACAAAATTGTGCAACAAGGGTGTTTTTTCTTTATTTTCTTGCAACTTCAATGACAGACTCAGCCCAAATTTTCACAGGTTTGTTATTTTATGCATATGTTGGGATACACCGAGTGACAATACTGGTCTTTGATATGATCTTTGATCATATTTCTCAGGATTCACTTCACGAGGAGCCACCTTTGCCCTCTCAGCAGACTTTAGGTATTTACTTTTGCATGAATGGTGATACTTGACTTCTTTTGCAACAAAGTCAACACCATCCATCTTGGTGAGCATTTCATCATCATGAAGGATTTCTGCGGCCCTACGGATTGACTTACCTGCCTCTAGTGTTTCACAAGATCCCGGAAATTCAGCTCTAAATTTTCCTTTTGACAACCTTTTCTTATTGCAAAACAGGCAATCCTCGGGAAATATTCCTGAGGTATTCTGACTAGAACTTTCACCTACATGTACACTACAACTAGATCTAAGCACTTTTAACGTTTTTATCACTGCTATTGGTGCTCAAAGGAGAGTCAGTGATGGATACTGCTGTGAAATTTTTGTAGCAGTTTACATGGTAGCCATGGTGTGGTTCGGGATCATCAGGAAGACTTGTAATAACATCGAAGTACTTTGATGTTTCAAATCTCTTCTTGCTCCGACGCGAGGAAGCTGCCTTCAAAATGGAATCCCAGAGGTTTCCAAGTGTACTAAATAGCTGGTGGGAATGTCAATTCGCTCCGGCTCAACACCTGCAAGTAAAATGGCCATGCATTCGCTAATAAGCTTTTAGGAACTATAATACACAGGGACGTCATCTCACGAACTGGAAAAATGCCGTCCTTTTATTTTCATAATATCAGCACATGATACATTAGCTTGAGACAACTGTCTGATAATCTAAATGTAGAAAACGGGCCGATGACACACCAACATGAGATCATTAATAAGGATCTAGGAAACAAACCCGTGGAGCTATTTTTGAAGTGATTCAATTTATTATTATTAATATTATTTATTCAGCATTAAAAAACACATATTACAATCACAAACAATTTATTAAAAGAGAAAACCAGAGCCATCTGCCTGGAATTAAAAAAATGTACTTAAAAACTGTGCCCCGAGGGCCTTCAATTCCAATAACTCTGGCTACACGCAAAAAATAATAATAAGATTATATTATTAAACATGTTTACAAGTCAATACAAATTATTAAAAACCACAGACACAGAAGTATAAAGTGGAAGAGGTTAAAACATTAAAAATTGCAAGTCCCCACTAAACAAACAAACAATAATAATAATAAATACAAAAATAAAATGAATAAAACAATTAATAAATAAATAAGTAAATAATTAAATGAATAAAATATTAGATAATTAAAATCAAACTGCAAGAGAATGCGTGTTGTCAACGATACTTTAATTTCTCCATGTTGCACACGCTAATATTGTGACATCGCACATGTTCCAGGGTTTCCCCATAAAGTTTTATGTAACGTGCTAAGCACTTTAATAGATCGATCCATTAAGCCCCGCCTCCTTACGAGTTGACCAATCACAGCCGCGAAACCCGATCACCATTAGTGCAAAGATCACCAAACGGCTCAAATGGTGATAAGATTTCGCGGTTGTGATTGGTCAATGAGAAATGAGCGTGGCTTAATGGATCGGTGTATTACGTTAATGTTAATCCTTGCCAACAGCAGTCAACACGACATCTGAAGCCATGTTGTCTCCACCAACTTCACTTTCTCGTTGTTCCCTTTCAACTAAAATAATGGTAGAAAAAATCAGTTTATTTTATACTTGGTTCGTTTGTTTCAGTGAACTTTTTCATCAAATAGGCCTACTAAGAAAGGGATATAAGTTACATTTTCAAAAAGCTGCTTAATGGTGGTAGGCTAAAAGGGAAAACAAAATCAAATTCACTTGTCTTTGGAATAGTGTGTGATATTCCAACTACGCACGCTCTAAACAAGACGTGTTGGAAAAGGAGTTTATCGTGACTGTTCCACTTACATAATGTCATTTTCACCAAGAGGAAGGTGGATCACCACCGAAAGCTCGGCTAGTTCTCTTACTTGTGAATACTGTTTTAATTTTATTTTCCTGTCACCACAAGCAATGGATATCATTCACAACTGTCAGTTTTTCGTTGGGTACTTACCGGTCATCTGAGTTCAACATGATGAGTGTTTTAGAACGTCAGCACAAGCAACTAACAACGGCCAACGTGTATGGAGTAGCATATACAGGACGATGGTCTAGCTTTCTATGACTTTAGGTGTTTGTGGTTCTGTGCTATTCAAAGGGCTACTTTGTACAATTTTGTACAATTTGTATACCAAAGTTGTACAAATTGTATAAAACCTGGAGAGATCAAATTACATCGAACTGAAGGGTAGCAGTAGGCTGACAGTCAAATTACCTCAACTGTTTGGGCAATAGGCCGATATTTATCCAACCTTTTTTCATTCTTAAGTTACACATACTGTAGTCACTTCACAAAAATTACGTTTGTGCTCAAAATGTTAATTAAAGTGCTAATTACATGCTAATTAATGTTAGACTTAGTTATCGTTCTTAAGTAACTTTATCCAACCTTTTTGCATTCTTAAGTTACAAATACTGTTTCATGTCACCTGTATTAAGACTAAATTATCACAAAAATTACGTTTGTGCTCAAAATGTTAATTAATAGCTAATTAATGTCATTCTTAATTACCTTTTTTCGATCGTTATGTGTTCTTAAGTAATATTTTGATTATCAGGGGGTCAATCGTAGCACTTTAATCCAAAAACGGTTCTTGTGCATGACATGTTGATTAAACAACAGTTTGACCTTTCAACAAGGTCACGTGACCAGAATCAGACCCAGGGGAACTTAAGAATTGCCACCACCTCACAATGGACAGTGACTTGATACTTTCAAACCTTTTGTGCTTAAATTGTTAATGAAATGTCACCAGGCTCTCAGTCTAATATACATGTACATGTACATGTAAGCTTCTACATGTAGATCAAGGAATATACAATTCCCAGTGGTAGATTTTCAGGTGTCCACTAAGCATTTGAAGCTTCAAGTAATGTAGTCTGTATAGTACACAGTTATCCTGGTTGTCCTACTTAATAATTGGTCCTGTTTCCTTCATTTTTGCTTGCTGCCCAATGATGATGTTACATACATGATGTAGGTACATCCAGTTAATGTCCATGATGTAGGTACATCCAGTTAATGTCCATTTACTTTTTGCTTTGAAATTTTTAGTTCTTTTATGAAGTTTTACATCAATCCTCTTCACTTAAAAATGTTTGGACTTGGATAAGATTGGTACATGTACAATGTATGCCTGCTCCAATAAGTAAATTTCTACTGGAACATTTCAAAGGGCACCAAGGGCAGTATAGTGCCTGAAATTCTGTGCAATGTTTTCTTGAAGTTCAACTTGCTAAACTCTGATATGTAAAGTAAGAGTCTAATGTGTAAAGCAAAGTTTAAACAAATTTTGAATGATGGATTGACACTAAATTACATATCTTTAAATTATTCTTGAATGCGATGGCCTACATGAAGTTCAGGGTTATTTACTACGTAAAGTCACAAAGTCAGTCCGTAAGTTAAAGGGTGTCATTATGATCAAAGCAGGTCTGTGGTTGTACACGGAACTCTGAACTCTCACCCAGTTACATGTAGATGATACAGAGGGAGGGCGTGAACGCGTGCAGTAACTAGGTGATAGTTCATAATTCCATGTACAGCCAAAAGATGAAATTCCAGGCCTGTACATAATTTGAATAACTGATGGTTTCAAAGATTTTTGGTTTGAATATTCAAAGAAGTAATGTAGCTACTTTAAAAGAAGTTAGCATAATTATTTTTGATTTCATCAGATGATATTTTAGAAATGAAAAAAAAAAATGAAGTATTTTCAAAACTAGTTCTTTAACTGCAGTGAAAATACTTGAATGTTAATAATTCACTGCTGCTGCTGAAATACTTGATGGCAACTTCAGACAAAGCAAAAATTATATGGTATTTTCCAAACGAACAATGCAAAGAATATCACTTGAATGTAATTTACTGAAGAAAGCTGCTGAGCAAGTTCTTTAAGCAAGTTTTCTAACAAATATTTGGTCACCACGATTCTAACCACCATTATCATCTTTATAAACAAGTAAGCTTTGAGATAGAAGTTACACAATTGTTTTATTTTTATTTTTTATTTTTTTTTGGGGGGTGGTCATTACCACCAAGGTACCAACCTACCCTTTCATTCAGTGCAAGGCTGGTGTGGTTTCACACAAATTTTGGAAACTTCATTTTTCCTTCCAATTTTGTTCGGAATTAGATGCAGGTTGGTTTCGTATGATAATATTACATTGCACCTTCTGAAAATTATTTGCTTTCTGCTCGAACATCAAGCTAAATAAGCATGAAAAAGGTGTTGGAAAAAGATTCATGACCTACATGTGCTATTTGTATTTTGAAATTGTATGTAATCGGAAGCAGAACTATTTATTATTTTATTGTTTTTTTGTTTTGTTAAATAATAAAAATAGCAGAAGGTTTTAAAATTTCAAATTGCTCTTGGTACAGTATTATTTACTTTGCTTGGTTAGTTTCTTCACTTTCATATTTACAAGTACTTATACTGAAATTCTAGAAAGCTGTTGAGTGTTAAGTTGTGTTGAAAATTAGCTGATTTTGCAGAAAGGTTTGCCATTTGGCTTCTCATGGAAAATTGCTGCTTTTCACTGTTTTTCTGTATGTTTGTGTGGTCAAATATTGTTGCTCCATTTGATCTGAAAAGAAGCTATTGAAATTTGTGTCATTGTTAAAAATTTGTGCAAATCATTGGAGCTTCTACCTCACATAAAAGGCTTGTTGTCGTGAAGCTTTATGATGCGAAATTATGCTATGTACATAGCAAAGTTTCAATAGAACACAACTGTTTATTCAAGGATAGTGTTTAAAAATGCATTTGTAGTTTAATGGTGCTCCTTTTCAGCAGTGACAAAAACACAAACAAACAAACTCCAAAACAACGGAAATATAAAGAACAAAAACAATAACTTAATGTACTTTATATAAAGCGCAAAACATGGGTTAGCATCAACATTTATATATTAAGAATTTGTCACTATAGAAATTTGAAACTAAAACTGTGCGAGTGGTTTTGTGGCAAACGCTGCCATAAAAAGGGCCAAGGATTTTAAACACAACAAACAGCTAAAACAGTTTCTATACGTACCTATGCCAAATCCACATTAGTCCAAAGCACAAGTCTGTTTGCATGTATGATGTATATAGTGAGTTCATTTTATCCATACATCCATTCACAGATTGAAAAATAAACACACATACTGACAGAAGCAATACATGTAAGTTCAGAATGCAACTGATACTTCAAGGAGGCAATGGAGCCAATTGTCTCTGTTGCCCCGTGGTCATTGCCTTGGTGCCCCTTGAAATGTTCCAATAGAAATTCATAATTTCCTCAGGGAAGTCCCCTTTCACCAAGGAGAAAACACCTTGATGTCCTTGTCCTTACAAATACGAAGCATCAGGCCTGAATTGTCAATGGCTGCATTTAGCCAAACTCTTCTTTTTTAAATTTGGTTTAGAAAATCACATTGATTTGTAAAACTACTTTACAATACATGCAAAAACAATGTGCTTATAATATTATGGATTAAAATTGGATGTAGTTTACAGATACAAATTATTTTAAAACATTTTACGGAGTGATTAGGTAGTGTAAAGTTACTCAAAGATATACTTTCACATTTATGCATTACAATAAAAGAGTAGCAGGGTCATGCTTTTTATGTGTGACAAAAAATCAAAAGTTTTTTTTGGGACAGCTGTGATTAAAATTTGTAAATGTACATTGTGTGACCAACTCGGCCAACTATACAATAAAAGGCAAAGTTGCCTTAGGTAAAATGAAATACATTTGTGAATTGTTTCCTTTCTTGTTAAATATCTTTTGCTCTCCAAAAAATCATGTTCTGTCATGTACATGTACATAACTGAGGGATAGTACATGTATGTATTTGTATTTAACACAAAGTGATCACACACCATGAGTGTTTTTGTGATAGCAGTTGTTGCATTTAAGTGTTTGGAAGTCAACTAGCAAAAACACATCAGGTGTTGTGCAGCTGCAATACAATTTTTTTCAAGCGGCTGATTAGATGATGCTTAAGCCAGACTTAAACAAACACAAAATGTATGTACATGTAAAAGACTGAGTGAGGCTGGCAAGGACAGTTTGCCGGAAAGGATATTCTCAGAACCTACACGGAAAAGAATAGTGCCGGGGGAAATTAAAATATGATGGTCACATGCTTAGGTCAAGGTACTTAACATAACATCAGCTTGGTACAACAATTTACAAATCTACTAGGAAGTGGCCCTGTCCCAGTTGTATCCTTTTTTCAACAATTATGGTATTTTGAATTTGAAATTATAAACCAATTACTGTCAGTGTACTTCAACACTAGAATGCTTACAATTTTGTTAATGATACGAAAATGCTTGAAATTTTCCATTTTTTTTAACATGCTGCACATATACACTTCACTAAGTAACCAAATGTATTTAGCTTCAAAAATAAATAAATAATGCATCAATGCTGATAAATTTCCGGATAATTTGCTCCTTTTTACAACCATTATTTTGATATTTTGTATGAAGAACATTTTTAATGAATCGCATTCACATTGGGATTTAATGTCATCAATTGATTTTGAATTGCTTTTCTAATGGTTCATACCTGACCAAGAAAGTGTTTTATTGACTGCAAGAAACATCCAGGGTATTCTTCAGGAACTTGAAGCCTGTACCAACTCAAGAATCCTGTCTGCAATCCAGAAATGTCTTCCTGCTGAGCGTTTCAATCACAGCATCTCAAATGTCCCTTTTATCATCTGACCTGCTGCCTTTTTTTTTTAGTCAAGCCCACGCATCATCATCTTCTTGTTGTTCACGGCTTGCCCTCAGAAGAATGTCTGCGACTGCGATGTTGCGCCGCATTATTCTTATCTTTAAGTCGGACAGTATTGAGTGCAGGATACTTCCTGAAATTTACAGATGCTTGGCTTCAGCTGGGGACTGGGAGCATTTAAATTTAGTCTTGCATCCCGCCGAGGACGTCGTTATCTTTTATATTTGATTTATTATTTATGGAGCTGCATCATCTCATGACAATCCACTATGTTTGTTGTTTAAGATGTGTGATACAAAGGCGAACGGAGTGAGCGGGGAAGGCGTTGTCAATGAAGAGATTTGAGAACATTTATAGGACGTCGTTCGTTTGTGTCATGTAATGAAAACACAATTATTGTAGCAATGTAATAAGAAATGTGATTCGATAATCAATAGATAATTTAAAGGGATGCCTGTTTCTTTAGAGATTCCCGCCCTGCAGACCCACCCCATCGCCCGAAAATATTTGTATGGATAAATAAAAACAATACATCTTTTACGACGGCAAACTAATTAACTGCCCCACCCCCATGAGCTACCAACTTTCAATCAATACTTTTATTGACATTCCTTCCCTACTCATTTGCAGAAAGATGGAAGAGGACAAGTTTAGAAATCTTGCCCAAAACAATGGTTTTAAGATTGTATTGCTGTCTATTTAAATTCTGGGTTTTGGTTGGATTAAATTCTGGGTTTTGGTTGGAAGGGAGAGTGAGGGTGGACCTTTGCTCTATATGCCATTGCCAAGGCTCCCTTAAATTAATAAACTTTGCTGAGCCACATGCCCCTCCTAATTCTCAGACCTATTACTTTGATTCAGTGCACCTGTTTAGTGCTGACTGTGGACCTTTACTTGTCTAAGTGTTTGTCCTATGCGTAAGGTTGATGTTTTCTGTGACACATGTTCTTTTAAAAAAAGTGCAGTTAACCCTTGCGAGCTCTCACTTGGAGCTCCCTATATTGTGAACAAACATTTGAGTTCAAGACACAAACTGATTATCAGCTTTTGGAAGTTGAAGTTTATTTCGCTGCATCAGTTATTAAACAACCTGTGGCGTGGCGTGTCGTGGCTGAGCAGTGTAGTGCATCGGACTTGTGTTCTGGTGGGCAAGTCATCAGCATGTGGGTTCGAATCCCGTCCATGAGACTTGTGTCCTTGAGCAAGACAATTGACTGTAATTGCTTCTTATTCACCCAGTGGTAAAATATCTGTGAGGACAGAGATGATTTTTGTGAATTATTTAGCTTGGTGAGCTACATACATGTATTTGGCTGTATACTCTCAAGAGAGCTGAGAGATTATTAAAAAATGATTTTTCAGTGTTGGGTGGACAAGTGTCCGTGTCTATTTTGTGTTTATTGGAAAATTGTTCAAATGACAAAGATGTGTACATGTTATGTAAAACAGATATTAAATGCATTTCATTCGTGGATTGTCACAGAATGTGGCCTTGTGAAATGGAATAGTCCAGATTTCACCTTGTTGTTATATTCTGTGACAAAAATGGAGTGCACTTGCATATTAATATAATATTTTGTTGATGGGACAGCTGTTAATGTGATAGACTTTGCAATTTTGTATCTGTCATGAGAGTTGTGTTTCCGTGAATTGCTGAACTTATGGATCTCTTCATGTATACACTACACAACAATCACATTCTCAAGTGCATGATAAAGCATATTAAAAGAAACAAGGCATGTGGTCATAGATCATGGTTCCGGTGTTTCTGGTTTGATCTGGCTGCATATTGCGCCACAGCACCTTGTAAACCATTACATGGTGCTATGCAAAGGAATAGATCTCATACATGTACTTCAAAAACGTAGCTCCACATACCTTGCAGGAATATACTGAATGTTGAAGTGAGCATCACTGAGTGACGGATATGAGCGCTATCTAAGAAGCCACTATTATTATTATTAATATAATCATACATAATTTTGTAGCCAAGGAGCCATTGATGAGGCTTCCATGGACTTCACTGATAGTTTTTTCTCCGTAGACTTTTATTAGTCGGCATTATATCACATATAAGTTTAAAGTTACAGCCATCTTAAAAAAAAAATATGTTTATTTATTTATTTTATTTTAAATCTTCGGACAAAAATACATACATTTTAAAGTGTCCAGGTCAAGACAAAAGTTTAGAAAACTGTCATGATAGATGTGTCAGACCCAATAAAAACCTTTACTACCAAATTATAGATAATTTTTGGTCTTACCAAACTGAGGTTTGACCCTTTTAAAACTATAACCTTAACAGGATTCAGTGTTACTATTCAATACTGCTGTAACATGGCAAAAAATAGTAGCAGATTGTGGAAAGTTCTATTATTGTCACATTATTAGTGAAAATAAACCGTCACGAACGCAGATCCTAAACTATCCCCAGAAGAGTCCAGGCTATTTTTCTTTCTCAGGTTCCGTATGGTTTTGTGAATTTGAATGGAAGAAACTCAAGACACTATTTCTATACGAAAGGTTGTTACCATGCAAAACATTCATCTACCCCCCGTCCCTCCCCGTCAGTTTTCAAAATGTAAAAAACAAACTTGTGAAAATGTTATCATAATTTATGGTCACTGCTGATGATTTTAAAATGTGTATGAAACTTTCATTAGGCTTGCTTAGTTCAAATGTCTTAACTTGTAGCTGTAAGTATTTAGTTGCTTCGAGTCCCTGTATATTTGTACACCCTGTTTTCTCTGTCATTTACACAATAACAAAGTGGACATCCCATCTTTTTCCATTCTGTAAATCCCAACTTTTTTACTGCTCAACTTCTGCTAAAACTGTTATGTTCACTGACAATATTGTATGCTACCCTGGATTTGTACAAACCTATATTAACTTACTAAACAAGTATAGCTTATTCCATGGGTACAGTGTGTACAAGTATTTTATCCAGTTATCAAAACATAATGAAGAGGGGGTCGGGTTCTGTGCGTGTTATTGAAAACGTAGCCCAGTTTATAGGTGATCAAGCATGATAGTTTTTCTATAGTAGTAGAGGTCATGTTTACTGCCTGCTAATTCTATCCTTTTCAAGTTTTGCTTGGTACTGTGTCTGGGTTGGTAACACAAACCTCTCATGCTTTTTTATTCATATGGTAATTCTCTGAATAGGTAGCTTCATACAAGGAAATAAACTGTACCAGAAGGGAGATTGACAAAGGGCAGACATGTTAGAATATACTGCCCCCAAGTAAAATTCAGATCTACCCAACAGTGGCTTGTCACTAGTCAGGACTATTTCAAGACTACAGAATGGGCATTATAAAAATAAGTTGTTAAAAACTTTGTTGTTGCAAGCCTGGAACTTCTGGAATTCCGATTAACTCTAAAGACAAGATCTTTGTGGAAATAATAATCATCACAGTAATTCGGAAATAAACATCATGAGATTAGGTTTCAAGATAAAGAATTACTAAGATTAAGAAGTGAAAGCGATAGCCTAGATGTTGATCTGTACTTCGCTTTCTGGAATAAGTCATGACTTTGTTGAAGAACTGTAATGACTGGGCTGTTTTTATTTCCTGTTACCAACTATAATGTAAGAATATGATACAAAATTCATTTTCCTTGAGTTTGAGCAAACAACAAAGTTTTGTTAGCTGTTTGTTGTTGTTGAGACTTTGGTCATTGGCAAATTTTTAAAACCTTGCCAAATCATTCAAAAATTTAGATTTTTTTTTCTTCTTCAAATTCTTTGTGTATAATGACACCAACAGAATGAACAGTTTTTATTTTGATAATTAAAAAGCATGGGTTTACATAATTTTATGGCATGTCAATCTGGTTCAAGGACAAGCCCGGTATTTGGGTCAAATAATTTTCAAATTTGTTTCTGTTTACGCTTCATTAAGCAGTTATTATTGAATAGTGATGATTGTTATTTGTGAGTCGAACAGCATCTACACAGGCACTCGGGAAACAGTCTGAAGCTCATTCTGTTGTATAGCATTATAATTTGTGTAATTCCACATTGGAACCAATGTTAAATGTTGGTAGCAAGCTGATCATGACTCCATCTGTGGTAAATCCACCCTGCATATGCTGTTAACATTAATGAATACACTGACCTGGGCTTACCCTGGAAGCTCGGGCTTCTTCCTGTATACAAGCTTTCTCATTGGTTGCTATGATACCCTCTTCCTGTTACCATGCACGTGATTGGTCAGCAAGGAGTGAGGTGTTCTTTACAGCTGTCATCATGCCCTGGGTGCATGATACAGTATTGACATGCGCCTTTGAGTGGTCGAAATTAAAAACATGGCAATGGCTTTCACTTATATTTATGACACAGTGTTGTATGTATAAACATATATATACATAACTGGCAGAAACGGAGTTCAATCAATTTTTTTAAAATTTGCACCTGGTAGTGCACTTTAAAAAAAATTATATGTTTAGTTTTTTGAAAATATTGACAATTTATGTTGATCAAGTTAGTGCCCTAATTTGTATGGCAATCAATTTTCATTTCAGGAAAGTTATTGAGGAAAATTTCATAAAAAATATTAATTTTCCAGATACATCCATGATCTGCTGATATGAACTCCCACAGTAAATATAATTTGGCGCCCCCTTTGAATTTGTTTTACAATAATCACCAGCTTGCTCCATGATCAGTCTGTCTCAAAATTCAAAGTCTATGTGGCTGACTGGCTGTTCTGTTTATTCCTTTGCAATTTATGAGTCATGGATGATTCCAAAGTTTGTTCCATCTGGACTACAGTTGTTATCTAAAGTTATTGCACAATTGTTGACACTTTAAAACTACTTTTAATCAATTTTGTTAAGGTGCAAATAATTCCAGGCGGAAAGGTAGTTGATTGTAGACATGCAGATTGCAGACATGACTGAGCTATAAAAATAATTTTTTAGAGTTATTCAGGATAAATCTTGGTTAATTTGGTGTGAAAACAAGTATAAAACAGTTCTGAATTTAAAACAATAGGGCCTACTGCCTTCATGTAAACATTGCCTGCGAAAAACAAACACAAAAATGAATGAATAAGTGGTAAATATTAGGTAAATTTTCAACAGTGAAAGTTACTTTCCCTTCAAAAAAGTGGCGATTAAAACAAACAACTAAAATAATTAAGTCTTCATCTATTATGAGAAATAATTGGGTGGAAAAACATATATTTTGTACGAAAATGGCTACTGTTGACACATTTTTCATATTTTTCCCCTTTTTTCTTGCCATGGATTGGAATACTGTAAACCCTTTCTCAGACTGGAGTTAAAACTTTTGTTCACAATCCAAATTAAACTTGGTACCCTATCTTTCTTTTTTCTAAACATGGGAACATTAGTCTGCAAAGCCCCCCAAAAAGGAAAAATACATTGCGCCCCTGTTGAATCAATTGTGGTCTGCTGTTCAGTCAATAATGCAATTGAATGACATAATAATAACAACGTCTCCTTACCGATTGTAAAGATTCAGCCAGCTGATAAATCCTTTGGCTGTCAGATCCAGGAAACTCCTTGACTTTAATCACTTGTTGTAAATGATTAACTGGCTTAGAATACAAAGTCAAGTTTGGATACCATCCAGATAGTAAGGTGATAGTAAGGTGGTTTTGTCTAGTCTATACACTTAAGTTTAAGTTCCTAATAAAAGGGCTGTGAAAGGGTTGCATGGATTCTAAAAAGAGTTTGTTGTATACTAAGCAGCATACATGTAGGAGTGACAGGCTGTAACTGTCAGTTGTATAGGGCTCTCAAAATAGAATCCTACATTGGTCAGGCCTGGAACTACACAGAGGCCATGGCCTCTGTTGCCCCTGGTCTTTGCCTCGGATCTCTTTCAATAGTTTCCCATAGACTTTTAGATAAACACTGAAAGTGCCCTTTGCAAAATGAAAATGGCCTAATTGCCGTGTCAAAGATAAAATATTTGTTCGTTTGAAAATTGTTGTTTTGTGTTTTGTGGGAAGGAAAACAGCCATTGTGGACCCCCCCCCCAAAAAAAAAAATATATATAAATATAAATATAGCAATAAATAAATGAAATTAGTGACGGCCATCAATTTCTTTCTTTTCGTTTATATTTAAACTAGGACCACAAATTTTATCAGAAAGTATTAAGGGATTAAATTTTGTGGATACCCTGAAAGTGTCATTGGGGAAAAAGACCACGGAAACATGAAGTGCAAGTGCTTGATCTTTTATGGCACTTTTGCTGAGTTTTAACAATGAACATTATTTGTGCCAGAGTGTAATAGGTTCATGTAAACAAGTTATGTACTGACACTATCATTCAAGATTCTCCAAATGTATCACCAGTTTTCAAAGTTAAGCATAATTATATAGAAATAACGCATAATTGAAAGCATTCCTGGATTGTGTGAATTTTGAACTAAATTCTAAATTGTGCCCTTTCTATCAACACCATTAACACATGTAGTTGACCCATATGCCATTTTATTTTAGACTATAAAGGGGAAACCAGGGGCCTGTTAGTCACAGATCTGTGGAGCATGATTAAGAGTCACTGCCCAGCTGTCCACATTTTGCACCATTACATGTAGGTTAACAGGCCTGCTCGTTGTCATTATCGCCATTTCCCACCTGTATTGTGACATCACACTTTGTTTAGAAATTAAGTTTGAGACATGTTTTTTGATCAATCTCCACCACTTGGGAAATAGCCCTGGGGTCACTGCTTTATCCTTTTTTAAGGAGACCTTTCATAAGTGTTTCTTTAAGTCTGGAGACAAGGTCAAAAAAGAGCTGCTTAAGCACAGACATTAGAGATAATGATGAAGAAACCTAAGTTTTTGATGTGGGAGGAAAACCCCAAGGGGCAGGGAAAAACCCACGCAATTAGTTGGGGACTGAAAACCCAATCCACATGTAAGAGGTGAAAGGCTGTGGAGAAAGCACTCACCAATCCCTCCTGAAGAAAACCCAAACTGTTTGATATTAAGCAATAATACTTGAGTGAGAAAATGAAGATAAATCTCAGGATGATTGATTACTTAGAATAGTTTTAAAAAAAATAAAAATGTAATGGATTTTTAAATTTTTACAAAGCATATGGTGGTAAAATCCATTGTATTGTTAATCTAATATATCAAGTGATAAACCACAAGGGAAACTGACTGGTTATTCTCATGTTTAATACTTTGCAACACTGTTCACTTTGTTAGTGTTAATTGTACATGACAAATTCTACAGGCATGACAGGTTTATTAATATTCTTCACGCTCTGTAGGCCCTAATCTTCATTAGTGTTTTCGCAACGCCAAGTTTGGTTTCTGCAAATTTAATTATACAGATTTTTCATTTAGTATTGAAGAGAAAGAATGTGACCTCATTGATAAAGTCCTCGTAATAATAAGGTCACTGATGCCAGATTTGCCATAATTTGCCTTGCCTTGCCTTGCCTAGGCCATGTTCATCCAGTCTCAGATGTAACCCTTTTCATGTGCTTGCTATTTTCCTCTGTCTTGTGCTTGTCTTATCCATGTTGTACCAAAATAGGATTTGATGCTGTCCCCATCCATGCACCTCTTTTTCTATCTGCCTCGTTTCCTCTTCCCTGTTCTTGGTTGCCAATCTGAAGATCTCCCGGTCCATCTGTTGTCATTTAAACGTGCCATCCGTGTCCAGCCTATCTCCACATTGCCTCCCCGATTTTAACAATTATGTCTTTTTCTCCTGTTTTCTTACTGCACCTTAATAAATATTTGTAGCATTCTTCTTTCCGTTGTGCTTCGAGCTGGCAGTAGTTTGTTTTCTAGGTATTTTGTTGTTGTCCTTGTTTTTGCAGCATACATGTATGTCATAGTTGGTAGCACACACTGATAATATAACTATCGTAAGTACTGGCATGCTCTTTGGGTTCATAGTGCGACTTATGACATCACAAATTTAAGAAGTCAGCTCCCTATGTCGGGGGGCTTCTACAGGCACAAAGTGTACAATTCCACCGTGAAGATAACCAATGTTTCTTATAAGGTTCAAGAAGGCAAGAAGGCTGAAATAAAAAGGCCAGGTCACAAGTGGCACTTAGTTAGGACCGGATTAAGTGAGTGCGTTCGATTAGCTTCCCCGGGTCGACCCCGGTATGCTCATCCGGATGAGCCCCTAACCATGAGCTAATCGAACGCCAACTTCCCCCAGCATTCACACCGATGCATCTTGGGACAGCCGACCGGAACTACTTCCATTTTGTGCCGTATGTCTGATACTTTTCGTGGATTCACGAAAACATCGTAAAATAATTATTCTCAAGGTAATTAAAACTGCAACATTAAACAATTTGTACAACCCCACAGTGATACAAAGGTGCCCGGCTTCGAATAAAAAATACTTATTGCTCACAAAAACGCTGTTGTAATGGCGAAAATGTGTGTCAAACTTCCTAAAATGTCCCGCTGAATTACAAACAAAATGGTGGCCATTGAGAAAGTTTTTCGCCGTGACGTCATGAACCAGGGGCAGCCCCAAGTGACCCGCTCCACAAGCAGGGCACTTGGGGCTGACCCGGGTGAGCCCCGCGAATGACGTCAAAGCTATTCGAACGCACCGGGGGAAGACCTGGGTCGACCCGGGGAAGCTAATCGAACGCACCCATTGTTTCATAGGCCACAGGAACCAGTGTTTTGTTGGCCCTGGGCTCAAGGGCTATAGTCTAAGATGTTATCAAAATGTATGTATTTTGAAGATGAGAGTAAGTTTTCCTAAGGTCAGAGAGAGAGTATAATTTTAAAATAAACATCTTGTGTGGGTGTGTGTGCCGAGTACCATCTTGTGTGGGTGTGTGTGCCGAGTACCATCTTGTGTGGGTGTGTGTGCTGAGTACCATCTTATGTGGGTGTGTGTGCTGAGTACCATCTTGTGTGGGTGTGTGTGCTGAGTACCATCTTGTGAGTGTGTGTGCTGAGTACCATCTTGTGTGGGTGTGTGTGCTGAGTACCATCTTGTGTGGGTGTGTGTGCTGAGTACCTTCTCTGTTGTAAGCTTTCAATTTGTTTTTCGCAGGCCCTAGACACAGAACACATTCACTAGTGCTTATTGACTCCACCTCTGGACTTGGTTTAATTTCCTAATATGATTAAGACAAGCAGCACAATTAATGGCCAGATGACCCATGCTAGTATTAAAAAATGAAATCGTTGAATAAAACATTTACAATGCAGATAGTCAAACTATAGGCATAATTGCTTTACATTGCCAGTTTTGATTTTTCAGAACCATTGCATCTCTGGTAAACAATAAATGTTATGGTTTTCCCAACTTTTCTCTCAACTCTCCTTCATTCCATAATATGTTAGCTACACTTTACCTTGTACACAAACAACATGGATGTGCTCAAACCTCAGCATTGTTTACTGTTGGTGGATTTGTAATTGATGAGCAAACCGAGCATGAAGTGCCACTTCATAGTCAGTCATTATAAACTACAGGGACATCTGAACATCCCTGAACATCTGAACATCCCTGAACGTTTTTGTAATCAGTCATGCAGTGTATCTGTTTTGTGAAAAGAGAGGGGGGAAAAAAAATTTGCCCGAGTGTTTTACTGAGGGAGGAAAGAACAATTTTTCCTCATGGGTGATCATTTCTTGCATCCACTGGAGACTGAGAGTGGATAATTGGGATGAGCCTGTGAGTGTATGAGGCGTACAGTGCATTAAACAACACATCAGTTAGTAGTCATGTGTGAATTGTATATTCTCCACTTACCTCTGGATTCTCATGCACCTATGATCAACTTGATTGCAATTTATAAGAACAAAGTAACTATTTTTGTTCTCGAACCTTCCTTGTTTGAACCATGGTTTGACCACATCCAGTGTGAAAGGCACTACAATATAAGTTTTTCTAAAAAGTACATACCCTCATCATTGAGAAACTGATCATTAAGGATTCATTCCAGTATAGAACAAAAATAAATTGCCTGTTTGTTTGTTTGTTAGTTTTTTGGGTTGTTTGTTTGTTTATTTTAAAGATTGGATGCTGCATTACTATATCAGCATAAATACATACATACATATAGATCCTAACATGCAGCGTTAATGCAACTACAATCCCGGCCAAAATGCTTTGGCCATCAGGTGACAATAAACATACCCTCCCCGTTACTCGCTCAATGCTGTTAACCCCAGCTGTAGCACAGACCGCGAAATGAGAGCCAACACTGAACGGGGCCGGGGGCCCAACAAGATGGCTGGGATTGTAGGTGCACTTACAATATGTCCAACTGTACTCTGCTCAACGGGGATATGCATACATGAATAACACTATTGATTATTAGTATATGAATTAATGGCTCTGTAGGAAGTTCACATCAAGTGTGGATACTGGTCTTCGACAACTACCAATTTGACACATGTGCTTTAATGAGACAATTAAAAGCCAAGACAGTAAATTATCAAAAATAAAATGAAAAAGAATGAAAGATACTTGATTAGTTTCAACCTGAAAGTTCACTGGTTTTTATGAAATTCATACTCGTAGCAATCCACAGGGAAGTATTTCTATCTAAATAAATATATATAAAATTAGTAGGGTAGATGGCCTTAGCTTTCGATCCAAACTGGACCTTCGTCAGAGGCATTAACAAGTACAAACAAAAACATATCCATTTATAGCAAAAAGAGGAGCAAAGGATTAGGGGAAGGTAAATAAATATATATATATATAATTACAAAAAAATATAATTCATAGACTTCACAAAACATGTATGTCCTTCCCCTTTAACAAGAGAAAATGTGTGTGTTTTTTCTAACCCACATATCAAGGAAGAAATTGTGATGTGTAAATGAGTGCCAATTGAACAGCTGATTAACGCATTCGGTTAATTAATTCCCAGACCAGATGATGGTGAGATAATTAAATAATCAATACAAATTTTGGGGGCTGCAGTGTCTCGCATAGATTTCCATTTTTCTGTTTTGTTACGTAATTTTGAATAACTACTGGGTTCGATCCCCAGAACCTAGACTCAGCTCTTCTATGTTATTTCTTTTAAAGTGTTTGAAGTACTCTTACTCTTCGAGTACATATTTACTAAGACTAACATATCCTTTGCTCAGCATGTTCAAAGGTGGATTCAGACAGGATACCAGTTTGTCGTAAATTCATCTCCTAGCAACAGTGTCCGTATGCTATGTTAAATGTTAACCAATCAAGTGCCACCCACTCAATCAACCCTTGGTTTCATTTAATGTAAGTTACTGTAGTTTTATCCTCCCCTATCATCGATCACCATGTTTATTTTGTCTGTGTTTTGTACAAGGCTTGTGGTGCCAGCCTATAATGGCAAACTATGGACAATAAATTAATGATTATACATGTAGAGTTATCCTGTGAGTGAAGCTTTGTGAATTTTTGGAATATATATAGTGCACCCACTTCATTTGTCAGGACTTTGCAATTCTTATTTTGGGATTTTGTTTTTACAAAGTTTACACTGAATGAAGAATTAAAAAAAATACTGTTCCTGTTCTTACCTTTCTAAGAAATATGACAGAATTATAAATAAGTCTGGTAAAAAGGCAACTTGATGTCTTTAATGTAGTTTTTATTTTACAGCCTATAATTGAGATTCCGGGAGACCCTTTTCAATTTGAGAAGTTTCCTCTGAATGTCTTTTGGGAAAGGTCTTAGATTAATTATAGAAACTGTATACTGAAAACAACAGCTTTGGGGCAGTTTCAATTTGAGTAAATATAGGTAAAGAGTGTTTCAAACATACTTGACAGTCTGTGCACTACTATGCTTTATTGGCAAGCTTTATGTGACACCCTCTATTTCAAGTGTTACAATAGTCTCTATTGTCAAACTTAACATTTGACTGAGTCAATGTAAAAATTGCCCAAAATGTTGACACAATATTGTCTGCTTTTGTTTGTCTAAATTACTCTCTGTAAACGCAGATGTGAACTCTAAGAATCTGAGAAAATGTTGCCTATTGATGTCCAAAACAATTTTGTAACGAAATACTCTTAATACTACCAAATCCAAATGTTAAACCTCAACAACTTTGTAAACATGTATTCCCATAGTCACCCTGTTAAACTCCCACCATTATTTCACCTTCATTTGGAAATGTCAGAGCAATCAGTTGATTTCCGCAGTCCTCTTCCCAACTATCCTTCCAGTTGCTATAATTGCAATCAATATTAACTTTATGTTATTATATCTGACAAGATGATGAAGCAAGGTGATGTGTACAGTAATAATTGCCATACTTTGAATGCAAAGTTGCATTCAATGGCAATTTTGTGAGGACAGTTTTTGATGGGCAAATGTAATGGACATTTGTCATTTGAAAAGAAGAAATTTGCTTCTAATTTATTGGGGTGAGTGATGAGAAATGGACGTCAGTCCAAGTCCTCTTATTGATGACCGAAATACATTAATTGTTCAGTAAATTCAGGACAAATCTGAACACAGTTTGAACTTGTTGACTAGTCTAGCTGCCTAGTGACAACACTAACTGAAACCCCTGTATACATGCAAGGTACAAGATTAGCAATCCAGTGGCTAGATATTTAAAGGCAGGTAGTGCTTTTGGTAATTACTACACAAGTTAATGACCATAAACACTTGGTAAAACAGTGTTAGAAATTACCCCTCTTTTGACAACTTCTGATGACCAGTTGAGTCCAACTTTTCACAGGTTTGTTATTTTATGCATAAGGATACACCAAGTGAGGATACTGGTCTTTGACAATTACCCAAAGTATACCCTGCCATTAATGAATACATGCCCGATATGGGGCAGAGGGGGAACCCCCTCAATACTCTAACACACTATAGATAGTTCCCAGTAGACGCCATCTTTACGGGCAAATCGCATTTTGGCTTGCAGCCGCGTCATTCACTAACCAATCATGCAATGAGTTTGGTGAAATGTGCGCGTGCTGCACGCCGTTCTCACGCGTAACGCACGACTGTGTGTTCCAAATTGCCCGTAAAGATGGCCGATTTACGTCATAATAATTGCAACCTATCTATTTTCCTCTTGTGCAAAAAAATTGCAGTGTGACATTGTACTCTACTAACCAATAGGTTTTAGAAGTAATTTTTGGTCAAAAAAAACTAAACAAAACACATGTCTGGAAACAGTGCCGGACTAGACTATACATTGGGTTGTGTTACCATAGAACTGAAAATGGTGTCCAGCAGCAACCAAAGAAAACTGATCCCTCCATATTGCAAATTCTCTCAATACAGCTCATTCTGCTAATCACCAGGCAAATTTAACTCAATGTGACTTGAAAATAACGTGACGGGAACTTTTTAAAGTGGCATGATCAATGACGTTTGCAAAAAGCAATGCTAAATTTCTATTTCAAGTATCTAGGGATTATTCTGTTTGTGAATAATGTTTTGTATTTGAAGGACAGTCTAAACAGGATTTCCTTGTAGTTATGAGTGACATTTCTTTTATTTACTGTGATTTTAACCTTGTCAGATGATGGCCATGGTTATGCTTAGTGGGGAGCAACCACCATGGTCAAAATGTTACCTGCAGGAAAATGTGGTTTCAGTGATGTGGTGTTTTTACAATATCTAGATAATGCCTGGTGCTTTTTAAAACACATTCTCAACGGAAGGGCTATGTACACAATCATGCATTTTCTTTGATGAAAGGAGAAATTTTTTGAATTGTGTATAAACTGAAAAATTTCTAAATTTTTTCTTTCGTCTGAATATCAACATTCCCTGCCCCCATAAGATGAATATATAAATAGAGAAGAAATAGGTTGAGAAAACACCTGAAAAAACTTGGTTTCTGTCATTGGGGGGAGGGTTACTGTGTTTTTAAACATGTATGGCGGATCATCCTGTCAACTCTGAATGAGCTGTATACAGCGCCTTCCCCCATCCTATTCTAATTCCTTGAGAACTAATGAGAATTTCCTTTGAATCTTTTCTCAGATCACTTTTTGATCAAAGTAATTCAACCAAAATCAATTTTGGTAATAAATGATGACAAACACATTATAGTTAGTATATTGGCATTGATATTTATTTTGCTATGTGACAAGGCCAATCATTGACAACAAGGTTAGGCCTATAAGGGATTATAATGCCATAAAACAACCAAATAAAGTTGGTTGAACATCCTTTTTTATCGTTCCAAAGGTCACCATATATTAAGGTTCTGAACTTCCTCTGTTGGTTGGAATCCACAACTTCCATTGTTTGATAACTATCTTTCTGAGAAAACAAAAAATGTTTTAATTGTACACAGCTGGCACACTTTGAAGGTTGGGTCCCTGCACTGCCCACCCCTTGCCCTCCTGACAATTTTGGGATGGGCATTCAAAAATCACTCCTTTACATCATTTGGGAAGACCAACCAAAGTTTAATTTACCTTTTAGAATTTATATTTGTTTAAATAACAAACCTGTTAAAGTTTGAGCCCTATCAATCATCATTGGAGTCACAAGAAATAGTGACAAACACAAGTACATGTTTTCACTGTTTTCAAATATCTGGGTTTGGACTCGCAAGATCAAAATTAATTGTTTTACTCATTTCTCAAAAACTGTAGCATTCCAAGCAGAAATGTTTCAAGGGATGTTTGTCCATTGCACCATGGCCATATCTTTATACCATGTAAGTTATGTGCAAATCTGTGAACCTTTATATTTTCACTCGTGTTGTACACTAGCACCCTTTAATGCTCCTGATAGTTCCACATGATTAGCTCGCCCAGAACCCTTTCAACACGAAGGGCAAGGATGTTGAGGCTAGCTAGACAGTCATCTACACTCATATAGCGAATGACCTACATCTACTAATGTATAAGGGACGCTACCTCAGGCAATAAAAAGCCTGTGTGTAATTATTCTAGGAACAGTTATTGACATCAGCAGACATCCTACAAACTTGATTTTAAGAAACCATCCTCACTGCATTTATTCTCAAAGGCCGACACCGAGAACCACCATGATGTATGGCATTTTCTGGGCCCATCTGTATAGCCTAGAAAGCCTAGAAAAAGTGGCTAAGCACTACAACATTATGCTTACCAGAATAAGGTTACCAGTCAAAATAAATTACCATGTTACATGTACCATCTGTGACTGGTTTTTGTACCATGTGGCTCAGTTTTTTGCTTAGCAGAAAAATAGTTACACAGCGCTGCTTCAACATGCCTGGTTGAGCCTTTGTGTATTTTTTTTCTATAGGAATTAATGTTAAAACAGTAGGAAACAAAATGAAAATTCCTTCAACCATTGGATGGGGGTCCATAATTACCTTTGCATTCAACTCACATACATCTGCTGGTATCTGTATTTTGAGAAACTGGTATCCTCATATACTGCATTTAAAGGCACTGGACACGTTTGGTAATTGTCAAAGACCAGTATTCTCACTTGGTGTATCCCAACATATGCATAAAATAACAAGCCTGTGAAAATTTGGACTCAATTGGGCATTGACGTTGCAAGAAAATGATGAAAGAAAAAACACCCTTGTTGTACAAATTAGCATGCTTTCAGATAGGAATAAAAGGCTTCTGGGCAGAAGTCTTTTATTATTTTAGTGAGAAATTACCTCTCTCAAAAACTATACGTTACTTCAGAGGGAGTCGTTTCTCACAGTGTTTTATACTATCAACAGCTCTCCGTTGCTCGTTACCAAGTAAGTTTTTATGCTAATATATATTTTGAGTAATTACCAAACGTGTAGGCTACAGTGCCTTTAAAGGGACACATTGCCTTAGGTTGGGCGCTTTAGGCTATAAAATGTTTTTGTTATGAAATTATAATGGTTGAAAAGATGTTTTAAAAACTAGAGTATAATGATCCACATAAACATCCCTTAAAATTGTGTGGTTTCCCTTTTACTTTGTTAACTAACACGGTTCGCCATTTCTTTTTGTAGCTAACAAAATTGTTGACTCGACCACAATATGGCAGACCATGTTAGTTTAATCTGAGTAAGGCCGACATCCAAACATGTTATGTTATGTATAAACCGAATAAATTTTAGTAATATTAATAAATATAACAACAGTGACACCACACCAAGGGCAAGGGTTTCATCGATGAGTTGCATGGAAACATGATATGTTTCATGTTTCTGATTGTAACTTTAGACAGCTTGGTTATCAACATCAGACTCATGAAAGACAGTGCGAGTCAATACTCTTTAAAGGGATACTACCTCATTGTGAAAAAACACTATACTACATGATACTTATTTCAATTAAAAGTTCACTGCTAGCTTTATATGGGTTTTTTTAATAAAAAAGTGGACACAATTCAATGCAGGCTCTCTTTCAAAAAAATGTATGTAGGCCTGTAGACTACAGTCATTATAATTTTTTTCAAAGTTAGTCGGAAGAATTTTCTGAAAATAAAATCATCAGTTAGTAATTGTATATGGAATTGAATATGCTTACTTTCTCAACTGGTTGGTTTCCAGTATGAATATATGTAAATGGTTTGGCATTTGACAAAAGATGGCTCCCAAATGTTTACCAAATATTGTTTTTTTGTTTTTTTCCTGGCATCACAAGTAAGACTGGTTTCATTTCATAAAGCTGTCAAATTTAACTCAATGTTTCCAACATTCAAAACAGGAACATCCTCTCAATGAATTATGTATCAAGTTATCGACTCCCTAGCTCTGTAGACGTCACATGCATTATAAAATCAGGCCAGCAGAGAGGCTGGCACTGAGGCCCCTCGATTGCAACAAGGTATTCATTTACTAAGCTACAGGTCTTACAAACTAGACTAAGCCTGGAATCTAGAGCATCATCCAGGGAGCAGGTATAGACACACTGGTGATAGTTTCCCTTCAGACTGGATTCCAGGCTATTAATCATCCAATGATGGTTGCCCCCAGCTTCAGCTTGCTGAAGTCGCTAATTAAAAATAGGACATTATTTTATTTATGAGAAAATAGAATTGGCTGTTGCAAACTGCATGCTAATTACCAACCAAAAGGACCTATGGTATAAATGTAAAAAATAGTTAATGGCCCGACGTTTCGACCCTAGCAGAGTCTTTCTCAAAGGCTAAATGATATCACAACACACATAAACAGGTATACAGGTGTATACCTGCGAGAAAGACTCTGCTAGGGTTGAAATGTCAGACCATTAACCATGATTTGCATTATTTTATTTTATTTAGAATTTACAAATAAATGGCCTCCTGCAAAAAGATAATCTTAAAGCAATCGCTTGGGGTCTGGTACTTGGGATGGGGAGTTAATATTACTCTTTGTATTATATAAAATGAAGAAAATGTTGAATAACCAAAAGTGCAACTTATACAAAATTGTAGCACATTAAAAACAGCCACTACTAGCTTCTTCAAAAATGAAAATGTCAGGAAAGTATGACAAGATAACACCTTTAAGTTGTTTTTCTCTTTCCAGGGAGCGAGAGGTTACATTATTGGTCCAGCGATATTTTGCCCTGCAGGGTCCTGGGTATTCACTCTCAGTCAAGAGATCCAGATCACTCTATTATTGGCATTAACTTCCATTAAGCCCAACGCTCAGTTCCTGATGCCATCTATGTTCACTCCAGTATCCGCAATTCTTCATTTCCCTATTTTATTTTTGTTTCTTAGGATTACTCTATTGATCCTTTTTTGTAGTTTTTTAAAAATGCAACTTGGTTCTATCATTTGCAAATGGCCGCTTTGCATCTTTTTGATGTTTTCACCAGGTCTCTGAATCCAAGTAAAAAAAAAATCTTCATCAATAGTCTATGATGCTATTAAAAGTAATCAGCTTCTATTTTCAGCGATTAGTATGTCCAGAGAGATGTTCTAAAACTCATTTCTTTCTAGAGTAAAATATCCCAAACTCCCAACATTATGCTGATTTGGACATTCCAATTCTGCATAACAGTTTTTCAAAGCATTTGTCTAGATTAGGTTCATTCAAAACGCACATTTTTTTCTTGGGAAATCTAAACCAAATCTATAACTGTGTCATCCCTCCCTCCCCCCCAAGAATCTTCCCTAAGAGGTATTCCACACTTTTTTCTTGAAACCTCTTGACATAGCTGTGTTTTAGTTGAATTCAGAATTCCCTGCTTTCCAGATTAACTATATTTTTCAATGATTCACTGTTGGTGTGTCAGGAGATCTTTATGTATCGAGGAAGTGTGCACTAAAAATGACCTGTGCTTCAAAGATTTATGCATGATGGAACTAGGTTTGCCCGGATTCAGTGGCTCACTATAAGTGTAATAGTATATGAGCTTCAAGTTCTTTTCGGAAATACTTGATCTTTGAATTTCTCTAATGGTGTTTTTTCATTGTCGTATGGGGATTGGTTGAGGGGGTCATAGGGGTTGATTTACCCAAAGTGTAACACATGACACAAGTACCAATTTATGAAAAGCTTTTTTTGCTTTCCCTGTCCAATTTGTTTGTCTTCATGCTGGGCCCGAGTTTCCCCACTGAATTTTGGAGGGCAGTCTCTCCGCTGTGATCAAGGGGGCAAAGGAACTAAACTTATGACTCACTGGTTTATCATTTGTTTCTGTAGAACGTATTATTACAGTTTCTGCTAGATTTTAGCATTCATCCCAGCCAGTGTTTTCTGGTATGTTTGGCTGCAGTGTCTCAGCACCCTTGTAAACTGTTACATGGTGCTATGTTGAATAAATGGGTCTTAGATTTCAAACACAGCTCCGTATACCTCGTAGAAAAAAATAATGAGTGCTTTGAGACGCCCTCAGGTTTGATAAAGCGCTATATCAGATCTCTGTATTGTTAGGTACTCTTGATCTGTTTCACTCAGTAGCCTTTTTTGCCATGAATGTATTTCCATCCTCCACAGTTGAGGATACTGCCTTGAACTCCAGGAGGATGAAAACCAGGACATGATAAACTCCTTTCTGTTTGCTTATTTTAAGCAGTCCAAACAAGTCATCAAAGTTATGCTAAAGTCATCAAAGTTTAATGATAAAAGCCCTTATGAGAACAAGAATTGAGTAACAACAACATTTGTTCCAACTTCAGAGCCATTGGGCATGATCATGAGATGGTGTTTGGTCTGGCTTACTGGTTGCTGAACACTTGATAGGTTGTAATAATTGACTGGGTCAAAGGATGTGCACCAGTGCTTGCTGAGTTCACACAAGGACTAAACCACCAAGTGCACCAGCGAAAGTTTGAATCCTGTAACTGCTTTTCATAACATAACGCGTTCAGTGGTCTAAAGGTTAAACAAATTGCCATGGATTTCAGAGGTTGTGAGTTCAAATCCCACCTGAGTTGCTTGTTGATTTTTTTTGTTCTGCAGTACTTGAAAAGCACTGAATGGTGTGAGAGTAAAACAAAAATAATTATCAGGTTTCAAAAATCCATGCTTAGTTCTGAATTGATCGAGGCATCTACTTGAATTTGATTAGTGTTTGTGTTGCTATGATTTTTTGCCTAGGGCCTACGTGACTTGAATTTCTTTGTTCTTTGTTTAAGTTGCCGTGAATAAAATGTACATGAATTGTTTTTGTGTTGTTGCATTCAATAGACTTGAGGAAAATCTTGAGGGGGCTTGGACAGTATCATGCAGGAAAACAAAACACTCTATAAAAAGTGACAAAAATTGTACCCCGAAGTCCCCACTCAATATGCAAATATTAACCAAAATGATCCCAGCAAAGATTTTGCAGGGAGTTGCAGAAGGTTACATGGCCTTGTAATCTATATGACTTTTAATGTAAAACACCTTCTTTGTAAAATGTGCTAAACTAACGTTTTAAGTTTGGAGAAAAGGTTTCATAAGTGGAGAAAAGGTTTCATAAGTGGATAAATGTATATGGGCCAAGCAAAAGGGTAATTGGCCATAAAGAGCCAAGGGAGAAATCCCTGTGTCCTCAATGCATAGCTACCAAAACAAATGTAACGTGAATTGAAGGAGTCTTCAAAGTTCTCGCTTCGCCAATTAAAACAATGTTTAAGGATTAATGCTATACCAGAGCACCACATCAATTCTAGTAGCAGGTTATATTTATTGGCTTTCTCCTCTCAGTATGCGCAGGCACACACCTGAGTGTATGTATATTGTGCATCACGTGATGTTTTTCTACAAGACTAATCATGGACGCCGTTCTTGTTAGAATATTTTCATCATGTTTACCGCAGCAGTCAGACGCGTGTCTGTCCAAAAAAGCATGAAGCGGAATCCTCTCCAAGCCTTTCATCATCGGTTTGTCCCAGTATGTCCCGGGTCCCGCGAGAAATCCAAGAAGTGGAGGTGTTTTTTTAAAGTCCACTGGAAGAGGAAAAAAAAGGTAATGACCTCTTGATTGGCAGTGTCAGGGCGGCATTAATGGTTGGTAAACAGCAACCCGCTCCTGACAACCCTCATCCACCGTCTTACAAGAACTTGATGACTTTCTTTGGCAGGTGCAGTCTCATGGGGGTAATGCCATGGTCTGTTCTCTTGCTTGCAGAATGGGGACAACCAGGGTGTTCATAATTAGAACACATATTTTCAGAGACATTTGAATCCACTAGTTCCCAGAATAAGCTTACAAGAATAAGCTTACCAGCAAAACTACCATGTCACATGTTGTGACTGTTATCCTGCTCATGTCTAGTAAGCAAAAACAATGTTAAGCCCTATTTTCTGCCAAACAGCTCTATGAAATTTGACCCAGCTGGCCTGAAGAAATCAATGAAGAAAAGTTAACAGAGAAGACGATCAAGACACACCTAATTAAACTTTACATAAACTAAACATTGATGTATGTCAATGAAGTGCTAAACTACACTAATTTACTTCTGAAAGACTCCGTCTTTACGAAACGCCCTCTCAAACAATCACAATTGAGAAGAGGATGAAAATGAAAATGGATTTTAAAAGTCAAACCTTTGTTACATAAAACATTAACTCTTTGTTTTTATCTATTCCGTGCACTGCACCTTTGATGAATATATTGCCCCCTTTTTCTCGCTGGACCATACCTTATAAACTATAAATTTACTTTTCATCTGAGAGCTAACAAAAACAGAAGGTTTTTCCTGAACATTGAGAATAAGGTTTCTGTTGACCCAATTCGCCTGATGTCATCATTACAATAATATTGGTTGTGCCATTTTGTAAGACAATGTCTTCATGTGTTGCAGAGTAGTGTGCTTTTTAGGTGACACGGCATATACACACACACATACCATTGACGTCCAAAACGGCAAGCATGGCAAACATTTTATTTCTACTAGCCATGTGTGATGATGGTGCAAGTGGTCAATTGTCAAATAAATTTTCTGCCACTTTTTTTTGCAATGGTATTATATACCCAATAAATGTATAGTATTAGTAGACTTTTTATTATACACCATCCTGTTTTGTAGGATATACTGGTACACTTCATATATGACACCGCATATTTAACTTCATTAAACCCATATATCTAGAAAATCTGACTGGGAAAAATGATGGTACCATCCTGTTGCAGAAAGGTTAAATTGCCTGACAAATTGTCCATTGTTTTAAAAGACAATATGACATGCAGAAAAGAATTTGCAGTGCAGAAAAAACAAAGCCACTGGAAGAGGGAGCACATGCAGTAGGCCTATAACAGGGAAATTTTAACATTAATTCTGCAGAATATTTATTCAAATTCTAGGTTACATATAGTTCATACAGTCAAATGTCACTCAAAATTTGTGTATTTTTTTAATTTAGTTACCATTTCCTTAAAAAAAAAATACAAGCATTTCCTGTACTTGTTTTTCTCTAAATGTGACAAAGTATAATATAAGCTTTCATCATCAATCTGAATTTAGGCATTTGGTAACATGGCGAAAAAAATGTGTGCAACATGTATATTACTTACTTGAAAAAAACCTTGAAGTGGTTGTCCATCCTTGTGAAGATGGGCAATCTCTCATAAAAAATATAAAATATAATCTTTTAAGGTGTGTTGCTATGAACAGGAAGTTTAGAACCACATGGTTCAGCAAAAGCTGTCTGCTTATACAACCAGCAGTGTGAAAAATAGTTTACATTTATCATGCATTTAGTGTTAACATCTTTCAACAAATGCATTGTAACGTTGTTCATTATTGTTATGGTGTCTTTGTAACAACAGGTGTACTGTGATTGTAATCATGCAAAACCTAAACCCCCCCCCCCCCCCTAAAAAAAACTTAATAACATCTAATTTCAAACTATAGATGGAAATACAGCCAAGTGTTTCAAAATAAAGTGGACAGGGAAAACAGGAAGAAACTTCAGCTTGCATATCAAATATGGGTCGTTGGGCTCCTGACCTGCCACACTCGATCCAAAGTGCAAGCTTTAACCAGACGACGCAAGCTTAAATTACAAGCCTCTCTAGTCTAGTCTTCTTGTACTTCATGTCAAAGCCTTGGGCATACCAGTAGGTTAAATATTTTATGAAGGATGCATTCATGCACTGTGTTAATTGTCATGCTCCGATTGGTATCATTAATCGGTAACCATCGTGACCGATTGTCCGTTAATCATCTTTTTATGATATAGTAATTAATGTAATTTCAGCAAGGACCACTTTTATTTTTAAAGATTAGTTATAGTACCATTGTACTGTAGATTTGAAAACATGAAATAAATTCTAATAAAGCTGCCTTTTGTAATTTTCAAATTGAAGGTTCAAACAAAAGAGGATCACAGGTTCTGTTTTCTATCTTTTTGGGATCTGCATCACTTGAGCTTTATTGAAGCCATGGCATCTGTTGCCCTAACTAGTCTTGTGAGCCCCTTTAAACTGTTCCCATTGACTTGAAGCTAAGATTTTCTATCTTCATTGCCTTTTGGACAACAAAAAATTGACTTGAAATTCAACTGAGGACCTGCTGTTTTGGTGCGAGTGTGGGGCCGGCTCAGAACTTCACAACTCACAAATCTGTTCAAAGATATTAATTGACAGTGTTATTCCTTGTTAAATTACACACAGTGATTACACGTTTACCCGTTTGTATCAAAGTTTTTCACAAATGGCACAGAGTAAACCCTAGTTATCCTGAAACTATATATTTTTTCTCATGACATATACCTTATCAGACTTTCAGTTCCATGGCGCCTTTGATACTATCACTTCTCCTCGTGTCACTTTCCAGGATTTAAGTAGTTAAAAGGTTTATAATAAACACGGCCTCTGGAATCTAAATCTCAAGATGAATTTATTCCAGACATTGGATATGTTTGGAGGACGTGAAGTGTAATGAGCTTTAAAGGGGTAATACAGCATTCCTAAAATCTAGTAAAAAACAACAAGGGAAACTGTCTGAGTAGCCCTGAATAAAGATATTGACAGAATAGAGAGACCACCAACATAGACCTAGATAGCTCAGTTGGTGCGCTGGCAGGTTAATCTGGAGGTTGTTGGTTCGAATCTGCTCTAGTAAATTTGTCTTTGTTCATACTAAAATCTTCATACTTTCAAAAAAATATTCAAAAAGTTATTAGGAAATTATTTTAAATTGATGTTTGCTTCTTTAAGCCAACAGGAAAAGACCTGTTGCACATTTTGCTTTTTATTTGCTTAATTTTACATTATTTTTTTCCCAGAGATTCATTCATGAGAATCGAAGGAAATCAAGTAGAATTTTTTCTAAGAGTAATTGGTAGTTAGAGAGCTAGCCTTTTCAGTTCTGCAGCTTTAACAGTTCTAAAATCAGTTTTCCAGAACTGACTCCTACTTTGAATGGTGTGACTTCTTTCATTTTAAATCCACTAATGCAAAATTGGAGTCGCCAATTTATAAGAAAGTGGCTAGAGGAGATTTGTGATTGACAACACCTACTGGTTTCATTTTCAGAATGGGACAATCTAGATAATTATAAAGTGATAGTCATGATGGAAACACCATCAGCTTGTCACAGAATACGAAGGTTGTGTCTCGGGTGAGTTTAGAATGTCCCACTTTGGGTGGACTGCTAATGGGCAGAGATTATCTTTTTAAAGGCATGACACATTGTGTAGTAATGATGAAAAAAAACCAAAACAAATTCAATTATTTTTAATCTCATAGCCTGCTTGTTATAATCTTGATGCCGGTTATGACCAAATTGTCCTGAGAAATGTTTTCTTTCTTATTAAATACTACTATTGACCCGATGCGGAACACATCTCCCCACAAAACGCGTCAACCATTTCCACAATTTGTTGAGTCAAGTCCTTTGTGTACATTTTGACTCCCAAAATGGCGGACAGTTTGGCATGTGTAAGTGCGATGCTCGTCATGCAAGGGGTCAATATGCAATACAAAAAATATTAATAACAATAAAAAATTGTTCTAAACACTTGATTTCTCATAACCAAAATAAGCACTATCAACTGAACATGCACGAAATCTTGCTACAAAACATAAACAACACTACTTGATGAGCCATGCGCAGAAAGGTCCACTTTGTGTGTTTATTGAAACCCTAGGATTGGAATGTATACAAAAAACAAAAGACTCTGCTAGGGTCGAAACGTCAGGCCACTAACTTATTTTTTGCATTTATACCACAGGTCCTTTTGGTTGGTAAGCAGTTTGCAACAGCTAATTCTATTTTCTCAAAAAAAACAAAAAACAAACAAACCCCAAAACAATTTGAAGACCCAAGTTCAAGGGTCAAGTCCAAGGTCCCAGCTGGAATAGTTTTGACATTACAAACATGAGTTGGGTGTTAGGGTCAAAGTACATGTTCAAGTTTTACCAGAAAATCAGTAAATTGATATTGATAATGTTTACAGAAAGGCAAACTGCGTCCGCCGACTTCCTGCAAGCTTGATTTGTACACAGTTCATTGAAGCAGGAAATCTTATGGAGGCTGTACCGCCTGATTTTTTATTAACTTATGATATGAAGTTGATATAAAGACTTTTTTACCTTCTCTCCAACTTGCTTCTTTGAATTTTCTCCTAGCCATTTGTATTTATTCTGTACTCCGTACACTGCACTTGTATAATTAGTTGTGCATAATTATACAGAAGTTTTTATTGAATGAATGAAGCGGGCACTTCTTAAAACGTGGTTAGCCGTTTATTTTATTTTATTACAATTCTTAACTTGATGAGTCAATTATGAAACCAAACAAAAGTAAATTTCTCTTATATGACTAGTGTAGTATTTGCTTGTTACTTTTTTTTTTAAACATGGGGACACGGTCTAAATGTTGATGTTAATCAACAGTCTAGGGAATACAGTGTTTTTTTAAGTGACAGCATTTTAGAAATTTTGTCTTTTTTCTTTAATTGGAACCAACGCATTTTTTTTAAATATTAAGCTTAAAAAAAAAAAAATAAAAAATGGTTTTATTTTAGCGGTATATCTTTAAGCTTTGTTATGACAGTCTGCCGAATCAAAATAAAAAAATCACAAGTTTGCATGAAATCCCTGACGAAGCACAAGTTTTTATTCTTCTTTTTTGTTTCTGTATTGAAAACTTTATCTCCCAATTTGATGAAATTTACACAGGTTGGCTGAATCCTTTATTATTATTATTTTATTATTTTATTCGGCAATTAAAAACAAATACATGTAACATAGAAAATACAAGTAAATCGATTAAAAGCCAAGGATAGCCCAAAAAGCTGAGTAAACGGCTTATTTCCATCGGGGTCCTTAAAAAACACAGAAAAAACACAAAAACAAACAGAACACAACAACAAATGACAACATTTCACTGCTCTTAACAATTAAAAGAGAAAAATTGAACATTAACAGGTAATATGAAGTCAATTCAATTCATGCACTCTGTCCCTATCTAATGGTGAAACTACCCCTTGAGAAAATTTAAGTATATTGGGAGGAGAGATGTTTTTTTACTGCTCTTTTAAATTGATAGTGACTCTTAGAACATTTGATGCTATTAGGAAGTAAATTCCATTCATGAATCCCAGTATAAAAAAATGTATTGCACTCTGACCCTTTTATTCTAGGAACAACAAAATTGGAGGAACTACCCCTTGTAAAATAACTATGCATATCTGAAACCTTCCTGAAATTTTGATAGAGATAGTCTGGTGCCATGTCATGAAAATTTTTATAAACATGGTTTAGCTTGAATTGTGTAACCCGGTCATTAACGTTTAACATGCCCAACTTGCTTAATTCTGTTTGACCAATGTGTGATCTAGAATCCATGCTTAAAATAAAACGGACTAATTTGTTTTGTGTGACTTGCAGCCTTTTTTTCAATTTAACCGACAATGTAGAGAACCAGGAAGAACAACAATAATCAAAATGACATTGAATGAGAGCAGAACAGAGTGTTTTGCGAGATCTCTCATTCAAACAGTTGGCATGTCTGTAAAGGAAACGTAATCTAGCACCGGCCTTTTTAATCACAGAATTTGCAATGTTCTCACCAGTTAGACTCTGATTAAGTGTAATGCCCAAATATTTAATTGAGTTTGAAGGAGTAACAGTCTTCCCAGAACAAGAAACCTCAAATTTATCTACATTGCTTAATTTCTTCTTAGATCCAAAAAGAATAGACTCAGTTTTGCCGAGGTGCAAAGACAGTTTGTTGTCAATCAGCCACTGCCTGCAAGATTCAAGCTCCCTACTCAAACTGTCGGCTATAACTTCAGGATCCTTACCAGAAATAAACAGGGCACTATCATCAGCATACAATATCAAATTAGATTGGACACTCATTTTCATATCATTCACATAGCAGAGGAAAAGTAGAGGCCCTAAAATACTACCCTGTGGGACACCACAAGTTATTCTCATTGGTTGAGATTCCATCTGATTTACACTGACAATTTGCTGCCTACCTGAGAGATATGATTGAAACCAAAAAATAGAATCAGAATGAATACCCATAGCCTGCAGTTTCTGGCATAAAATCACATGGTCTACAGTATCAAATGCCTTCTGCAAATCCAATAACACCATACCTGTATAATTGCCTTTAGCCATCTGTGATTGAATGTAATCAGTTAGGTGAATCAAGCTAGTGTCGGTTGAATAGGAACTTCTAAACCCAGATTGTAAATTATAAATGAGGTTACTGTCAGTGAGATATTTTTTCAACTGATTGTACACTGCTCTTTCCAAAAGTTTAGATATTGCACTTAGTATACTGACCGGTCTGTAGTTGCCTACATCAGACCTAGAATTTTTTTTAAATAATGGCCTAACTCTAGCGAACTTCAGTTCAGTGGGAACAGTATTACTTGAAATGGACAAATTAATGATGAACGAAATAGGGTCACTTAGTACATTAGCACCATCTTTAAGAAATTTAACCGGTATATTGTCTGGACCTGTACTCTTATTAGAATTCAATTTGAGAATTTCCTTATGCACGAAATCAGTAGCTACAGCAGAAAGCTCAAAGCAATCAGGAGTAACGCCTTTACTTTCATAGTAGTCCTTGAAGGCTCTAGATTCAGTACCAAAGATATTTTTGGCACAGGGAAGTTTCTCCACCAAATCTGAGGCAACTGAAGTGTAGAACTTGTTGATGTAGTTCGCCACTTTATTTGAATCAAAACAGAGCTCACCATCAATTTTAAGAACAACTCTAGATTGGCCCTTAGTCTTACTGCTGTACCCAAGTGATTTAAACTGATGCCACAGATTTTTAGGATTATTTCTGTGTTCCTCGATCTTATTACTGAAATAGTTACCTTTAGCAGATCTAACATCCCTCTGGATCTTATTTCTAATTTGACAGTAGGCTGTATAAAGAGCAGTCTTACTTCGATCTTTCTGAAATGTGTTCAGGAGTTTGTCTCTAAGCCTGATATTCTCAAGAATCTCATGATTAAACCATGGCTGCGTCCTCGTCTTTAATCTAATCTCCTTGTTCGGAGCAACAGTGTCAATAATTTGCAAAAGAGTAAAATGAAAGTTCTCATAAGCCTGGTCGACACTGCCGCAATACACATTAGACCAGTCAGCTGAGGACAACCTCAGTAGGAAATCATCCGCACTGTAGCTCCTAAGAGATCTAATCTTGGTGACATTGTGACCAAAACTATTTGGACTTTTTACCACCTTACGTGTACAATATGTAAGAAAGTGATCACTCAGACCCAAGCTTACGGTTCCCGATTGACATATCCTACCCTCCCGGTTACAAACAATGTGATCAAGTAAGGTTGAACAAGAATCTGTGACACGGGTTGGATCCCTGATCAATTGTTTATAATCGAACAAGTCCAGAATACTTTTGTAATCTTTAAACAAGCTACAATTTTGCTGAAGGTAATTGATATTGAAATCACCCATGATAATTGTTTCGCAATTTGACCCAATAGTTGAAATAGTGTTTTCAAAATGTTCAAGAAAGTTCTTGTCTTTGGGAGGTCGATAACAAACGCCAATTGTTATAGGTTTAGTCTTGGGCAATAGTAGATCAAACCAAATTGTCTCTATGCAGTCTTTCATTAAATCCTGTCTTTGGTTGAAGGCAAAGACATTCGTGATGTACACACAGACTCCTCCACCATGCCGTGACCTATCGTGGCGTAGTACTGAGTATCCATCAATCATGATTTCAGCATCTGGTACAGAATCATTCAGCCATGTTTCGGAAATTCCAATAATGGCGGCTTTAGTTTTCAGGGCAAGAATTTTTAATTCTGGAAGATTTGGTATAAGCGATCTTGCATTTAAATGAACTATGTGAATTCCTCTCTGACGAAAGCACTGGAAAAGGTCAACGTTGGCTTGATCATCTTGATTGACAGCCTCCTTGATATGACTAGCCACCGTTTCTCCGATTTGACCTTGACTAGACTCGAGTCTAGAGGTGTCAGCATTTCGAATGGCAATATGACGACGACCTGCTTTACGACCTCGTGATTTCTTCAGTAGATCTAACGTTTTCAAGGTGTCATATGTAGATTTGGATATGCAGAACTTGATCCTGCTTCTTAAAGCTTTCAGTTCATTTGGAGTGTAGGCGAGTCGCTGGTAGTCTGCGGACATGTAGGTATGAGGTCCTGGATTTTTTAACACATCCATGAAGATAGTTATATCCGTAGGTGGGTCATGGCCAGGGATGGACATGCAGAGGTATCCATGTTTCAACCATTTAAACGCTGCTGACTTTGAAGAACAGAAACCAGAAGCACAAAGTCTAAACTTTACAGCAGTTGGTAGATTGACAGGTCTGGACCCAGCAAAAATAATCATTGAGGCATGATCATAATAATGCCCATGTTCCTGGTAGCGTTTTAAAACTGGGCAAGATGAAGAAGTCATCAAATGTGCACTGGTGTAAACACAGATTGTAACTGGCATTGTATAAGCAGTGTGATGAACACAAGTGTGTTGACAAGTCTCATGGTGGCCATTAAGAATGGTACAGAGTTTGAAGATGTAGATTACTTACATTGAAAAACCACGGTATGAAGATGAGCAGAAAACAACAAAGCACAGTTTAAAAGCTCCCATGCGTGGTGGTGAAGACAAGGCTTGTTGAACATGAGCAGCTTGTGGAACGTGAACGTTAACGTAAACGTGAACAGCCATTGACAAAGTACATGTACATTACATCCTTGGAGATTGCATTCACTGCATGCATGCATGTACATCTTAATGTATATGACACACCATTTTCCTTCGACCATCCAACGGGAAAAATCGTCAAAAACTAACTTACAGTTCAGACAATGATCGACATAAAAAGACTAAAAAGACGGCAAAGAGCATCCAAAACTGTACAGTAAAAAATAGAGCGTTGATGTACACACAGAAACAGGATTAGGACGGATTAAAAACTGCACAACTACAGACAGATAAAAACAGCAGGCAGCCGGTAAACAGCGCCTTAGGAATGAAATGTTTCTTTCAAATGCATATGATGTACAATACCTTTAAAGTACCCAATAAAAAGATTTGCTTCGCTCTTGTGAAACAGCTGGCATATCATATGAATCACCTATCTTGGGTGCTTGTAAGATAAGTTTCATTGAAAAAACATGAGTTGCTGCCCCACCAGCAGGAGTCATATACCAGCATGTCCATGTATATTGTCCAAAAACTTGACTTTCTCCTAGCTCTGATGTTGCTGTGTTTCTTTATTATATCAGGCTAGATGGAGCTGTATATCTTGAGACAATTAGTCAAACAAGTCTCCTCCTTAAAAGGGTCTTGGTTTTGTTCTCGGAGCTGTAGATCTTGGCTACAACACACACCAAAAACCCACACATGCTTTAGCTATGTACTAACTATCTGAACTGTAACACCTTCTATCTAAGACAATCAACTCGGCACCGTTTAATTAGTTTTTCTTCAGTATATTGATTGAAAACTTGTCATTGTTTTTGGATATAGAAGGACAAAAAGAAAGTCAATTATTTTTACAGTGTGAACAAAAAGGTATAATTCACAACTATGTATTTGGCTTAAGTAAAGATGCAGCCTGATCTCTAGTCAAAGGAAAAAATACTAAATTTGTGAACTTTTACTCCATTGTCTCAAATTTCAGAAAACATTTGGGAGAGTTTAGTGAAATACATGAATTATACATTAAAACCCAGACACATGGTAGAGTGCAACAGTAATGCCAGATCCATTCCCTGGGAGATTAACATGAAGAGCATATAATAGAATGCACTGTGTCTGAATGTCTGGATCGGAGCTTTGAGTTGGCACTTGATCAAAAACAGCTCCTCAAGTCTGCTAACCTTTATTGTAAAGGCCATCCATATTGTGGGGTGGGCGGGGAAGGGGGGGCTTTAAGTTACTGCCAAGAACCACAAACAAAAAGTTCTGGATGTTTAGTAAAATATTGAATTAGTTCTCAGTCAATTGGATTCTTTAGCTCTAAAGAAAAAATAAATCGTATTGCACTTTTAGAATTATTCACCATTCAATGTTTTCCTTTTATAGGGATATTGAGAATTTAGAACTGTCTGTGTAGTGACTAGCCTTTGAGTTTTCTCTGTCCATCAGCAGCCTTAAACTTGCAAATAGAGTGGTTTGGGTGGGGGGGGGGGGTTGGAGATGGCAAGAGTAGGGCACATGCCCAAGATGCCGCCAGCCGCCTTCGGAGGGGCGTCAAATCCACCAAGGCTCATTTTAATGGGTTTTTTTCTTTTTCTGCAGTGGGTGTGCGATTATTACCTCACAATGATGCCAAGATTTCCAAAGACTTAGTGACAAATCCTTTAACCCCCTCCACCCCCCTCATACCACCCCAGGCGTTCCCAGGTACCCTTGCTACCTTCTGTCCATGTACAAAGGACTATAACCACCAGGAAGTAAAGAAATTTACATGTAGGAGCTGCTGATCAGGTTACCTGAGGACATTAGAAAGGTGAAGGACGCTCTAAGGAAAGCATACAACAAAAAATAATTACAGCGTAGTGCAAAAAGTAATTAATTTTTTTACAGTTGGTAGGATCCAGCTAGGACTTGTGAACTTATGTTCATTCATATATGAACCCTAACAATCTTAATATTTTATGTTAACTTAAATTATACATTTCTAACAGGCAAGCAGCAACTGCTACAAGATTATGATACTCCCTTTTCTATATTTCTTACTGTTTACTTTTGTTATTGTACTGTTCTGGACATGTAAATAATTTTCCATTCTTATCTTTTTAAAGTGTGGACAATGAAGACATTAATTGAATTGAATAGTATCTGTTTTACTAGAGAGCAATCTGAAAAGAGAAAGTCTGTCATTATTTCAAATTTGATTTATATATATAGTTTAATTTATAACATCAACTAGCAAGAAAGAGAAAGAGTTTAGTGCCTTTAACAATTTGCAGTGATTGTTTTTTCAAGATATCCTGCCGGTAATAATTTTCTTTTCATAAAACATATTTAGGCTGCTGCTACATTTCTGTGGCATGCGGTTTGTGGAGCCAGTTGTGCGGTGTCAGTATCTGTTTAAATACATGTAGTAGTAAAGAAAACAATATCTAGTAACTTAATCACTGGGCCTACGTGACTCAAATAAAAGGTACCCATAGCTTAGCAACAGTGAACAGCGTATAGCTTTCAATTAACCATCGTACATTCCATTGTGTCTGTGGGGTGTATTTGTTCCCCATGGCAACCACGAAATCACATATACATGGCATAGACACTTAACCATAATTGCTTCGTAAACAGTTTGGAAGGTGGATGATACTCATGCCTACACATCCATACGGACTGTGAAGGGGTAACCCTGTTAACATGCCTGTGGTAACGGTTGATTTTGGGTTGATAGCCCAAATCAGTTAAGTGTAGCCCTCACCTTGAAGTGGCCGTCCAGGGCCTTTTAATATTAGGCAATCTCTCATAATTTTTTTTTTAAAAAGGTCGTAGATGATCAGTTGTTTGATCTGAAAAACATGATTTCTAAACGATGACAATTTGTTGTTTCTGTGAACACACGTTTAGTGTGAAAGTGAAATTATTTCACATTTTTGTGAGTGCTGGTTGTCTTTTGAGTAGAAAAAGAAATTAAAAGAATTGGAAAAACAAAGCAATTTTTTGTTTGTTTGGCTTTTACATGTACATGTAGCTACTCTGAAAGTGATCTACTTGGCAGGGTCCCTGCCAGTTACAGAGCTTTCTTTTCTTTTTATAAATGTTGGTGAACGTTTTGTATGGGCATGAGTTGATAAAAAGATGTCAACAATTTCTGATGACATATTTTTCCCTGAATTAAATAGTAGTACACACATTTCATATCTTTGGTTGACTCTTCTATAATAATGTTTATCTTTTTCTTTTCAATAAGTTACTTTTTTAATTTTGTAGAGATATAGTTCACTGGTGTGCAACAGATTTGTCTGTAAAAGTGCCAAAAGAATGGTCTATAAACAAACCAAGCTGGCGACATCCAGTCTTTCTCTTATCGAGTTACAATTATCCAGGTTTTAATCCATTCAACTAGGTGTAATAAAACTGAGGCTGTGAGAACAAAACTCTTGTTCTTTATTTAAAAAAAAAAGATTTATACCTGACAAAGATGGTCACGCTGTGATATTCCGGGCATAAACTTAGGGATTAAAAATCATAACTTTCAGATACTTTCTAGAAAATAAAATACTAATCACTTATCTGACATTTGCCATTTTCTTTTTAAAAAACAAAGTGAAACATGAGTAATACATTGCTGTAAGTTATGCAACTCTTGCATCTGAAGAAATTAGTTTTGGGTAAAAATTAAGATTATTTTTTTGTCTCAACATTTCCTTTGGTGAACCCACAAGATTGTGCCCCTGGGGCTCAATTTCACAAAAAGTTAAGATTGATTGATCTTAAGTGCAAATAAATCTTTAATGCGATGTCACAAGTGTACAAGTTACTATGATAGTACTGACAACTCATCTTAAGATGAATCTTGGTGCTTTGTTTCTCCAACTCTGAGGAAGAACTTATTGCCACAAACATTTCGCTTAAATTCTACTTGAAATTACTCCATGGTCATGACATGTCCAGTAAGCCAACAATGCGTAATTCTCTCTTCCCCATCAACCCTGGGGAATGTTGCCCATGACTGTACACGTTGACCTTTCTTGCAATTATGTAAAAAAATTGATCATGAATCATGTTCTCAAGACAGCCGGGGTGAAAAGAGTTAGCACCCCATATTCTCTGAAAATCCTGAGGAATTCTGCAAATCTATGTTTTTGTTAATGCTCTGCTTTCTAGAAACACAACTAAAGAGAATTCGCTGTCTCACACTGAAAACATCCCTTCAGTGGTAGGTAAGTCATAAGTAGGGGTGAATGTAATGCCATGTCTGAATTAGTAACGGTTACTGCCTCATTGCTGTGTCACCATGCGTTGCAGTACAGAACTCCCTTAGTTCGCTCAGGCCTGGAATTACACGGAGACCACAGAGGCCATGGCATCCTGGTCTTGGCACCCCCTCAGAATGTTTAGACTTTGAGACTTTCCAATGGAAGTCCCCTTTGCAAAATGAAAGTGGCCTTGCCTCTCAAAGATGAAATTCCAGGCCTGGTAGCCATAGCGACCAGTTTGAATATTCCCTAACTTTCGTGCTAATGCTCTGACTGTACAACTGCTGAAGTTTTGATGGAGCTGAATAAAACAAGCCATCTTTGTCCGGTATCCTGCATAAATGACTAGATATGACAGTTCTAATCCGCATTTAATAGAAGGGACTAGACTATTTTTCCTTCCAACCTCAGTCTGGCTTCAATGGTTACACTGGAGTACAAAAGTGGTGCTTTAGTTTTGGTCCAGTCTGTTTGAAATCCTTACATATAGTTTTTTGTGCGAAAAGAGTTTGATTTGAATATTTCCGAGGACCATGACTTCTAGCCCTCAGGCCACTGCTTTATCTAAAACTGTAGTTTACTTCTTTTGCTACAGTCACAAAACTCTGACGAAACCATGTTCCTTTTCATGATTTAACAAAATGTCAAAGAGAGTCGTAGGTAGTTCCGGAGGGTAAACGGCTGATGAGGGAGGATATAACAAACTTACGGGGCCTTAAACTACAAGTCAATGACTCATTGGTACTTCATGCAACCCATACTCTAAATCCGATTTTAAATTTTTTTATTAAAAAACAAAAGTTGAAATTTTTTCTCAGTCAGTTCTAAACAGCTCTTTCATACAAATAAATCTTACTAAAAATTAAGATTCTGAAATCGTTCACACAAATGTTGCTAATGGCAGGAGTGAGGTTTTTAATAAAGGTGTATAAACTTAACAATAACCTTTTCACAGTCAAGGTACTAGACTCGACTATGGCTCAACTATTTTCTTACAAGCATCACTTTAGCTATAACAATTTGAATGGCAGACAAACAAGATGGCAGCCCCTTTGTAAAGGTTTGGAATATAATAAAATTATAGAAAAATACTTTTTGAAAGTATTATTATTATTATTTCAAGCAAACAACACGCCTACAGGATGTACTGTGGTACAAACAGTTGAAGCATTTCATAAAGTTTGTACTGGCAGACTCACATCAACAGAGGGCAGTATTCATACTAACTAGTGAGAATTGAGCAGTCGATAGCAAGTTATAACATGTGCAACTTAACTGTAACACAGTTTAAGCAGTATAAAAGAATGCCATGATACTTTTAAAAGTAAATTCCATAATAGTATTATGGTATTCTGGCTAAACAACTACTCAAAATCATATTCAAAGCAATAACTGAATAACCAAATGGTTGATTTTGAGAGGGCTTATCAAGTCGTAAACCATAAAGAAACTGACTTGGGTAACTTTGGTTAAATTTTGGGTCGAACAAGACAACTTTTGTGACTGGCCTCAAGCTGGGACTTGGTTGTTCGTAGAACCTGGACTTGATTACTGAATCCATCCAACTCAGCTAAAACAAATAATCTTTGGAGAATAGACCCAATTCCCATGAAATATGTTAATTGCACATTGCGCCTTTTTGTATGAGGCTTATGGTGGCGTGACGCAGACGCGTTTGAGCGTCTGCTTAGTGCACATCTCTATGGCGTTTGCCAAACAATAGTGTCTGAATGCATGCGTGGTTGTAATGAGCATATTTCATGGGAAGGGTCTATTGGGTAGACAGGATCTTGGGGTGTGTGTGTCAGGTAATTTTTTTTACAGATCATAACAAATTGTCTAACCTTAACACAAGACAGTCATCAAAAACCTCCCCTTGCGTATCCATGCCTCCATGTACAACCAGGACTAAACAGTTTCCTTGGTTACCCGCTAATGACCCCTGGGTACTCGATGCAACAGCGCCCTCCTCTGGTGGGAAAACATCAACTATGGTGCCGGAGGTCGAAGCACAAGCACCCTCTGTTGGTAATGTTCTGTTTTCGCCAACATTGTCCCCTCTCGAGTCTGTTGGAGCTGGTTCAGATCCTAGGATGGTTGAATTCACATCATTCCTGGGTGTCTCTGTTCCGGCTGTGCCTAAGGCGGCTGCATTAACCACAGGAGACAGAGTTTCCGAAGCAGTAACCTGAGCTTCATCTGTTGACTGGTCATAGTACAGCTGCGCTGTGCAAATTGCAAAGTCCAGTCGGCATGCGGGAGGTGCGCCCTCTATTTTTACTTGTCGCCATCGGGAATTTGCTATAGTGCGAGAAACAATGCATTGGAAAAAATCCATCAGATTTCACATCCCACAACACTATCTTCCAAAGACATGAAGGAATTCTTGGACAGCATTTTACAGGTTTATCACAACCGTATAAAACGCCTCAAAATGAAGCCAATGTTCTTTGTTAAATGTTTCTTTTGTTAATCTTAAACAAGCTTTCAAATGGCCGTCAATTTCCTTTTCTTGTTTGTCTTTTGAGAAAGACACAGATGACAAATTTATCTTTAAAAGTTATACAACTTTTCTTCAAGACAATAATTTATATCTGATTGTAAAAGTTTGTGCTGCTATATCTTAAAGGGACACATTGCCTTGGATCGGGCGAGTTGGTCTATAAAAAGCGTTTGTAACCATTTGTTATAAAATGCATATATGGTTAGAAAGATGTTTAAAAAGTAAAGCACAATGATCCACACAAATATGCCTCGAAATTGCTTGGTTTTCCTATTACTTTGCGAACTAACACGGTTGGCCATTGTGAGTCTAAAATTTGACTCCACAAAATGGCCGACCGTGTTAGTTCACGATGTAAAAGGAAAACCACGCAATTACGAGGCATATTTGTGTGGATCATTGTATTTTACTTTTAAAACATCTTTCTAACCATATGCATTTTATAACAAACGGTTACAAACGCTTTTTATAGACCAACTCGTCCGATCCAAGGCAACGTGTCCCTTTAACTTATATCAACTATTTTTATTTGGGGGGGGGGGGGGGGGTGGGGGGGTCAGAACTGAGAGGACAATTACTATTGGTACTTACAAGTATCAAACATGTAGACAACATCTAACGCTCCATTCGGTGACATCCCACCAAACATAAAGATCTTGTTTCCCATGGCAACAGCCCCATGGGCAGTGCATCCCAACGGTATATCTCCTTTACATCGAACTTGTTTCCATGTTAAGGTTTCTAAAAAAAATATATAAAACAAAGGTCACCTGATGCAAAACTTTCTTACAAAACTTGCAACAACAAAAAAGAAATGTGAAGATTTAAGCGACTTGACCTAAGAGCAGTTCACACTCATTCACCCTTGCAACATAAGGCACTCAGTTGGTAGAACACGGGCACGTAAACCTGGAAGTCACAGGTTCAAGTCCTGCTTCAGTCAGCTTTTCTTTGTTGACCTCAAAAATTGTTTCATTATTACTCAGTAATTTTTCCCTTGTTGTTTATTACTAAATACAAAGATGATTTTGGGTTGAACAAAGAAAAATTGACTAGAGCGGGATTTGAACCAAGGACCACCGGATTAACATGCCGGCGCTCTACCAACTGAGCTATCCAGCCAACATAGATAGCTCAGTTGGTAGAGCGCCGGCACGTTAATCCGGAGGTCGTTTGGTTCAAATCCCGCTCTAGTCAATTTTTCTTTGTTCAACCCAAAATCATTTAAAATTTACCCAGTCAGTTTCCCTTGTGGTTTATTATTTAAATACAAAGATAACAGCTGAACAACCTTACTTGTGTCAAATTCATGCATGTCGTTGAAGAAAGTCTCTCGTGCCATTCCACCATGTAGGTAAATTTTGTTTCCCACTGCAACCATCACATGACCATGACGACACGTTGGCTTTTTCCCTTTGACGTCTGGATTTGTCCATGCCATCCTCGCTAGAGTAGAAGTTCGGAAAAAGAAAACAAAATCTTTGAGGGTGCAAAGAACATCCAAAATAAAACTTTCTCAGATAAAAACAAGTAGTACACAAACCTACTTGAACGAAAATGGCAACAAGTGATCTTTGCTGAAATTCAACTGAAATGTTTTCAATTACTAAGGAAATTGAGTTCACATGAGATTAAACAGATTTTAATTGGGTAAAAAACAATAATTTAGAGAACCCTTAATTCTCGGGTGCTTTTCGGAAGATTCGCAAAAAGCCCTGTTACGTCATCGCTCATGTTAACGTCATAATATGGGAGCTCCATTTTGTATAGCCATTTATTGCAGCATGAAGGTACAAGTAAGCAACATCCCACACATGACGTCAAAGTATTGTCAGTTTGATGCACGCCGTCAACGGCAAAGTGAAGCTAGTTTTTCAAAACCTTGAGGTTGGGGCCTAATTTTTTGATCAATAGTAACCAAAAATTCAGAAGCGTACAAATATCAACATAATAATAATTATAAACGATAATTAAATGATAAAAAAACACAACATAAACAAATTTAAACATCATTCCCGTAAAAAATATTTCGCTGAAGTAGCTGTTTAAACCCCACACACCATATCAACTGTCAATTAGTGATGCCCATGTGTAATGACACACGCAATGTCTTGATATGTACGACCCATGCCTAATACAAGAAACAACGCAGCCAAATGGCAGAAACTTGTATATATTTTGTAATGGGATTTTATCATGTCAGACTTTTGTTGGGCACAATAAAAATAAACATTTTTCGTAACATTATTTTTGTAGGATTCATAACGTCATAAATATTCATGAGTGCTCACCTGCATCAAAGATATACAGCTGTCTATCACTGACAGGCTCCGCCCCCTGATGACCACCGCAGAACACGTAAAGCTTATCACCACTGGAAGCGCAATTACGACACGTCCTCGGAGAGGGTGGGGTACCAGTGACATTTGCAGTGGTCCACATTCCTTCATCTGGGAAAAAATGAATCAATCTATTTAAAAACCAGTATGGAACCGACCATTGCTACTACCACGTTGGTCAAGTTCCTGGTATGTTACGTCAAATATTAATACGGATTCTTGTAAATCAAACAAGGGGGCCGGAATACTTTGTGAAATTACATGATGTGTTATTGATCACAGATTTATAGGCAATTGAGTATCAGCAATTAACCCTCTTGCTGTCTGACCATTCAATACCATTCACTGTGGTTTTGAATGATAGATAAGCTATGCCAGCCTTGCAATATGATACCATGAGGGAATGCATGTACACAGTACACAGTTAGTTCTGTGCACAGTTGTGCCACCATACACAACTTTGGCAGTTGAATGGTTTCAAATGGTTGGTCAACTCACTTGAAAATGTTGCGAACAGTAGGAGGGTTAAATGTTAAATGCAGCGATTGGATTGTGCATGCACCGTGCTGTGGTGTGCTTGCTGTATGATTTTTTAATATACCCATTTTGTGTGATATGTTTAGCACTATAGGGCCTTTTGTTGGTTGAAAAAGCCAACTGAAAGTCTTACTTAAAGGGTGTGTACAACATTGGTAATTGCCAAAGACCTTTTTCCAAACTTGATGTGACCTAATAATTATATACATGAAATAACAAACCTGTGAAAGTTTAAGCTCAATCCGTCTTCGGAGTCATGAGAAAACAGTGAAAAACCCTCTTATATGTTTTAACTTTTTCAAAACATCGGAATTTATCCTGCAGGATAAAGACTAAATTCTTTTATTCATTTCCTAAAAAATATGGCATTTCAAGCAAAACTATTTCAAGGGAAGTTTTCCACCATGACCATCTTTATGCCATGTAAGTAATGTGCAAATCTGTGAGCATTTTTATTTTCAATCTTACCAATGTTGTACACACCCTTTAAATCCCGAGGTAAGATCTTGGGTAGCCTTTGTAAGGTTGATCAAACTTAATAGATATTCAATTTGCATCGGGGATAATTACACCGATGTGTGTAAAGCACTGTATATTCAGTACTTTTCCCCGAGTCCTGTGAACAAAATCCACCGGCATGTTACTTGAGTGGGATACGATCGAAAAATGACCTTTGCCATTCTAGAGCAGATGTCTCACCAACTACAACAGGCCACCAAGATTGCTCGGTAGCTAGAGGCAGTGGGACATGGCCCAATTTTATGGCTCTGCTTACCGTAAGCAAAGAATCGGCACTTGCGGAAGCAGGGAATTCTGCGCTTACGTCAAGCGATTTTACGGTTTAGCAGGGAATTTCTGCTTGCGCACTTGCGTAGTCCACATTACTAGGCATTCTACGCTTACACAGCTAGTGCATAAATTCTGCGCTTGCCCGGTAAGCGGAGAATGGTGATTGCAAGCGCAGAATTCGCCGGTAAGATGGGCCCAGATGTCTTACCAACTACAACTAGGCCGCCGAGATTGCCTGGTAGCTAGAGGCAGTGGAGCAAACTGTCTTACCAAGATCCAGCACCTGTATGTCATTCATGTTTCTTCCTTGGTCTGCACCACAGAAAACAAAGATCTTGCTTGTTTGACTGACTGGTTGAAAGACGGCATGCTCATATCGTGGTCTAAGGCCACAGTAGTCTGGTGTGGTCCACTGGTAAGAATCTGTACATATTTTTTTGCAAAACAATTTCACATTGATAAAATATTAAATCATAATTTTCACAAAAATCATGTGCAATTTTCACAAAAATCATGTGTTATTGCAAAATCAGATGAAAAATGGGTACTACACCTAGGTCTTTCTCAACATAAGGGCATTGTTCAATTACTATTTGGGGTTTCACAACCCCCCAGAGTTCCACCTGAATCCATCGATCAATACCATCCGCTCAACGGTAACTCAATATCAAAATGTTTGGGCTTATAGATTGAAGTGCCTGGCCCAGTGGTAAGCAATTGTTATTTGGGTCTACAGTCAGCCAATCCTCCCAAATTAGACATCTTCCGGAAAAAAGATTTGGGTAAGACTTGGGATGGTTAACATAAAATTCAAATTTCAAAATTTCTTTATGCCAACATGGTGCATACCGAGATTTAACAGGTACGAGTCTCCGTAGGCTCCGCTGGGATCAGCGCCTCCTATTACCAGAAGCTTCCCCTTATCATCTGCAGTCTTCCCTGGGATGTAAGAACAGGTATGACCAACCCTCATGCTGGGGTGTTGGCCCATCGATGATATCACATACCACATGCCCGGCTGGGGGCAATCCCCTGGTCCAAGAACAGGATTCAGCTCCATTGCTTCGGCCAACCTGCATTTACAAATTTGTTTTTTAAATGATGTCATGAGGTGGATTTTATTTGATCCTGAGTAATACAAAGACATGATAGAGCCTAGAGGGCATGGTCTCTCACTCAGGTCTGGAATTTCATCTTTAACCCTCTTGCTGTCTGACCATTCAATACCATTCACTGTGGTTTTGAATGATAGATAAGCTATGCCAGCCTTGCAATATGATACCATGAGGGAATGCATGTACACAGTACACAGTTAGTTCTGTGCACAGTTGTGCTACCATACACAACTTTGGCAGTTGAATGGTTTCAAATGGTTGGTCAACTCACTTGAAAATGTTGCGAACAGTAGGAGGGTTAAAAGGGAAAGGCCATTTTCTTTTTTCTTATCTTCTATTTGAAATTCTTCTATAGTAATCTATACAATATATGTGAAAGTTTTTAAACCCTGTCTGTCCTGACCAAGCAGAGCCTGTTAAAAACAGAGCCCCGCTTCTATGTAAATTCCAGCCCTTGTCTCTGTTGCCCGTGCCTGCCCTTCCCTTAATTCAAAAGTTCAACAGGGTTCAATTTCATCATGACTATTACCGTAAGCAAAGAATCTGCACTTACGGAAGCAGGGAATTCCGACTGCCATTTTTTTAGTCATTGTTACCAAAAGCTATAACTCACTTATGAGTAAATAAACTAGATGGGCCTACACTACAGTACTATTAAATAATGGACCCCTATTAAATTTAATAATATCGAGTGAAAAAGTGGCAGTCAAATAGTTTGGGATAATCATAACTGTCCATCCTCCTCTCTGCCTGCCAGTGTGACGTCGACCGTCGGGAGGATGGAGGGTTACAATTCCCAACTATTTCAGATTTCAAACTGAACTACAAAAACAAAACAATCTCCATTCTTTCACTCAACTCAATCAAATAAGTGTTTACTTATTCGTGTTTATTTCAACATGTTCAACGTCAACGGTACAGTAAAGTTGAGGCATGGAGGAAGGAATGATTTCCTTCCGATCCTCCATTCCACCCATGGTTTAATCATGGATCTAAGACTAAAGAGTTGTTCCTCCATGGTTTAATTTAGGGCTAAAATTCCGCAGCACGCCACCACTCTAGCTCCCTCAATATCTGGCCGATTACTCTAAATTTTAGTCTTACCTGTCAAGATGGGTTAACTGAATATATACAGCAAAAAATAGAAAAATTGAACAATTCTAAGGGCCTTAAAAAGGCGTCAGAAAATCGCAAAAGCTTCGTCGAAAATAAACACCATTTTGTTTTCGTTTTCCTGCTGTGTGTGTGTCCGGGTAAATGTGCAATACTCCAATGAGTCGGTCATCGTTCATGCGCATTGGAAAATTCACCAGGACTTGTTGATTTATGGAATGGGTAAGCCAGCTATAGTGGCCTCTGATGTGATGAACATACCCCCATTGAAGGATGATTCAAAAAAGGGAAAAATAGCCCAAATTCCACATAATCATAACTATTGCCGCTACAAACATACCCCCATTGAAGGATGATTCAAAAAAGGGAAATAATAGCCCGATATTGCCCTTATGAACATGAACTTACCCATGACTTGTACTAATGAAATAATCCAAAAGAACCTTTCACGTGACTAATATGTAAAGCAGGTTTTAGTTCATAAACTCCTGAATATTCAGTTTATGCAAACTATTCGACAATAACTGCTGATTTTAATATTCATAGGAAATTAAATATTCATTATGACCTTTTACTAAACAGGTAATGGGAGAAATTTGTAGAACTATCAAACCAATTTTGGTATCAATCCCTCATAGCCTAGCGGTAAATAGGCTATGCTCTTGTGCATATAATTTGTTCTCTCTTGATACAGGTTCAATTCCCGGTAAGTACATTGCATTATTTAATTGCTTGCAAATGTTCAATTCCTTCCACAGAGAGTGAGTGAATGATGGGGAGAGGTAGTGGAGGAGGAGGAGGAAAGAAGACTGGGGAGAGAGGGGGAAAGAAGCGTGTTTTTTATTTTTTTTTAATCGGTCCCCCTATGAAAAGTATTTATTTTACATTTTGGGGTACTAACCCAATCGATAGAATACATCCTCAGGTGTATATTGGTAAAAAAAAAAAAAAAAAAAAAAAAAAACGTCCAGAAGGTGGTGGCGTGCTCCGGAAACTTTTCCTAATTTAGTTGCGATAATTGTAATCCTCCTCCCCCGACGGTCTTTCTTAGAATTTATGTCATGATTTTTGAAAGTGGTAAAAATTTGCCAAATCTGGTGACTAATCTGTCAACATTGGTCGAAATTGCACTTATTTTATGGTCGAATCTTTGTGCTCACCGTCTCGTAAACCTCCGGCGGTCTAGAGACCGTCGGGAGGAGGGTTACGATTATCGCAACTAGGTTTAATCGGGGAGGTAGTGGTTTATTGCCATAAGGTTTATCGCGAATAGCAAAATACCAAGAGAGGGCGCTGTTTTGCCGCGCATGATGGTGTAGTGAAAGGGGGCAATCCGGGAACTCGCGCACGACGACCGACTGTAGCATTTGCCCCCTCTGCCCTCCCATGATCCATTGCGATTCTGAATCGCGATAAACCTTATTAGCGAATTACCATGATTACCCCTAGACCTAGCCCCATTTATAGTGCCAATACTCTGGACTTCCTCCGATCCTTGGCCCTACGCCCATCCCATGTACTTCCAGAAGGTGTGATAATTTTTCGAATATCAACTCACGTTTTATGCCGAGATTTTTTCCCCAGTCGTCACTCATTGTATCCGATTTGTGAAAAGCACATTAAAACGCCATTGTGCAACCTCGTTTTGGTGTAATTCTGAAGAAATTCTGAGGCGTTACTGCCACCGATTTGATCACTGCCCGGCATCCATTTTGTTGATCGGTTGATTTCAACAGAGGGCGCCCTGCGCTAGGGCATGCTGGGATAGGCAGGGGAACATCTCTCATGCCCTATATAGCGCGCGAAATGTTCATCTGTGAACTGCGACGACTGAATAATATGTCTTGTTGTTTGGCATTGTGTATAAATAAAGCATAGAGAAAGTTTTTCTAAAATCACATCGACATACAGAGGTAAATGACTGGAAAATTAAGCTTATACCGAAGCCGGTTTGTAAGCAGACGAACGGGTAGTTGCCATCTAGAACATCATCAATAGCTCATGACTGCTTTGGTTTAATTAGTTTGACTTTTAGTTTTTCACGAGCGTGTTTCTTTTCTAAATTCTAGTGAGAATCGCTCACAGCTGGCAGCCATGTCGACATTACTGCATGCACTATGCAGCTGAAGCATGACCCTGGGTCACATAAGTAATTATGCAAATGTTTACTACGATCGCGCGCTGATTGGCTCCCTAGGAAAGGCTAGGGAGAAAACAATGAACAAGTTAAGCCAGCGTGCAGCGCTACGAGATTAGTGAGAGCTAGTCAAGTTGGGTAATTCAAGCCACAAGAGGGCGCGCTGTAACGAGTTGTAACCGAGCGCATTACACTATCCACTATCGATCACTGACGTATTGGGCCAAGACTAAGCCGCAGGTGGCGTATTTTCTTCCCCCAGGAAAGTTGAGCACTTAGCATAAATGGGCGTGTTTTCTACCAGCATAAGTCTTCGCGCGTACGGGACGTGCGCACCTCGCACGCTTCGCTGTGCCTCAGTGATTAAAGGAACAGAGCTAGAGCAAGCTGAGAATTTTTATCATTATTGTTCAAGTTGTCACTGAATGATGATAATTTTGTGGGAACCGTGCGTGGGAATGGAATGTGTGGTCTGGGTGTGGACAGATAATGTAGCTCCACCCATCAAGGTTTTTTGATTAATTATCCTGCACTGTAAATAACTGCACTTGCCTTCAATGTCTCGTCATTTCAAGCCAACCCATGCGCTCTATTTACGCAGTACGATTTTGCTCATTGTATCTAGTATTTAAATGGAAGAAGGTATTCTATGTCTGTGGGTCGGGCTGACTCAGAAGGACTGGGCAAGTCTATAAATCAACACCCAAAAGCTGGATACACCTGTAGGACACCACTTCAACCTTCCTAACCACTCCATTTCCGTCTGACATGAATTTACAGGGCATTTAGGCACTAGGTAACTGCAGCGAGAGAGACTGTCCGTCTGAGTAGGGAAAACTACTTTGGATAAGACGCATAAAGACCACTCAGCCCCATGGTTTGAATATCCAAGAAGGAAATGACTAATAACTTTTTGTCTTTGCCTTCTCGCCTTTTCCCACACAGATATCCACTTTATTAGTCTGCCCTACATTGTATTAACTAATTATTTACCTCTCTTCTAACCTTCCATTTTGTCCTTTGTGTTCCCAACCTCTTGTGGTCAAGCTATCCCCTTCCCTTCATAACCCCCCCCCCCCCCCCCCCCCCCCTTTGTCTTCATAATCCCTGCTTACCCTCTGCCTTCTCTGAATGGGCATTCTGCAGTGCTTTTCTCCCTCCACTCTCTCTATTCATGTATTTCCACTTGACTACTCTTGCCGGGCCAACTCTTGTCTGCTTGTATGTTTGTTGTTGTGTTGTCATTAAGCCTTCGCGAAAGACTCTGCTAGGGTCGAAACGTCAGGCCACTAACTTATTTTTTTGCATTTATACCACAGGTCCTTTTGGTTGGTAAGCAGTTTGCAACAGCTAATTCTATTTTCTCATAAGAAAACCGCACTGAACAAGTTGGAAAAGGCCCACCCTCGTGGCTTCGCCACTCGGCTTGCGCGCGTGGTCTCTCGCTCCAGTCGCTCCACTGTTTACAAAGCTGTCCAAGCCACGATGGCCTTGACAAAAGGCTAGAGACAGCCGTGCAATCAATACGTCGACCGGAACAGCAGCAGCTCAAGTTTCGGGTAACTGAAACGCCGGGGAAACTGCCAGTGCACGTACCTTTTTGCAGACGGTAGGTTTAGAAGAAGAAGTGACAGCCCGTTGGTCTTGTATCTATAGGTATTCGATCCAGTACAGTAACTTTCCACTTTTGCAGTTTTGGGTAAGTCCTATAATTCAATATAACATCTTGAAGTTTTACGGGTCGGCAATGCCATAAGGTGACACAGGTGACATAATCCGATCTTGGAATGTGTAAAGACATGGGGTGGGATTCATTATTTTTACCATACCTGTTTACCTGTAGATTCGAGCTCTGTAAACTTCATGGTAAATGAAGGCTAAATGCAGCCTTTATAAAACGCCCATCCACATTCATACAAAAACCTACTAAAAACGTACTGAATGCTTATGGGAGTAGCGAAGTCAAATGTGCAAAGCAGAAATCAATCCTGTGGTGAGCATCATACAAAGCATATATATATACTACTCTAGAGTTCGTCAGAATGATAATTTCACACAGAGAGAAATTACCAGCTTAAGTTGTTCATTCTCAATCGACAAATAGCTTCAAAAATGGCATTGATGACTACCTCACCAAAAACATGTTTTACTATTAGGTTTTGTTCAGCAAAGTGTTTACTTAGAAATATGTACTGTAAATTTGATTCTTTGTACTGATCTCTTTTGAGTGATAATGTAATTTTTTGTTTTGAAACTGAAAAATAAATGAACCTTGAACCTCCTGTCATCAAGTTCGTGTATGAAATTGAAGCTTCTGCACTGAGTGTGAGATAACGTCAACGAGGAAGTTTGCTGAACATTAGCCATTGTGATCTCGAACCAGTGATCACCCCACTATAGTACTTCCATTATGTGGACATTCCACAAGAGGTCAACGCACTCTTGACAAGTGTTGTCCTGCTGCATATCAGGCGGGAAGGCACCTCTCGGAATGTCTGATCATAATATGGTTCACCTGCTCCCAAAATATAAACAGAAACTTAAACAAACAAAACCCGTCATTAAAAAAGTCAAGAAATAGGACCAAACATTGAAACCCTGCGATGTTCCGAAACTACAAACTGGAACATCTTTATAGATCCTGCCTCAATTGATGAAACCACTGATGTCATCACTGACTACATAAAGTTCTGCGAAAACCTCATCCCAGAAATTGAAATTAAAATTTACCCTAACAATAAGAACTGGCCGAATAAAGAAGTAATCTTATAAAACAAAAGCACCGAGCCCATTCAAATAACGAGCACCAAGTCAAACGTCAGTTACATATTGAAATCAAGAAACAAATCCGTCTCTGCAAGAAAACAGTATGGCCAGAAAACTGAAAGAAAATTTAAAAACGGTGACCCCAAAAGTGGATGGAATGCCATGAAAGACATCACAGGTTATGGTAATCGAAACAAATGGGCTTGTCCCCCATGAGATCAAAAAGAATACTTGATTGATTTTATGGGCTCTTCGACAACAATAGCTTTCTCCATGACGTAACAAATGATCAACTGTGTGCTACGTTTGCTTCAAGCATCAATGATAACAATAGAACACTGCTGACAACTGCTCAAGTTGAAAAGTCATTTAAAAATTTCAAATCCAATAAGGCTGCAGGACCAGACGGGATCTCTGGAAGAATCCTTAAAACCTGCTGTAAGAACTGGCTGAAATTTTCAGACAACTATTCCAATGGTCCCTTGACTGCCACATCGTCCCAAGGATATGGAAAGCATCTACTATATCACTCCTGTTTCGAAGATATCCAAGCCAAAGGACCTTTACGTCGACTTTATACCAATTGCACTCACAGCCACCATGATGAAATGCTTCGAACATAATTATTAAAGATGTACTTTTAGTTGAAACTAATAATTTGTTGGACCCTTTCCAGTTTGCCTACCGGGCAAACCGTGGTGTATCAGATGCCTTAGCTACATTATTGCATAATACTTATGAACATCTTGACAAACCTAAAACTTATGTGCGTACTTTATTCATTGATTTCTCCTCTGCTTTCAACACCATTAAACCTCATGTTCTTTTAAGTAAAATGCTAAATATAAATATTAACCCACATCTTGCCCTCTCCTGGATCAGTGACTTTTTAAAATGTAGGTCACAAAGGGTCAGGTTTGCGAACACCGTTTCTGACATTACTCACATAAGCACAGGTGTTCCCCAAGGCTGTGTCCTGTCACCACTATTGTTTTCTCTGTATGACTTCCATTTAGAGAACGGCCAATGTGTTATATAACTAATATGCAGACGACACAGCCCTGACAGGACTTATTACAAATACAGATGAAGTTAGGTATAGAAATGAAATAACTAATTTTCTTGACTGGTGTGAAAGAAACCATCTAATACTGAATGTCAAAAAAACTAAAGAACTTATATTTGATTTCTGTAAAACCTCTCACACTGTTGAACCTTTCGAAATTAATAAGGAATCTGTTGAGGTTGTCCAAGAAATCAATACACTTATCGATAGCAAACTAAACTGGAATACAAATACTGTGTAAAAGAGCTAATCAACGGCCGCTTTACTTTTTAAGAAAACTGAAATCGATTAACGTAAACACCAATATTCTTAAACTTTTTTATCAGAGTACAATCCAATTTATCTTATGTTTTTGTTGTATTTGTTGGTATAATTCACTCTCTCAAGCAAATTGTAAGAAACTCCAGCGCATCACCAAACAGGCTATACAGGATTATTGGAGCAGACACGATATGATTTATGTCATGTGCCGCGTGTTAACAGATCTGGTGGAGGCATAGCTCTCATACACAAGGAAAATATAATCAGAGGGCCTGTTACATCATATAATGGTTCGACGTTTGAAAGTTTATGCTGTGATCTGACTACCAAAGGTTCTTTTTCCCCCCTCAAGCTTGTCATCATTTATAGACCACCGTATAGTTCAAAAAATCGTTTTACCCCTAGAATGTTTCTTGATGAGTTTTCTGAATATGTTGCAATACTTTCCGCGTCTCTCAATAAATTGTTGATTGTTGGAGACTTCAACTTTCACTGGATGTTTGCTAATGCTGATGCTGATGCTACTCGTTTAAAAGACATGCTCGAATCCACCAATATGTCACAGTTTGTTTGTACACCGACTCATATAAGCGGTCATATTCTAGACCTTGTTATTGCACGCCCATCCGATAACCTTGTAAACTCGATAACTGTTGGAGGTTTTCTAACAGATCACGCGGCCATACACTGTTCACTAAACTTGAATAAGCCCCTACCAACTAGGAAACAAATCTCATATCGCAAATATGCTTGCCTTGACCATGATGCTTTTGCAGATGATATTTGCAAGTCTGATCTGATAATCAATCCTTCAGATAACTTGGATAACCTCATTGATCAGTATGACTGTATACTTAAATCTCTTCTTGACCATCATGCTCCGTTAAAAACTCGCTCTGTTACCATCAGACCATCAAACCCATGGTACTCTACTGAGATTGCTGAAGCAAAGAAAATGCGTAAACGACTTGAAAGACGCTGGAGGAGAACAAATGTTGTGGCTGATCGAGACCTGTTTAAAGCTCAACGTCAACGCGTTCTCCACATGATCAATGATGCTAAATCAAAATATTACCAAGATAAACTATCTTGCTGTGAGAATCAACGAGAAATATTTAGGATTGTTGAATCTTTATTGCATAATAAAAGTAAAACCAAGCTACCAACTCACAGTGACACTATGGAATTGGCTGAGAAATTCAGTGATTACTTCATCACCAAGATAAGAAATATTCGGACTGATCTTGACACATCCGCCTCTACTCAGTCTATCAGTGCAGGTACATACGAGTCTAACCCCAATATCCCTACACTCGACAGGTTTGAACCGGCCTCTGAAGTTGAAATCCGGAAACTGATAAATTCATCACCTTCAAAATCTTGTGACATTGATCCCATCCCAACTTGGCTGTTGAAAAGGCACTTGTCTGTCCTGTCTACCCCTATCACAAAAATTGTCAATTTGTCGCTTCATAATGCAGCTTTTCCTCAGCGTTTCAAAAGTGCTATCGTCACTCCACTCCTTAAAAAGCCATCGCTTGACTCAGAAAATCTCAAAAATTTCCGCCCAGTTTCCAACCTCTCATTTATGTCGAAAATAATTGAGAAAGTAGTTGCCGCCCGTCTGACTGATCATCTGTCTGAACACAATCTATATGAGACCTCTCAGTCTGCATACAGAAAATATCATGGGACAGAGAGTGCATTGTTGCGCGTGCATAATGATATTCTTCGCGCTGTGGATGATAAACGTGGTGTGTTCTTAGTCCTCTTAGACCTTTCCGCAGCCTTTGACACCATAGATCATACTATCCTTCTGGGACGCCTGAAATCTTTGGGTGTCAAAGGACCAGTTCTCCAATGGATTAAATCTTACATCAGCAACCGAACTCAAGCCATCAACATTAATGGAGTTTTATCATCACTTGCCACGCTCTTGTTTGGTGTTCCCCAGGGATCTGTCCTTGGGCCACTCTTCTTCACCATTTACTCTAAACCAATAGCTGCAATTGCAAGAAACCACGGACTCCATGTACATTTGTATGCAGATGATACTCAACTGTATCTTTCATTTGATTTAAATTGTTCTGATGAGCAATCTGAACGCAAACGTGTTGAGCAATGTGTTTCTGATATAAAGTCATGGATGACCAATAATAAATTAAAACTCAATGATGATAAAACGGAACTGCTCATAATAACGTCTAAACATAACCAAGACAAAATAATCAATCACCAGATGCAAATTGGCACTGCTACTGTTACATCGTCTGCAAATGCTCGCAATCTTGGGATCATGTTTGATAACACTATGTGCATGGAATCCCATGTGAAGAAAATTTGTCAATCTGCTTTTTACCATATTAGAAACATTAGCAGCATTCGTAAAGTCCTCAATAAAAAGTCTGCCTCTATCCTTATACATGCTTTCATTACATCCAGGCTTGATAATGGAAACTCATTGCTTTATGGTATTAACAAGCATCTTATCAAAAAACTGCAAAATGTCCAGAACGCTGCTGCTCGGGTATTATCTAAAACACGTAAATATGATCACATCACACCTGTGTTGAAACAGCTTCACTGGCTCCCAGTCTGTCAAAGAATTAAATTCAAAATCATTTTGCTTGCCTGGAAAGCTATGAATGATAGGGCTCCTCCCTATCTCAAAGAAATTCTCTCACCATATACGCCAACTCGCAATCTTCGCTCTACAAACCAACTTCTTTTAACTGTCCCTAATACAACCACTTCCAACGGCGTTCGCGCTTTTTCTGTATCTGCACCCACTCTCTGGAACTCTCTTCCTTTACATATCCGAGCTACAAAGTCTCTGGACATTTTCAAAACATTGCTAAAAACTCACCTGTTCAATATTTATTATGATTGACTATCTGTTTGTTATTTTTTCCACTTGTTTTTGCCGACACATTTATGTAAATCTGTTTTATTCAATGTGCTCTTATTTCTTTCTAAGCTACGTAATTTGTAATCTTTTTGGTTACTCTTTCTGTTTTTTGTTTTTGTTTGGTTTTTATGCGCCTCGGAATAAGTTTAGTCTTAGATAGATGGCGCTTTACAAGTTTTAATTATTATTATTATTATTATTATTATTAAGAGCATGCAAGAAATCATGGAAGATTACATTATGACTCAGTTTGATTAGATTCTTTGTGATCCAACCCACCCTCTTAACCATCAAATTGTTCAGAATCACTCAGGCAGGGTCCGACAACTATGTCTCAAGACCAACAGATTTAAGAATTCGTTTCTACCTAGCGCAATTAACCTTTTTAACAGTAGTTGGTCGAGATAACGTGGTGCATTTTAAAAATATTTTGTACATTCTTGTGTATTTTATGTTCTGTATATATGCCCTCACCCTTTTTATTACTGTTATTTTGTAAATTTTTTAAATTCTTGTTGTCTATTGTTTTTTTTTGCCTTTACTTGTATTGATTCTCCATGTGACGGGCAGGAAAAACGTAATTTTTATGTTTCACCAGTGACTTAATATATTCATTTATTCAAACATCTCAACCCCCGGATCGAGCGCCCCCTAGCGGTGGCTTGATTTTCAAATTTATCAAATTGGGTCATTCTACTCTATGATGTCGGGAGAAAGACACGTCTTTTGACTTCTATGTTATTTCTCCGACAGGTATGATCTTTTCCAATTTATTTGACATTTCTCTTTTATCATAAATAGCAGTTACTTAAACAATCCCTTGCATTTATACTTGTTTTATACCTTTGATTAGATTTATAGCCACTTTTTAATGTTGTTTTGTCAAGATTCCGAATTGAGATTCGTCAATCGAGTGTTCCGCCCTAACTCGGGACTCAGTTTAATCAACATTCTCTTTATTTATTACCTATTAGTTTGGATTATTAGAAAGAGAAAGTCGAGCTCTTTAGTAATACTTCTTGTAATATATTTTGTACAAGTTTGAAGGTTTTTCATTAAATAGATAGGGTAGAGGTGGGTATATTCGACAGGTTAAGGGTCAACCTTGTTTTTCTATTATGAAAAAAATATATATAATGCTCATTTCACATTAACGAATGTATTATCTCTTTACCTTTCCTTTAGTGGACAGTAACACTGGTCAAAATCCAAAACAAAGTGACCTTTGACCCCTTGTCCGAAGTCATATTTGGATGCAGAATTCGACAGTCAATTTCAGAATTCGACATGCGCAGCAGATGAATTCGACACCCATGTCATTATGCACAACAGAATTCGACATGCGCGGCAGATGAATTCGACCCCCATGCCATTGTGCACAACAGAATTCGACATGCGCAGCAGATGAATTCGACCCCCATGCCATTTTTGTGCACAAAATGCCCTTTTGTGTACACAGCTTATTTTTTATCAATGACAGCTACAGATGAAATGTGGGGTGCTACATTATAAAGATAGGGGTGGTCGAATGCAAATTAAAGGAAATGAATTGATTGTGACTGCGTCTGTTTATTTTTATCAATGACACTGGGGGACAGCATACAGGTGGAATGTGGGGTGCTACAGTTTAAAGATGGGAGTGGACTAATGCAAATTAAAGGAAAGGGGCTCATTCATACATCGTTTTGGCCATGTTTTGGATGACAAGTCATTACTTTTTTTCCACCGGATTTTGATTGTGTGTGTGTCAGCAAACGTTGCACAATAAATAAAATTGCAAATCGTGAACAACATTAAAAAGAACACGGAAACAATTTTGTTTTTCAAGAATCATTCTGAAAGCATGAATGTATTGAAGTACCAATCAGTGTACAGAAGAAGAAAAAACAAGTTGGTGGGCTTATCATTTGATGCATCATATAATTCAACATTTTAAAGAGTTCGTGGAGTGACAACTCTTTATAAAGTTAACAAGTAAAAGTGTTGAATTAACAAGTAAAGTTTTGAATTAACATTAACAAGGATGGACTTGACTTTGTGTTCGTTTAATGTTTTTACCATGTGTTTACTGTATGCTTTTGAATTTTGTTTAGCCTATGGGATATAATCAAGATTTAAAAAAATTGAATTGAATTGAATTATTTTGAATTGAATTGAAAATTCTCATTTCATCCTCCTCCATGCTTCATGTAAAATAAAAATTTCAAAGAGAACATCAACTGAGAGTGGATGGAAACAGTCAAGACTAGTTGACCAGCAGGTTGGGTGATTGGCTACAAGCAGTAGTCACATAGGAAGTCGAGGTCTTCAACTTCATCGGCAGACATCTTATCCATGCCTTCTATACCGGTACACTCCATACATTTGTGGTACCACCTGTCGCAGCCATCGCAGCCGATCCATTTTTCGGGCTTCTTGTTGTACGGCATACCGCAGGCACTGCACTCGTCTTGATTTAGTAGGTCGTCTTCGTCGTCTTCTTTGTTGTTTTCACGGCTAGCTTTCACGCCTTTCTTTTGAAGTTTCTTGGCCTGTTGTTTTCTCTCCCTTTCCTTCCTTTTCTGTTGGCGTCGTTCTTCGTCGTCTGTTTTCTTCTTTTCCTTTTCACGGAGGTAGGCGATAAAACTTGAACCCGAAACAGCTTTGGGAACTTGGTCATGTTGGTTAGTGCGGCTGGGCGCTTTCCCCTTGGGATGAACGGGGTACCTCAGGTACTTATCAAAGACTGACGTGGTAGTAGCGCCGCGTTGTGTTGCCGCCGAAGAATGGATCTGGACCGGGGGACTGGATCTGGAGGGAACTGGATCCAGATCGGGGACTGGATCTTGAGGGGCTGCAGTGATGGTTTCAGCAGATTCAATCAGGTTGTTCCATGCTGTATACAACTCGTCGCCCTCCAAGTTGTAACCTTCCGCTCGTCGCCTGACGAATAGCTGCCTCTTCCCTGGAGAAATTACCCGTTCTAGGGCTTCGAGTGCCACTTGTGCGGAGGAGGAGGCGGCGTGTTCATCTGATGGTGCGGAGGGCTGTGTGATTTCTTTCTGGGGGAGATGGATTTGAGGTTGGGGTGCTCGGTTGCTTGGCGAGGCTGCCGAGGTGTGGGAAACACTTGATGGCTGCAGCTTGCTAATGTCGACGGCTTGCCGATTCAAGGGAAAGAGCCCACATTTCCTGAAACCATTAATGGCACTGGTCGCAATGGCTGATGATCTCCAAGAAATATTGAAGACCGCCGCAAAAGTCTTCTTTGTCACTTGGGCTCCAGGGTTGTCCGTCTGGTACTGGCGGACGCAGTCAAACCACTCCTTCTTCAGCGACCGGAACACGGCTATACATCCAGGGGTTGGATCAGATGGGTGGAATGGGATGGGAGGCAATAGAGGATGATGTCATTATCTCTGCAAAACATAGCCGTCTGCAGGTTGACGTGAGTGCTGTGTCCATCGACGAAGAGAATTACAGGGAGATGAATTAATCTTGACTTTACAGTTGGAAGGAACTGATTTGCGACCCATTCATAAAATACTTCAGAATCGATCCAACCATTGGAACTTCTTCCAAAGAAAGTGCCCTCGGGTGCTCCTGCCACTGGGTTGTAATTGAACCTAACCCCGGGAAATATCATCATTGGCGGAAGATAGAAGCCTGCTGCGTTGGCACACGCCATAACAGTTATCTGAGTTTTATCAGATGAAGTCTGTTGATAGACGTCTCTAGCTCCACGGGGGGCCAAAACCTTTTCCGTCTTCCCCGCGAGTGGAAACCCGCTTTCATCTGCATTGAAGATCCTCTCAGGATTGTTGAAGATGCTGAGGTTGCCGCCGTCAACTTCGCCACCCCTGAAGTAGCCTTCCATTTCATCAAACCATCCGTATATCTTTTCTGTCGTCACACAAGCTCGTTCTCTACCCAGGGCCTCAGGCACTCTTATCGAAATTTCTCGATGCCGTCGGAGAAAACTTCTCACCCACTCCTTCCCTGGCGTGTTGTTCTTGAAGGGGTTGCTACGTCCGTCTTCATCAATAAACTTCTTGACAACCAGTACGAGCTCTTTCCTTGTACGGCCATAACCAATTTTGGCCATTTGGATGACCCAGTCGGCCAGTTGTTGCTCCTCCTCCGTCGTGAGTATGGGCTTGGGTCCTTGGGTGGTGTGAAGAGGTGTTCTATTGTGAACTTTGTCCATGAGTGTGGTTCTTGGAATCTCGAAGACCCGGCTTGCTTTATTCACGGACATTTCATTATTTGTGATGGAGTTGTAAGCCCGTTGGAGGGTCTCCGCAGAGTATGGCTTGTAAGAGGCACGCTTTTGGCGTACGGCTTTTGGCGTGGCTTTCTTTGCACGAAGCATGATCCTGAAATTAATATGTAAGGAACATTGTTTAATTGAATAATATTGACAAGTACCCCCCCCCCTTAAAGTAACATTCATCATCATAATTCCATGGTCATCATAATTTTTTTAAATAACAAATTAGGCCTTGTATAGTTTCAATTATATTTATTTTTGTGGGGGGGGGGGGGGGGGGGGGGTGTCCTAGCAAAGTATAGTTAACCTTTGCTATCAAGAACACTATTATTTACAACCAGCTTCGTTGTTAAGCCATGTAAGGCCGATGCCCATGATTGACATAATATTTTGATGACTAGTTTTAAATATAAGCCTCATAATTATATTTCTTAATAAATAACAAAAGTATGTTTAATATTAGGCCTATGTGAAAAAAATTTGAATGAAAATGCCCTCCTAATTTTTTGCTGATAGTTATATCTTACATATTTGACAGAAAACTTAGTTTTTTAAGTTAAAATAATATCAATAGACCCTTTTCTATTATTGCCTTGAATGACATTCCCGAAACCCCGGCCAAAATCCTTTGAAAACGACCCATTTACCTATTCAAATCTCACACGTAATTAAAAACCAATCCATTTCACGCACTGTCGAATAATAAGTCGAGGTGCGCCCTCTGTTGTTACAATTCGACACCCCCCATATTAAGTAGGCCCATCGTAGAAATTGGCCAATAGCAATTCTAGTACATACATTACCATACAAACACCCCTAAAAAATGAACTGTTCCTTCTCATTATTTGGGTAGGCTGTTTCTAAGGCCCCCCTGGGCATTCTATACCTCTTACGTCACACAACAACAATGGCGCGCATCGCGTGCTGCGTGTACTCACCTATGTTTTCAGCGAAACTTCCTTCTCTTTCTTGGAGCTTAATGAAACTTTTGGAACGACGAGAACAACAGCGGGAAAAGTAAGACACGTGAACACATTTGTTTTGACGACAAGCTCTGACGTTTTTATTTTATTATGCATATGATTAATGACCTGTCGAATTCTGCTCCCCTGTCGAATATACCCACCTCTACCCTATGTGTTTCCAAGATGGCGGACGCCATAAAGGTTTTGGCGGGAACCTGCCACACTGTTAAAAATATCCGTATTTTTACGGATAAAATTTACGGAAACTGGTCCGTAAAAAGGTGAATACGGGAAAAGTTGCACAGAATCCGTATTTTTACGAAGATTTTTTTTTGTCCGTTCTTGTACCATTAATTTGTTTCTAGGTTGACAAATATTTCAATAATGACCACTTTTTTAGTAGATTTCTTCTAAGAATATCAATTTTAATCAAGTTGTATTTTTGTGCAAAAGAAACAACCATAGTATTTATAAACAAAAGAAAAGAAAACAGTTTTTGTGTACATAGTGTTTGTACGAGGAGGAGATTGTTTTTGGAAAAACGGATTTGTTCCGTAACAAAAAGTTGTGATTTATAACTTCAAGCACAAAAATAATAAATCATTTTATTTTTAAATTTGTTGTTACTTTTCCATAATCATAAATATATATTATATCAAATCCAATTTTTAGATTTTGCATTTACATGTTATTATATTTCCTATAATTATTATTTGTTTGTATTTATACACTATTACTTGAACGTGGTTAACAATTTTACCATTGCATGCCGGGTTTGAATGTCTAGAATCCAACCCTATATCCGTAACAACACGCGTGTGTGCCAGCGTCGTGCACATACTACTTGTGCACTGCCAGCGGGCGGGAGGAGCAGACGATCAAGAAACCGCTGGCTGTGAAAAGTTAACTTTTCTTAACAACTTTATTGTAAAGACATCTAGATCATACCAGAACAACTTTTAGCTGAATCTGAAAGGTATGTACAATATTAAATATGAATACACCTTCATTTAAATGTGGTGACTGTTGACCAGGTGTTTTTTATCCAGATCCAGATATGAGCTAAACAAAATTAGTCTTCGGTCAACTAAAAATCAAGTTCAATGACGAAACTATTCTGACCAAATGGCAATGACCAGGCAAGACCAAGACCTTTCTAGAATATAATATAGGCCTAATGTGCAGTTTTTAGTTTTTAATTTTAGTACTAACTAGGTCTATATGCTATGGCTTTGTTTTTGTCAACGCTTGTTGTTTGATCTTCTCAAAAATAATGTGACAAATTTGACAAGTTTACAGTATAGTAATGTATGTACTGGCCCTGGCACTACTGTCAACCTGGCACTAGTGGCAGCATGAGCATGAGCAGTGGCAGGGCCAAGGCAAGGGTCTGATGGAGTCCAGCTTAGTGAAAAAGTAAGTAGTGTAGTGTAGTGTAGAGTGTATAGTCTAAGAAGATAGTGTTAACATGAATGTCATCGGACATCCGTGTTACTGACTGAGTGTTAAACTGTTATTGTTAACGGGGCTAGCTCTGTTCCTTGCCATGCTTGCTCTATGTAAACAGTATGGCCTCTACTCTAGGTAAACCCAGTAACTGGGGCGCTTGTATTTGTAAAGTAGGGCCTACTTGTTTTTTCGAAATGTTGACATCTGCTGTGTTACTACTAGCACCCCACAGGTTATTATTGTATGTTTGGTCAAACAAAGTGATCCAACTCTCGGTTGTATTGACGGGTGCCCTGCCTCAATCGCGTAGTCGTCACTGTTAAGAAAGGCACCTGTCTAATCGACAGGTGCCCTGCCTCAACCACGTAACCGTCACGGTTGAGGCAGGGCACCTGTCAAATTTTAGACAGGTGCCCTGCCTCAACCGTTACTACTAGCGCAGTTGAGGCAGGGCACCTGTCGATACAACCGAGAGTTGGATTCCTTTGTTTGACCATACGATAATAACCTGGGGCGCTAGCTAGTACGACCGCAGATGTCAACATTTCGAAAAAACTTGTACGCGCCCCAGTTACTGGGTCTAGCCTCTACGTACATGTACACAACACAGTCATGACATTGACAGTGACTCAAACACAGACTGACACTCATGACAGATAGTGACTGGTTATCCAGTACTGACAAGTTACAAGAATGTCTGACTAGTGACTGTGACTCAGTGAGTCAGTGACAGTGGTACATGAATTAACCATACAAATTACAATGTTTACATAATTTTGTAAGCTCACTTTCTGTTTTTGCAGATGTTCAACTTCAAGTGTCAAAAGAGTGGTGTGTGCCACCATGGGCATGAATCAACTTCTTTGAGTTTGTATGTGAGATACTACTTTCATGGACTTGTTGGAAATCTGACACTTCCTTGTGCTGCTTTATGGTGTAAGTACAGTACATATACATGCGTAGATTGTACATTCACTTATTTTGGAGTTGCTTAATAAAAGGGATAAGGATCACTTGGTTTCTATATCAAAGCAATGCAATCTTAGATTTTAATAAGTTTTCCTGCAAGACTTAGTTGAGAGCGCAAAGCAAATTGTGATGTCAAGACTGCATGCCAATATTCCAAAAGGCATGTACATGTATTTGTGTGCTTTACCACTCATTTACTTAAAATCTAACTAATTTGTTGCAGGGAACATGTATTCACCTAAGACTGAGCACTAAATTGCAATTGATGGCAATCATCAACTCAGTGAAGGCAGTTAAAGCTCTAACCTTGTTTGTGGCTAACTATGTTTTTAACATACACTATGCTAAGGAGGCATCCTGCACCCATGATTTTGTTCAGAGGTAAGTTGAATTTGATAGGAATGCAACAGTCTTAACACTCAAAACAACTTGATTGTGAAACATTTAATATGTTGCTAAATTGTTATCCAACAAAAATATTTAACACTGCACTTTGTTTTGATAGCCATGATGGGCTTTAAACACTCTGCTATTGAACCAGGCCGTCTGTTTGATGTCTTTGACACCTTGATTATTATTGTACTTTTTTTTTATTGCATCCCTGATAATGTTTTTTTTTTTACTCTACACATTGTTGCTCTCTGCGACCTGCAAAAAAACAATCCACAGGTTAACTAATCAGGTTGGATCAAACCAACGACTCCCCGTATTCTAGAGCAGATGTCTTCCAAGCGAATACTTTAACTATCAGCAGAGGGCACAAACAATGTAATAATTGTATTAGGGTTAATAACAAAGTGGTATGTACTGTACTTGTCAAAACAAAACCACCAAGCAAACAAACTAACTAACAAACAAACAATGTTGAACCATCACATTGTCATGCTTTTGTTTATCAAAATTAGTGAATAAATATACTGTTGTTTTTTCTCTTTCATAGATTCTTCATTAGAATTAATCGAAGTGATGGATCCAAGTTGAAGATCTGGGGGTGAAGAAACAGTAAGGTCAAGTCAGTGGTAAATTATTTGCTCTAGCCATTGCAACAATGACCCTCTTTGAGTTACTGCCCAAATATTAATAAACAGTTGTTTGGATTGTTTTCAAATACTTTTTCTTCAGCTTTGATAGCACTTAAGCTACAGACGGGAACAACATTCTCTGGAAAAATACACAGACTTTCTTTATCATTGACCTTTGGGGTTGAAACTGAAGTAACTACCAATCCTGTACTTTGTCTTTAAATCAGGAATATTGAAAAAAAAAGGTGTTTTCCCAGTTGTTTTTAGGGGGGGGGGGGGGCTGCACAGTGCTAAAAAAGATGTACCTGTACATGTATAAGACAGTCTCAAAGGTTTTACCTTATGCTACAAAGCCAAAGAAAAATATGTACAGTATATGAGTGTTTATGCCAGTCTCATTTTGTTTCGCATTATTAGTATGCAAACTTACAATGCACATTGAACACAATGCAAGAAGATAACAGCATTGTTAATGATGGCAACCACTGCACTAGGTTTAAACATGTACTTCTCACATCAGGGTGTACTTTTAAATTCAAGATCACATAACCTATGTTTACTTGTGACAAATCAGGTCAATGTAATCAGATTTTGCCCTTTTTATATAAGTTTTGTACATTTTGATATTAATGTAATAATAGTTCATTGAATTTTATCAATGCAAAGCTGTTATGATGTTATAACCGTGCTTGTTGCAGTTGTTTCTTACAGATGTCTATTTTGTTCATAAATTAAATGCTCCTCATGGATAAATGGTATTTACCTCAATTGCATCCTTTACAAAGCTTTAAGGAAAACAATTTCTGTAATTTGTCAATAATTAGTTTGGATTTGACGACAACATTACGTAAATCTAATAAACTTTTAATAATTTCATTTTAAATCTGTATTTGTTACTCTTTTTATGTGTTTTATTAGTTAGTATATTTTCTGTATCTATTGTTTATTTTAATCTTATTTATTGATTGATTGATTTTTTGATGTTTTATTTATTTTAATCTTGGAATGTTCCGTTAAAAGTGCATTTGTTATTCCGTATTTTGCCCAAAATTCCGTATTTTTCCCCAAATTCCGTTGAAAGAAAATTAATAAAAATGTGTAAAATTACGGAATTATGGAAAAAGTTCTGGCAGCTCTATTACCGGACTTTTTTTTAGATTCCGTAATTTATTTTTGCAGGAAAAGTTCAGTAAAATCTCAATGACGGACAAACATCTGTAAAATTACGGTAGAAAAAAAAATTCCTTAAATAGAATTTACGGATTTTTGTTTTATTCCGTAATTTTACAAATACTGAAAAACTGAAATTTCCGTTATTTTACAGAATTTTTCCTTGAAAAATTAATTACGGATTCTTAAAAAAAGTCCGGTAATAGAGCTGCCAGAACTTTTTCCGTAAAAAAACAGATTTTTTTTTAACAGTGCAGGAGACAAGTTATTTTACTTTATTTGTACCTCTAATGCAACCATCCAACTACAATTGTTATTGATGGCCATAGTTGATATTCGTTTTGGCATTATTAGACCTTTTCTAGCGATGTGTCTTGCTCTGAAATGTGTAATCCCCGGGGCCGAGAGAAACCCACCCCGTAGTCATTTATGAATATTGTTAGTTATGCCTTACTTTCGGAATAACTCGTAGACATAGATACTGTATATTTTAACGTTTAATTTATTACAATATTATTAATTACTCAATTATTTGATTCTACTCTATGATGTCGGGAGAAAGACACGTCTTTTGACTTCTATGTTATTTCTCCGACAGATATGTGATTAAAGAAAATAAATCTTAATTCAGAAGAAAGAATAGTCGTTTCTGCAAATAGTTATATTTAACCCCGGTCACATATACACAGGGAATACAAATTTCATGCTTTTATCATGACAATAAATATATATAATTTTTTTTTGAATTCAGCCCCCAGATTTTGCAAAGTGGTGAACAAAATTAGCCCAATATTAAGTGACTTAATTCATTAAGTATACAAATGAGATGAACACGATGAACTCGTCTCAATTTATATTTAGAATCACAATATAAAATAATCATTGATATATTTTAATATAGAGATCAATGAAACTAATGTATTGACGTAATCATGCCGCCAGCAGCAGCAGCAAACAGCAGTAGCAAACAGCAGTAGCAAACAGCAGTAGCAACAACAAAACCAAGAAGAACAACAAGTAAAGAAAAAGAAAAACTACTTTTTGCTGAAAACATGCCATAAAGGGCTCTGAATGCGATAGAGGGCTGTGCCATTGTAATAACCGTTAGAGTTAAGCATTCAATCACTGAACGCCATGGGAACAACGGAATAGAGGGCACCAGAGAAAATATGGAGAGACGAGCTGCAAGTACAGGAGACAGTCAACCAGTGGTATCGACAAGCACAAAATAGAGACATTTGGAGTCAATGCTGCAGCCTTCATCCTGCAGTGGATTGACAATAGCTGATCAATCAAAACCATCACAAAACCTTGTAATGTGAATGAAATTTACTTGGATTCCACTCTTTACTGTTTCAGTTAATTGATACAGAGGACCTCAATACAAGGCATGGGGTCGATGTTTACAAGGAAACGAAGACAGCGGAGGGGTATAGGTAGGTATCCGCATTCAAACCGGGGACCTATAGATAACAAAAGGGACAATAGGTCAACGGTTGCTATCACAAAGGAAAGCATTGTGGTCCACGGTTGCTATCACAAAGAGTTGAACAAAGGAGGGTCCACGATTGCCGGTATTTACACACGTGTCTGGGTGTGTGAACATGTCCACGCATTCAAACCGAGGACTTGGAGAGGGTTTTAACAAAAGGGATCCGGGAAAAAGTCCTCGGATTCGATTTCGTGTACAAAACCATTGGGGACGTCTCAAAAAAACCTAGAACAAAGAGAAGTCCTCGGTTGACACCATAAACACGAGGCGTGTGTGTTGGGGGGGGGGGGGGGGGGGGGGGTAAATGGAAGTTTGATTAGCATCACCCAGAGGCATTAAAGGGATTGGTAGAGCAATAGTCCCAGACAGTGTTTGTGTTGTGTGTTATCAACAATAACATGTAAAAACTAGCCTGCAGAAATGTTGGCTTAATAATCCGTTGTGCGAGTCAGAAGAGAATAGTGAAAATCCTCGTACATTTTTCAGCATGTCCAGTCATCCTTTTATAAGTTTGGTTGTAACAACCGCAAATCAGATGTTGCGTTTTTAAAATAGGTTTTCAGATACAGTTTTCTCGAGTATGACCTCATTTCAGAGGTATTTCACACACAAAACAAATTCTAGTATATATGAACTTCATATTATTCAGTGCGCTTTCAGACTAAAAATAAACAATGTGTTTTGTATATACCTTTTTAGTTGTTCTGTGACCGGCCCATGAGAGACGAGAACGACCTCTCTTCGCTCTGATTTACGGTTCAGTTGAGTAAATTGACACTCGAAAAGACCTCTCTGAACTTCAATTTTCAATTTTGGATTTGGAATTTCAAAATATTTCTATTTATAACACCTATCTTTTTGAAAGGTAGGGTCATACTTTTGTGCAATTTCTATTCGAAAGCCTGTTGTAAAGATGGTAATGGTATAGTATTAAAGCATCATGCGAAATGAGTTGGTCTGAATTGACTGCGTTGATTCAAAATCAATGTCGAATGCTGCGGCCAGAGATGCGGCTGGTACCCGCTATCAAAATTGGATGGATCCGACTTCTTGATGAAAATACTCCGACAGTTGTTTGCTGTTTTCTCAATAGACTGTGCAAGTCTCGCGCGTATCCGAACGAGAAAACACGTCAAACCGCGAAGAACATTATTATTTCTGAAATCAAATGTTTGTTTTAAATTATATCTCATGACAAAATCTGAACGACAAAAATAAATCATTACAATTTTATGAAATTAGTTTTAGCTTTTAAAAAAATACACAAAACAATTCTTAAACTGTAAATTCTTATTGAAAAAAAAAATAAAACTCTGGGACAAGGATGCTTTTTTGATGTTAACTTTTTAGAAACCCCTTACGCCGATTCGTGATGGTTAAATGGGTGAAAATTGACCCGTGACGCAGTTTAAAGAGTATGCTGACGCCTCAAGAAACATAGACTGCAATGAAAAGGGTTTGCTTTGCAATTACAGCATCTGGCGATTATAATCGCGCATCAAAAACAAGCGTTTACATAAGTTTTATGATCGGAGGCGAGCACAAAATTCTAAATTTTTTGCAATAACCGGAAGCTGAGGTCAAGTTTAATTCTCGGCTTTTCTTCGTTATATTGTTGAATTGGTTTTACTTTCATATTTTGTTATCACTTAGTATTACATTCCCAACAACATGTATAATTTTCTAGGTCATAAACTACGTTAAACTACAATAATTGACGAAACAAAATCTCGCCCACGTAAAACTCCATAATTTTAATGGTTGGGACCACTATGGTCCCGGAAGTTCGAATGCGCGCGAGACTTGCACAGTCTATAGTCGAAACTTTCACATGTGACTTTTATTGTCTCTTTCTCAGTGATAATGTTGCCTATAAATCAGCATTATGTTGACAAAATCGTGTTTTCGAAGGTGGTGGATTGGTTATGTTTATAGGCTTAAGTAAATGTTAACCACATTTTGTCGAGTTAGCATAATTTGAGGGTTTTGTCATGTACAGGCGCTGACCACAATATGGCAGAGGAAGGAAAAATTGACATCCAACGAACAGAGAGGGCAGCAAATCAACCTGTAAGTTTCATGCAGCGTCTATTGATGATCTGTGGCTGCAATGATTTTTTACATTACCCCGTTATTAAAACCCTTTGAAGTTGCATTACCCGTTTTTTGGCGAAATTTGTTTTCTTCTCAGAACGAACTTTGACAGATAAGGCTGTTTCGAAACGAAAAACAGAAACTTTCCCATATGCCATGGGAAATGTATAACAAAATACAAAGTACATGCAAAATAAGATTGTACATTATCGCACAGATCTGCAAATTTATCAATTTGTTTTATCCAATACCTTTAATGAAAGCTTAAATAATTTGCTTGGATGTGTATGAAAATATGTATATAAAATTCCAATATAATTGTTCCGAGTCAAATCGGGTGGGGGTTGGGGTTGAGTGGGGGTTTGGTGGGATGGGAGAGTTGGGGTGAGGGAAGGGGTTGGGTGGGGTAGGGTTAGGAGGGTGGGGTTTGGGAGAGTTGTTGAGTGGTCGGGCAATAGGTAGCGGGGTTTGGGTTGGGTGGTAAAGTTTGGTGGGGTTTGGGTGGCTTGAGTTGGGTGGGTTTGGGAGGGTTGGATGCATGGGGTGGGGAGAGTTGGGCGGCAGGAAAGGTGAAAGATATATAAAAAATGTGTTAGTTGGAGAAGAACGCCCCCATCGCGTAAAGTCCCCAAAGAATCTGTTTTCCGCACCCGAAACAAAAATCACAGTTATGAAATGCACGTTTTGTGGTCTTTAAATGAAGTAAAACAAATTAAGTATAAACATGTGAGGCATGAAAAGCCTAGCTCAGGTCGGTGGCATTCGAGATCTACGTCAGCTCATAAAGAAAGGACATGCAGAGCTTGAGCGGTTGTGCGGGCTGCAGGGTGTTCTAAATAATTCCAATGGTTCTGGATGAAACCTTTGGTTCTTAGATTGCTTTTCTTCTTTCTGAAGTTTAAAACACCCTCTGATTCCGCTCTTTTCCTACTAAAAAGGAGGACAATGGTGATGGACACAAAGTGTTTCTCCACAATCCGGACGATCCAGAGACTGGTGTGTTCTTTGGAGTGAACATAGAGGAAAAAGACGGCCGGTTTGTTTTCAAGGATGTCCGAGAAGATGGACTGTCTTACAAGACTGGTTTCCGGTGAGTTTTATACGATTTTGTCGGATGCAGTTGACCGTTTCGCCACTTCGCGTTGGTCTTTTTATGTGCTGGAGGGTACAACTGGGTGCCATGCACTCTTTGACTTAAAGGCAAAGTACATACATTTGGTTTTTGGAACCGTTGTTTTAGTCCTATAATGTAGAAATAGAAAATAATATGTAAAAATTGCATTTCAAAAGGTGGTCGCGTTTTTGAGATATCGCCAAAAACCCGGAGCGACTATGTCCACGCAGGAAGAATAATCTCGGAAGGAATACACAATCTGTGAAACGTTTCTGACAGAAACGTTTCTCAGATTAAAATTTGGGGTCATAAAAACTGATATCTTTTTACATAACCACATTTCTTCGAAGTGAGGTGATTCTCAAAATGCATTATACTTTTGAAAGCTGCTATATGCTTCTAACTAATACGTTGTTATTGTCCTTATATTTAAGAGTGATTACCAAACGTATACATTCCCTTTAATGCTAAGTGTCTGTGACATCACATGTTTACAAAATAGCCTCGAGAGCCTGCCCTTTCTACAAGCACGATTTGTACACAGCTCAATGGAAGAAAACATTAAATCTTATATTAACTTTTGATATGAAGAAAGGGGGCTCATCTCAAAACTTATACAGCTGTTATTTTTTGGTAAATATGACGCAAATAGTAAAGATTTCTAATATGACCAGTATAGCATCTTGGAATGAACAATGTCAGGGTTTTTTGTGAACAAACATGGTCAATCGAGACACAAACTATAGAAGGTTAAGTCACATATACAAAGCGGCTTTCCTATCGGGAAAGGAAATGGTGGAAGCTAAACAAAAAAGAATAGGAAGAAGGAAAAACAAATCCAAAACATACACATAATGTCTCTTTAATTACAAAACCATTTTTTGATATTCAAAAGAAAATTAAACTGCTGAAATCTATTATTGTTATTTTAGTTTATCCTTTATTGTTGTAGGGTAAAACCAACACCCTTTTCTTCAATTCAGACGTAATCATTACACCAGACGTAAATTGGTATAGTTCCTGCTTTAAATGTATATATATATATTTTAATCAGGTCCAGTGATGTGTTGGTTATGGCGAATTCCATCGACATTGACAATGTGGACGTGAAGCACTTGCTGAAAGAGCTTCTTGACTACAAAGAGTTTAACTACTTCATTGTGAGTCTTCGATTGTTGAAACCGTGGGACAATTTGCATTAAAGGGTGACCATGACAAAATCAGGATTCATTTTGTAGAGTTTTGCATAAACAAAAAATCATTTTTACATGCGCATGCTAAGCGCCCGACAAGCGCCACACATACGCTCGAATGGTCAAGTGTGTGCGCAAAGTAGTAACCTTTGGTGAGCCAGTCACAGCGTTGATTTTCAGTAGGCCTACTTCCTAGCCCTGGCGGCCTTTCACTTTCGTATTTGTACTACAGTGACGTCCTGGAGATCAGGGTGGTCGATTTCACAAAGCACTAAGATTCACTTTAAGATGAGTTGTCAGTATTACCATAGTGATTTGTATTGTGACATCACTGTTTGCCAAGCAACTGCGATGGATTTGCAGTTACGATCAATCTTAACTCTTTGTGAAATCGAGCCCTCAGCTGGTACCATTTCTGGGGCGGAACAATTTCAAAGCTTCATAAGTCAAATCTTACCTGCAAGAAGCAACTATAATTTCACAAGATTCACATTCCATGGCGGCATACATTTTGCTACGGTGGGTTTTGGACTTCATATTATATTACTCATTAATCCGTCATTTTCGTGAAATAATGCAGCTCTCAACGTTAAAGAAAACTCCATTTTAAATAAACTCTAAAAAAATGTGCATTATCTTTAATTGGATGTTTGTTTTCTTTTTGTTTTCTGTTGTTTTTTTCGGGGGGAGTTGCAGGGAGTTGAAAGGAAGTTAGACGACGGGAAAAAGACTTTCATCTGGAAGATTTTCAAAATCACCACAAAAGGTGAGAGAATTGCTTGGCAAGGGTTTGGACACGTTTGGTAATTACTCAAAATATATATTTACTATTAGCATAAAAACTTACTTGGTAACGAGCAACGGAGAGCTGTTGATAGTATAAAACATTGTGAGAATCCACTCCCTCTGAAGTAACGTAGTTTTAAGAAAGAGGTTATTTCTTACTAAAATATTTGAATCTGGAAAAGGCTTCAGGCCTGAAGCCTTTTTCAGGCAACTGAAAGCACATAAATCATCATGTAAATTTGTCCAACAAGGGTGTTTTTTCTTTCATTATTTTCTTGCAACTTCGATGACCAATTGAGCCCAAATTTTCACAGGCTTGTTATTTTATGCATATGTTGGGATACACCAAGTGAGAATACTGGTCTTTGACAATTACCAAACGTGTCCAGTGCAGCAAGACACTAAACTATTATTGCTGCGTCTTTCGGATGGAACGTAAAGCCGTTGGTCCCGTGTGTTGTGTAATGCATGTAAAAGAACCCAAAATGCACCTAAATCAAAACGAGTATATAGGGGTTCGCCCCGGTGTTCCTGGTTTGATTTGCTGCATGTTGCGCCACAGCACCTTGTAAAACCACTACATGGTGCTATATAAAGGCGTAGATTTCATAATCATATACTTCAAAAACTATTAAAGCTCCATATACCATGCAGGTATACTGAAGCGCGCTTAATTGAGTGTCACTGATTGACTATATGAGCGCTATATAAGAAGCCATATTATTAATTTTATTATAAAATATTATTATAATTGATATCGTCAAGGGTGGGGGGGGGGGGGGGTGGGGGGGTCCTGCCTCTGCCCCCCTGGTATGTCACTGCCCCTGAGCATGCTGAATTGACGCCCTATAGTGATCTACATTGTACTTTATCTTGTTTTAATTATAATTATCACGATGTTTTATTCTTTTCTCAGGCGGTGTTCCAGATGTTGCAGTTCTCGAGACCCACGAAACAGATAAACATGTAATACCAGATTTCGTGCTTTCCCCCGCTACTCCAATATATGGTTTTCTATCGGTTACCAGCAAACCGTACAACATTTATATTGAAGGAGATAAAACACCAACTAAGTACCTGGCGATTGAAAACAAGCAACTGGTTTTCCGGGACTACAACGAATCCAGTAAGTATAGAGCGTATAGACCATTATGCGTTGACTTCACTAAAGCAGTGGAAAACACATCTCTACGGTGCACAGAATGGGCCAATGGCAGCCTCGCTACCATGGGCAGCGCGCCGTATCGTCTGCAAGGCATGCTGGGAAAAATGGCTCGGCGAGATCAGTCCTCCCTGGGAACAAGGTTGGGCCAATGGACTCCTTGCATCCCGCGTATACGGTGCTCTGGGTGCTGAGGTCCCGCGCACGTTTTTACGCACCTGCCGGGCCCATTTTCATAGAGTTGCTTAACGGTAAGCAATTTTTCGTGCTAACTGTAGCAGAAAAATTTGCTTAAGCATAAGAGTATTTCACAGGTTAGCAATAGACCTTATGCATAATTATGACGTCATTTGAGTAGGGCCCCCTCACCTAGAGGTCAAAAGGAAGATGTTCATTGGCCAGTCCTGTGCGCCGCGCGTACAAATCAGCGCTTTTCCATTGTTTCATCATCAGTTTACCTCTAAGATGGCGGCTTGGTGACGTCAATGCACTAAGGTCTATAAGGTGGTCATCTTGCGCGTTCACCATGTATTTGCATTGTTACGTCATTTATTTTCGTGCAGTAAACACCGGAAGGTTAGCATGCCTTTTCGTGTGCTAAGGGTTAGGCCCTAGCAGCGCTATGAAATAAAAATTTGTGCACAAAATCAGCCGTTAATTAAGCAGCTCTATGAAATTGGGCCCAGCTTTGCTCGGTCCAGTGCCTTACCCAAAGGCAGGCCCGTAACCAGGAATTAATTTTTTTGTTTGGGGGCGAATAGAGTTACGATGCGGACTTTTTTTTTTTGGGGGGGGGGGGGGGGGCGGACTTTTCTTTGGTAACGCGCCTGTCAACAGAAAATTGTGTTGAACATGGAAACGATCCGTGTAATCTGGACTGGCCTTTTCACACTACAACTTTTAATCACAGTGTCGATCCGCAGCAGACGGAGTCGTCTCTATGGAGGACACACAAAAGAAAATTGTTAAGCTGGAGAAACAAAGGAAATTATAGATGAGAGATAAATATGAAAGGACAGACAAGGAAGACGGAAGGACGGATGAAATATTTCATCTGTTCTTCCGCCTGGAAGGCTGCAGGGACTAATCTGAAAACGGTGACGATATGCAACAAGGGGTCTTCGCCTCGTGAAATGAAACAGTCCAGATTTTACCTCGTGATTATAATCTGCTATATTGTACTCATATACAGCCAATTTCGTACAATTCTTACAAACTATTTGGACATTTCTTAGTTTTTCAATTAGGTACGTATTCACAATCGCATTATTCATTGAACAGCTTCAAGTTTATTTTTGTTTTCCGATTGTCCCCAAAGGCAAGTTCTTCCAATACAATTATTCGGATCCGGAGAGCGGGGAGAAAGGATCTGTTGTAGCATCTTCTTTATACTCTTCGTTCACTAAAGGGGAGGTAAGTGATAGATGAAAACTTCAGGACGCTAGGTGGCAGCAGATAGCCACGGTCAAAGCCTTCAGGATGTACTACAATAAACAGTGAGACGCCCCAAGCCTCGTGAATAAAATGTAGAAACTTCCTGTAAATCAAAGATATGAAGGTCGTGTTTTTTTGTAATAAATGGCCCTATTTTGCTGAAAAGCGAAGGGCTCTTTATTCAAGATGAAGTCTTGCCATGTTACTTGTTCAGCAATTATCGTTGGTAGGTATGGAAAGCGTGTGGATTAGAATGGGGGCAACGATCAATTTAGGACACTCTGTAAAGTGGATGACGGTGCTGTTAGCCTGTGTAGTCCACAAATCAAATACGAAGTGCAAATTATATATTTTTTTCATGGTATTCTGTATACCATGAGAAGGTGCTACGTAATTCAAAACCTATAGCTGTGTTATCCTGTTGAAAAATGGGCGCTTTGATAATCGTCCCTTGTGATAAAGTTTTAAAGAACCCAATATAATTGTTATTGTAGAAAAGCGCTAAATAAAAAGACCAACGATTTACATGGCTTATGTGAAAATAATATTGCATATTTAAACGTTCTTCCTTGCAGAAGTCTTCTCCAGCCACAACTAAAAACAAGAAAACCACGACAGTGTTGGTGAGTCTAGATACCCTGTCCAGCAGTGAAGCCCGAAGAAGGCTTTTAATTCAGGGACATTAAACTGTTACTGATGGATATAAAACATTGTTTGTTTGTTTGTTTTTGTTTGTTTGTTTGAAACCAACACAAGTAGATTTACCTGCCATGACAGCAGTATGCCAAACACTTGCACTATAGATTATGAGTATACAGCACCGTGAACCAGGATTAACACTGCAAAAACCACTTTGGTTCCTCATAGGCCTCTGCTATTACTATGAGCAGAATTCCGTTTGAAATTATTTGAGCTATAGTCTTTCTTTAAATAGTTACACAAAACTGTGAAGTTCTGGTCTTACCTTTCATGCGTGTTTAATAGCAATGACTCGAAATGTCAATGTACCATGTCATGAGAATCACATTTGAACAATTAAAGGAGGAAATTGAAGCGGAATTTGAGCAGCTCTGTAAACAAGTTTTGGAGATAAATTTTATAGCATAAAGCCTGACCGACCACTTACAAAGGCACGCCCATTAATCATAACGCGAACGCCCCCATGAGGCGTAATAAGTATTAATTCACACGATTTGACGCTTTATTTTAAAGTTATGTATTATGGACATGCAATCGTATAACATGGAATTCTGCACAAAGAGGGCGCTAAAAGACAATTCGTCAGATCTTCGTGCCACACCGGCAGTCATTGAAGCTGAGGCTCTTCTTTACAGTCTAATCAATAAAATATTTTCTTCACTGTTTCTTGAAGGATTTTCCGAAGTACATGACAGAAGAACACATCCCACCAGATCCTCGCTTTTGGTACAAACTGGCTTCTTATGGAGGATTTTCACTGGAGAGCATGACTGCATCAGGTATATATGCATCTCATTTGTGTTTTGGTTTGAGTTATTAAAATTTATGAAACTGTCAGTTTAAATATGAAATCTCTCTTACAATAATATTATACTTCATACCAACCGAGCACCCATCCTCCAGAAAAATCTTTCATTTGGAATCCACTCAAAGTGATAATATTTGAAGATTCTCCAAATCGCAATTCATTTAATTTCGATGGAATCAATCGACTTAGTAGGCAGGTGTAACAAAGGCCAACGTGAGCAAACAAAAACCCTTAAAAACTAATTTTTAAATAATAAAACACACACACACACACCTTAAAGTGTGTATACGCCTGCAATCGTTGACCTCCTATTGTCCCTCTTTTGTTTCTACTATTTTGCAACTTTTTTGCAACAGCTCCCATTGGTTTTGTACACGTTTTCCAACCGTGGACCTTTCCCGAACCGTGGACCTTTCCCGAACCGTGGACCTATTGTCCTCTTTTGTTATAGGTCCCCGGTTTGAATGTGTATAGGCCTACTCACAAACACACCTTTTTCACCCATTCTCAAAAATGCATCTTTGTGGAGCACTTTTGTTCTTTCCTTTGTCCCTGCACTTAACAGTTTCCATAGACTTTGTACACATATTTCCTTATGGAGCACCCTGGTCTTTAGAAATTCCAAGTGGAGACATTTTGTTTGTTTTTTCCTTGGTCTCCATAAGGTACCGAAAATGAACACACACACCCGTTTGATGGTAAACCGAGGGCATCCCGTGGTTTGGACTTAGTTTTATTTAGCAAAGTCCCATTTGGTTTTGTACTCGAAACAAACTGACTGTCCCAGATCTGTTGAGACAGCTGTTGTTCTTTCCCTTTTGTCCCCGTACTTAAGATTTTCCCATAGACTTTGAACATAAATTTCCTTGTGGAGCACCCCAGTCTTTAAAAAGTTCGTATGGAGTATGTCCCTTTTCCCCCTTTTTTAGTTTCGTTCTTGGTCTCCAGGTACCGAATATGAGCACACATACTTTTGCACACACCGTTGTGGGGACTTCCTATTGTTCTATTATTCTCTTTTCTATAGAATCACGTTGTGGGGACCCAGTTTAACAAAGAAAAACCTTGTGGGGACATTTGTTCCATTGTATAAAAGCCCCCCCCCCCCCCTACTCACAAGAACACACAAACATAAACCTTCACACATAATCTTTTCCCCAAAATGATTGCAATGTTGTCCTTATAATTATGAAAGATACGTTTTGGCTCACATATACAAATAGTGGTGATTCTTAATCTGTGTTCTACAGTTGGGTTAGTGGTATCTTTCCTAGCCTTCCACCCCTAGGCCCCCGGTTTGAATCCCACTTTGGGTGGGGGGGCCACTATGTGAATTATGTTTTCAGTCCCTACCTGTGTAAGGGTTTTTCCCTGAAGTTCTGGGGTTTTCCTTCCACATTTTAAAAACTGAAACTTCCTTTTTGTCTTCTCTCTGTGGGGTTTAAGATCTTAATGGGCAGTACTAGCCAATAACCCCATGGAGAGAAAACAATAAAGAAACTTTGGTTTTAGATGTTGGCTTTCGACTCATTTGTTTCACGACCAGAACAGATAACTGAAAATGAAATCTGCTGTTATAAACTTGATCCAGAAACACCTGTCCAAACAAATATCTAGGCTTTCATCTCAAACACTGCCGTGTGTTAGAAATTTGTCCCTCAACATTATTTTATATAATAAAAAACAACACTTTTGGAAAAAGAAAACAAAACTATTTTATAGGCTGCGTTTCTAGAAAATAATGAGATTGTGTTATTCGATAGGTTGTGATAGAGATGTGGTCTTGCATTTATTATAAACTTTTAATAGTTGATCAGTTTCTCAAAATGCATTACCTGATCTCTAACAAATTTGAATTGTTGTTGCAGGAATGTATCTTGGATGTGGGTCTGACAACAAGGCGATACTGTCAAAAACTAAAACAGAGCTCCAGATTAATCGGGATGATTAATCGCTTGCGACTGTGAGTCAAATGTTGTAGAGTAAGCATATACTACCTATTAAGATTCTTCAAACAATAATTGACAAATTTGTTTTTGCTATGGGTCTTTCCCCGGCTTGGCAATTACAAATCATTTTTGTTACAAGTATCCCGACTTGATGTAATATTTTAAACAAATATTTGTTTACTTTGACAATGTAACTTTTTTGCTTGTAGTCAAACTATTGAGTTTTAAACTAAATAAGGTATCATTGATTATTTCACTATAAGTTTGCTTGATTATAAAATTACGAAGACCAGTTTTTCTGAACTTTTTATAACTTTTTTGAGAGTCTCTTTTTCGAATTATTCTTTCATAGAAAATGTCAATTAATAGGCCTAATATTGTTATATTCTCGAGGAAAATTATCATACAAAAAAACAACAAAAAACAACAACAACGCACTCGAATCAAAACTCGAATCGTATTTCACTGACTATATCACCAATGTGTGGATTGCCATAGAATTGTTCGCATATTTTTCAAAAATTATTTCATATTTTAAATACAAGTTCTAAAATACACTCTAAACTCTAAACAATACCATCAAAATAATTTTTTTTAACCACAAAAAGGGAAAGGGAATGAAAAATATGTCATCTCTGATGGCTTTATTTTCGAGATAGTTGTGGTTTAATATCGGTTTTAAAATGTCCTGAAATGTGCTGTATATTTATAATTACTCTTTGGGCAATTGACACAATCGGCGACAGGAGTCAAGTGAGCCATAGTTGGTATACAATGTAAACAAACTAAGCAAGCAATGCATGGAAAAGCATGGAAAAGCATGGCTGCTCCCCACCTTAAAGCAGAAACACTCGGAAGCAGCCATCCGTGCACTGCGTCTTGCTTGCTTGCTTGCTTTGTTTACTATAGGTATATCCACTCTGGGTCACATGACTTCATGTCTCTTAAAGCCTAAAATCACTGTTTTGAATTTAACCAAAATATTTGTAAGAACATGTTCAAGCATTAAGACTGTTATTTACATTCACCTGAATCCTTTTTAGTTTACGCGAAGGGGATTAGCAAATTGTACAATTAAAATACTCTCCATAAACATTATTTTCATTCATTAATTCGTCCATCCATTCATCAATCCAAGTTTGAAAACATGTATTTTTACTTGTAAAAATTAAATACTGTATGATATAATTACGGTAGATTCATAAATACTTGAGACAGTTTATCCATTCTGATTTTTGAGAGGAGATCACATGGTAATGTTCATACGCGCGATTTAAACACAGTTGGGGTTTGTTAATAGACTGGCGACCAAATATGTTTTATATCAATAAATTCTTTATGACATGAGGCAGCTTGAGAATAAAAATAAACACCCACCTCGACTACCTTCTATCTAGGCTTTTATAGTCGTTTACCAAACCCCTTACAATGCCATTTGACTTCTCTTAAAGATATGAAGGAATTGTACCGATGCTTGCTGGCTTTGGGGAAAAAGCCAAATTTTCACTCATTGTGAAAAAAAATAGAATCTATCTCACCTAATGTGACGTGTGGTCATGATCAATCAAATTGGTTAAACAAGTTGCAGTCGTATCGATTCCAACTTGCTGAAAGAAACTGTACAGGTCTTGTGTTTTTATATTTTTTGTATCATTTAGTAGTATAGTTGATTACCTACATGTAAATCATACATCGTGGTGTAAAAGGGAAACCTGTCGTGGCCGAGCGGTTAAGAGCACCGAACTCAATAATAATATAATAATAATAAACATTTATAAAGCGCTTTATACAGGCGTTTCAAAGCGCTATCACTGTTGTCTGAAGAGGTATGTTTTTAACTGCGTCTTGAATGAAACGATCGAGGGTGAGTCACGGATGTGTAGAGGGAGCTTGTTCCAGAGTGCTGGCGCAGCCACCGCGAATGCTCTTTCACCATAGCGGGTGTTTGTGCGAGGACCAGTTGAAAGTTCAAGGTGGATATTAGAAGATGATCGAAGGCTGATTGATGAGGTCGGCAACTTTTGAGAGATGAGACTGTTGAGGTAAGCGGGAGCGAGGCCATTTCTTGTTTTGTATGCGAGGAGAAGAATTTTGAATTGAATCCGCTTGAGAATTGGGAGCCAGTGTAGGGATCGCAGTGTCAAGCTCTGGTGTTTCTGTTCAGCAGAGTGTGGGTTCGAGTCCCGGTCGTGACACTTGTGTCCCTGAGCAAGACACTTAACTATAATTGCTTCTCTCCACCCAGGGGTGAAATGGGTACCTGTGAGGGCAGAGATGGTTCTTGTGATTGATTTAGCCTAGTAGCGCATATATTGCAGCACAGGCTGTATACTCCCCAGGGAGCTGAGAAAGATTAAAAAGGAATGTTATTGGCCCAATGACCAGGGCACTAATGTAAAGCGCATTGAGACGTTATTGTGAAATGCGCTATATAAGAACTGGTTATTATTATTATTATTATTAATTAGGGACCCTTGATCAACCATCAAAAACCAAACAAAACAGAGAAACATGGCAATATAATTATGTACAGTTTTAAAAGTAGTAATATAACAATAAATAAACTAGAATAAATAGACAATTTATAATTCAATTTGAGTGCCGAAAAAACCCCCAATGATCATTACCACATTCACAGACATAGACAAACGATAGAAAAAATTGCCATAATTTATTCGTTGATGATGTTGTTTATACACCTTATTTTTGGTTTGTTGGTGTGAGAAGTAATTTAAATGTGGTTATTGCAAAGTTGAAGTGATCCCGAACTGGTCACAATGAATGATCCCGAACTGGAAACCCAAGACTGCACTGACTACCATCACAACACTACCGTTTACTACAACAAAAACAGCTAATTAGTACTTCTAGTAGAGTACAAGTACTAACTAGTACTTCTAGTAGAGTACAAGTACTAAGTTCATTTTAGTCATAATAATTATGGATTCGGGTAGAATGGTAAAAGCATGCTACGTATTTTACGATCCCATAAAGTCTGGTCTTCGTTAAAAACAGGTTCATTCACAGAAGCGGAAACTACGTATTTATCATCAGGGAATTTAGCTCTTAAAGGCAAAGTATACATTTGGTTTTGGGAACCTTTCGATTGTTTTAATTCAATATAAATGTAGATTTTTTTGATTTTTTGTATACAAGAAACTAACTTGTGAAAATTTCACTTTAAAAGGTGGTTGCGTTTTTGAGATATCGCCGAAAAACCGGGGCAAATATGTACACGCAAAAAGAATAATCCCTACAGGAATACACAATCTCAGGAAGAAACGTGTCTGACAGAAACGCTTCTCAAATTCAAATTTTGGGGCATAAAACCTGATATCTTTTTCCATAACCACATTACAGTGAAATGATTCTTAAAGTGCTTTATACAATCGAAAGCTGCTGTACTTGTAACCAAGTCCGTTTTTATTGCCAGTAATTTTAAGAGCGATCACCAAACATAAATACATTCCCTTTTAAAGACCACGTTGCCTTGGATTGGGCGCTTATGGTCAGAAAGATGTTATAAAAGTAGAAAACATCGATTCACGCAAACATCCCTCGAAATTGTGTGGTTTTTCCTTTTACTTCGTGAACTAACACGATCTGACCTTTTGTGTGATGGACCAGATGTTTTTACTCAATTTCGGATGCGAGTAAGTAATAAAAGCAATGCTAAGATATTATCCATGACCCTACAATGTCCTGACCCTGACGGCTTTTTGTTAGACAGTGACATGCAGATTCATTATCACTTTCCCCAGATGCGGAAACTGTCGTATTATTACAATAATGTCTGTTTGGCAATTTCGTTTATTCTTTGGTACATCCGGGTGCGTTTAAGGTAATTACTTAGTAATGCATAAACTATAGGCCTACTGCCTACGCCGCATCTTGGGCATTACATGGCAGGAGAAAGTTCCAAACATCGAAGTCCTGGGACGTGCCCATTCCACCAGCATGTTTGCCATGTTGAGTCAGCGCCGCCTCAGATGGCTCGGTCACGTCCACAGGATGGACTCCAGTCGGCTGCCAAGAGCAATCCTTTATGGCGTACTTTCATCAGGCTCCAGGCCAATTGGTCGCCCATACCTACGATTCAAGGACGTCTGTGGACGCGACATGAGGCAGGCTGGCATAGACCCCAACAGCTGGGAGGAAGCTGCACAGAAACGCAGCGCCTGGAGGCAGACAGTTGCCATAGGGGTCAACCACGCTGAAGAGAGGCGCATTTCCTTGCTGCAGGAGAAGAGGCAGAGGAGGAAATTGCGAGTAGCAGCCCCCATTCCAGTGTCAGCCCCCTCCCCGTATGTCTGCAACAACTGTGGCAGAGACTGTCATGCAAGAATCGGACTTCTCAGTCACAGCCGCAGCTGCTGCAAGAGAGAGGAAAATCCCCAGGGTGCAGTCCATCGTCAGTATTGACGGACGGATGCCTACTACTACTGCCAAATCTGAATTGGAGGTGTCTAGCCCAAAGCAATGCTAAGATATTATCCATGACCCTACAATGTCCTGACCCTGACGGCTTTTTGTTAGACAGTGACATGCAGATTCATTATCACTTTCCCCAGATGCGGAAACTGTCGTATTATTACAATAATGTCTGTTTGGCAATTTCGTTTATTCTTTGGTACATCCGGGTGCGTTTAAGGTAATTACTTAGTAATGCATAAACTATAGGCCTACTGCCTACGCCGCATCTTGGGCATTACATGGCAGGAGAAAGTTCCAAACATCGAAGTCCTGGGACGTGCCCATTCCACCAGCATGTTTGCCATGTTGAGTCAGCGCCGCCTCAGATGGCTCGGTCACGTCCACAGGATGGACTCCAGTCGGCTGCCAAGAGCAATCCTTTATGGCGTACTTTCATCAGGCTCCAGGCCAATTGGTCGCCCATACCTACGATTCAAGGACGTCTGTAGACGCGACATGAGGCAGGCTGGCATAGACCCCAACAGCTGGGAGGAAGCTGCACAGAAACGCAGCGCCTGGAGGCAGACAGTTGCCATAGGGGTCAACCACGCTGAAGAGAGGCGCATTTCCTTGCTGCAGGAGAAGAGGCAGAGGAGGAAATTGCGAGTAGCAGCCCCCCATTCCAGTGTCAGCCCCCTCCCCGTATGTCTGCAACAACTGTGGCAGAGACTGTCATGCAAGAATCGGACTTCTCAGTCACAGCCGCAGCTGCAAGAGAGAGGAAAATCCCCAGGGTGCAGTCCATCGTCAGTATTGACGGACGGATGCCTACTACTACTGCCAAATCTGAATTGGAGGTGTCTAGCCCAGCAATTTTGGTTCGTGTTTCTGGATATTTGCTGTTTTGGGGATATCCCCATATATTTCCATTAAGTTAAAGGTGTATTCAGGATTGGTAGCGATACTGCTTTATGAAGGGTTAGAACCACTTGATTCTGTGACATATTTCCCTCTGAAATGATTGTCATATTTGAGAAAACTCCAGACCTACCAAGAAAATAGAAAGAAAAAGAAAGAAAAAAGGGCAACAGCTGAAAATGTACATGCTGAACTTAGAAACGCTATACGACTGCGGATACGTTTCTAATTCTCAGCATTGTGTATTCCGCAACTAAGGATTATTCATCCTGCGTGGACAACCACTCCGCCGGGATTTGTGGCGATATCTCAAAAACGCTACCAGCTTTTGAAATGAAATTTTCACACAGTAGCTATAGTTTTATTGTATGTAATTAACTACATTTATATGGGATTACAACCATCGAACAGTTACAAAGACCAAAGGTATACGCTCCCTTTAAAGGATGAACACAAAATGAACACAAAGAAAAATTGAATCTCCAAAACTCTCCTTGAGGAGACATACTTTTCTTTTTTTTATGAATAGGAGAATTTCCAGAGTGGAATAATTTCGCTGGAAGCTCACTACCTTTACCATCTTTAATAACCATCTATAACGTGTAAAACTTTCGGATTGAAATCCAAAAAAAATTCAACTTAATTCTAATCAACATTTATTTCCACATTGGTTAACAAAAATCTAGGCCTAATAATAAACAAATTTAGAACAATAATTGATATCAAAGACAATCAAAACCTGATTAAGAAAACATTATTAATGAAAACAAAAGTAAGTAAAGAAATTAAAATAATATAATGTAATTGATACGTAGCAAACCAATATGGAGGCATTTTCAGAAGCCAAAGGGAGGCTCGTTTTGAAATACCTACTGACAAAATACAAAACAAAACAAATTACAGCAGAAACAAAAACAACAGACAAAACAAAAAATAATAAAATTGGTTGAAATTTTTTGGATTTTTCCAAAAGTAATAGAAATGTTTTGTTTTATGTAGAATCTTTTATTTTTGTACTTTTATTTTCCCCCGCATGGCCGCCCATAGTTCTTCGCTTTCACTCATGGAATCTACGCACCGTGTGTTCTCTGTGTGTGGATCCGGTGCGCGTATTTTTTTTTCCAGTCAGGAGAGATGAGGCACTTAGCATAATGGGCGTGTTTTACCTACTTTCGCAGGTTTCCCTAACCCTAACCCCAACCCTAACCCCAACCCTAACCCCAACCCTAACCCCAACCCTAACCCTAACCCTAACCCTAACACTAACCCTAACCCTAACCCTAACCCTAACCCTAACCCTAACCCTAACCCTAACCCTAACCCTAACCCTAACCGATCGCGCATCAGCACACGCCGCCATTGCTAAAAAGTTACGACAACAAGAGGAGAAAACCTTTTTCCCTGAGGCTGAGGCACGATAAGAATAAGCGATTGTGCAAAGTGCGCAAGCGCGAAGACTGATTTTGGTAGAAAACACGCCTCATCTCTCCTGGGGGGAAAAAAATACGCATCCGGGTGCATGCAGTGTGCGTGTAGGCCTATAATACCTATGGACAATTTTTTGCAATACTGGATTGCCTACAAATTTAAGTTTCAGATTCCATGCGTGGAGACATTACTAGAGAGAGCCGTGCAATCAATACGTCGACCGGAACAGCAGCTCAAGTTTCGGGTAGCAGAACGAACCGTCCGTACCACCGGGAAAACCAGTGCACTACCTTTTTGCAGACAGGTTTAGAAGAAGTGACAGCCCGTTGGTCTTGTATATGGTAATCCAGTACAGTAACCCACTGTTGCAGTTTTGGGTAAGTCCTAATTCAATATAACATCTTGAAGTTTTACGGAACGGCAATGCATAAGGTGACACATAATCCGATCTTGTGGAATGAGTAAAGACATCGGGTGGGATTCATTATGTTGCAAACACAACTTCCGAGCGTTGAAAAATGGTGAATCATCAAAGGCCGTAGATCAGCAACTGTAGGCCTACAGTATTTAGCTTTTTCAGCAACGTATTTACATAGACTGTAAAGTTGTATTCTTTGTACTGATCTCTTTTGAGTGATAATGTAATTTTTTGTTTTGAAACTGGAAAATAAATGAACCTTGAACCAGTGTTGTATGACTCGGACTCGGACTCGAGTCCGTCTCGAGTCACAATTTCGGTGACTCGGACTTGACTCGAGTCACGTCTGCAAAAGACTCGGACTCGGACTCGGACTCGACTATCATGACTTGGACTTGTCCCCGAGGACTCGTGACTCGAGTCACGTATTTTTTACAAACAATACCTTTTTTAAATATTAAAAACAATTCCGACGATCCGATCGTCATTCCCGGAGTGCACATGTCATAGAGTTAACGTCTAGCACAATAAATAAGTACTGTCGTATGGTGTTGCAAGTATCGTGATTATTGTGTAGATGGCCATCTAAGTACAGCGCGTGTATGTTCGATTCGTATGTTCAGTACGCATATTAACACTGGGATGCACGACATCAGGAGTATTATGCTGGTATTCTGTCAACGTTAACATCATAGCCACTGCTTGTGCTTGATGCCAGGGAAATGGCATGTCTGGTACCTGTAAAACACAGCCTGCATATTGCACTGTGATGGCTGTGTGTTGTTTGCACTAGTTGCTACACATGGTCGACACACAAACACGACGTCAAGTTTGGTCACGTCACTAGTAAAAAGTAGAAAAACATTTTTTTAATCATGGCATCTGCCGTTCCGCCCCGTATTGTTTTATTTTGGTTATACCAACTTTAACAAAAAACTTGTTTAAAATAAATGTGTTTTATTTTGTCATTTCCAATTCTTATTTTACGACATTTGGTTTGCAATCAATATTTAAACAAGTGACTCGTGACTCGGACTCGGACTCGGACCAAGTGACTCGTGACTCGGACTCGGACTCGGACCAAGTGACTTGAGACTCGGACTCGGACTCGACACAGGTGACTCGACTACAACACTGCCTTGAACCTGTCATCAAGTTCGTGTATGAAATTGAAGCTTCTGCACTGGGTGTGGGAGAACATCTCAATTGCCGCGCATTGGTGGATTCCCCGCGGGTAAATAGGAAAATATTATCTCGACCTTTTTCGGACAGCCCACATTATTCATCCCCCAGATTTTGCCAGTGTATGGTGAAGAAAATAGCCCAATATTAATTGAGAGACGAGAGACGAGAACGACCTCTCTTCGCTCTGATTTACGGTTCGGTTAGTTGAGTAAATTGACACTCGAAAAGACCTCTCTGGTGGCGAGAACTTCAATTTTCAATTTTGGATTTGGAATTTCTAAATATTTCTATTTAAAACACCTATCTTTTTGAAAGGTAGGGTCATACTTTTGGTTATGACTCCAGAAAAAGTTGTGCAATTTCTATCCGAAAGCCTGTTGTAAAGATGGTAATTTTTGGTATAGTAGGCCTAAGCATCATGCGAAATGAGTTGGTCTGAATTGAATGCGTTGATTCAAAATCAATGTCGAATGCTGCGGCCAGAGATGCGGCTGGTACCCGCTATCAAAATCGGATGGATCCGACTTCTTGATGAAAATACCCCGAGAGTTGTTTGCTGTTTTCTCATCAATAGGTAGATACTATATTCCACTGACACTTTCACATGTGACTTTTATTGTCTCTTTCTCAGTGATAATGTTGCCTATAAATCAGCATTATGTTGACAAAATCGTGTTTTCGAAGGTGGTGGATTCTTGGATTGGTTATGTTTATAGGCTTAAGCAAATGTTAACCACATTTTGTCGAGTTAGCATAATTTGAGGGTTTTGTCTTGTACAGGCGCTGACCACAATATGGCAGAGGAAGGAAAAACTGACATCCAACGAACAGAGAGGGCAGCAAATCAACCTGTAAGTTTCATGCAGCGTCTATTGATGATCTGTGGCTGCAATGATTTTTTACATTACCCCGTTATTAAAACCCTTTGAAGTTGCATTACCCGTTTTTCGGCGAAATTTGTTTTCTTCTCAGAACGAACTTTGACAGATAAGGCTGTTTCAAAACGAAAAACAGAAACTTTCCCATATGCCATGGGAAATGTATACCAAAATACAAAGTACATGCAAAATAAGATTGTACATTATCGCACAGATCTGCAAATTTATCAATTTGTTTTATCTAATACCTTTAATGAAAGCTTAAATAATTTGCTCGGATGTGTATGAAATATAAAATATAAAATTCCAATATAATTGTTCCGAGTCAAATCGGGTGGGGGTTGGGGTTGAGTGGGGGTTTGGTGGGATGGGAGGGTTGGGGTGAGGGAAGGGGTTGGGTGGGGTAGGGGTTAGGAGGGTGGGGTTTGGGAGGGTTGTTGAGTGGTCGGGCAATAAGGTAGGGGGGTTGGGTTGGGTGGTATGGGGTTGGGTGGTAAAGTTTGGTGGGGTTTGGGTGGCTTGAGTTGGGTGGGTTTGGGAGGGTTGTATGCATGGGGTGGGGAGAGTTGGGCGGCAGGAAAGGTGAAAGATATATAAAAAATGTGTTAGTTGGAGAAGAACGCCCCCATCGCGTAAAGTCCCTAAAGAATCTGTTTTCCGCACCCGAAACATAAATGACAGTTATGAAATGCACGTTTTGTGGTCTTTAAATGAAGTAAAACAAATTAAGTCTAAACACGTGAGGCATGAAAAGCCTAGCTCAGGTCGGTGGCATTCGAGATCTACGTCAGCTCATAAAGAAAGGACATGGAGAGCTTGAGCGGTTGTGCGGGCTGGGTGTTCTAAATAATTCCAATGGTTCTGAATGAAACCTTTGGTTCTTAGATTGCTTTTCTTCTTTCTGAAGTTTAAAACACCCTCTGATTCTGCTCTTTTCCTACTAAAAAAGGAGGACAACGGTGATGGACACAAAGTGTTTCTCCACAATCCGGACGATCCAGAGACTGGTGTGTTCTTTGGAGTGAACATAGAGGAAAAAGACGGCCGGTTTGTTTTCAAGGATGTCCGAGAAGATGGACTGTCTTACAAGACTGGTTTCCGGTGAGTTTTATACGATTTTGTCGGATGCAGTTGACCGTTTCACCACTTCGCGTTGGTCTTTTTATATGGAATTCCATCTCTGCCAAGTTACACGGCGCATGTGTGGCATTCTGTCACATACAAAGCAGCTTTCCTATCGGGAAGGGAAATGGTGGAAGCTGAACCAAAACAAATAAAAAGAAGGAAAACAAACCAAAAACATACACATATGTCACTTTAATTACAAAAGCATTTTTAATATTTAAAAGAAAATTGAACTGCTGAAATCTGTTATTGTTATTTTAGTTTATCTTTTATTGTTGTAGGGTAAAACCAACACCCTTTTCTTCAATTCAGACGCAATAATTACACCAGACGTAAATTGGTATAGTTCCTGCTTAAATTTATATAGGCCTATATATTTTTTTAATCAGGTCCGGTGATGTGTTGGTTATGGCGAATTCCATCGACATTGACAATGTGGACGTGAAGCACTTGCTGAAAGAGCTTCTTGACTACAAAGAGTTTAACTACATCATTGTGAGTCTTCAATTTTTGAAACCGCAGGACAATTTGCATTCGGGAGTATGCATTAAAGGGTGACCATGAAAACACATGATTAATTTCGCTACTATGGGAACGAGGTATAGACCTTTCTATTGCAACGTCACAGCCCGAGTTTTTGACAACCGAGGTTGGAAAACTATGGAAAGCCGTAACTGCAAATCAAAAACAGAGATAGCCATAGCTTGTAGCAATTTTGCCGATGTTACACAAATACTCAGAAAATAGTGTTGAATTTGTTGGAAACAAATCAACCAATCATGGGAGGTATTTCAGCTCATGATTCTTTACAGAAACTGTTGAATTTGGTCACAACATTTTTTAACACCATTGAATGTTTTGCTAACATTTTGCCGTCCATGCCAACCGGTGCAGGGGCAGGGGTTAGTAGTGACGAGAGGTATCGATACGGCGCGGCCCATGGTAGCAAGGCTGGTGTTTCCATTGTTTGACTTCAACGAATGGTGCGGCCAATGCAGGGGGTCTAAAGACGCATGCGCAGATGTACAGTTTGTTTATAGAACGCAGGTAGATTTTAAAAAACTCTTACAAAACAACGATGTGTATTCTTTTTAATTGGATGTTTGTTTTCTGTTGTGTTTTTTTGCAGGGAGTTGAAAGGAAGTTAGACGACTGGAAAAAGACCTTCATCTGGAAGATTTTCAAAATCACCACAAAAGGTGAGAGTTGCTTGGAAAGGGTTTGCTACTGTGAACTCATTATTAAATAAGTGTAACTATGTGCAAATTGTCACTAAAACGGTTATTCTGTATGTTATATTAGGTTTCCCGGCAAGTTTCATTTTTCAATGTAACACTGGATTATTCAAATCATTCAAAAATTGCTCCATCAAATCGGCATTCAATGTTCGTCAGAACATTCAAGTTCGATAGTTGTTGCAGCATTCAGATCAGTTGCAAAAACAAGCATACAAACAAAACATACAAACAAACAATTAACCTACAAACCTAACAAAATCACAAAGACAAAATCCTTCATTCGATGTCATAAGAGCACTGGACTCAAGCTGTTTTTCTTGTTCAGCAGATTGTGGGTTCGAGTCCCCGGTCGTGACACCTTGTGTCCTTAAGCAAGACACTTAACCATTCATTATTGCTGCGTCCTTCGGATGGGACGGCCGTAGGTCCCGTGTGTTGTGTAATGCTCGTAAAAGAACCCAGTGCACTTAATATCGAAACGAGTAGGGGTTCGTCCCGGTGTTCCTGGTTTGATTGGCTGCATATTGCGCCACAGCACCTTGTAAAACCATTACATGGTGCTATGTAAAGGCGTAGATCTCATACTTCAAAAACTAAGCTCCACAAACCATGCAGGTATACTGAAGCGCCTTTATTTAGCGTCACTGCGTGACGGATATGCGCTATATAAGAAGCCACTAATATTATTAGGTGTTTGTGCAATACCTGCACGAACACCTCTTGATATGGTTTTGGGTTTTTTTTCCGTCTCCATTTTCTTCTTCTTCTTCTTCCACGGAACTCTTCTCAAACTCAAGATTGAAACTGAGTTTAACCTTAAAACCCATCCGACAATTGAACCTCAACATGAAGGCGGCACAGTTCTCATAACGTCATGATGACGTCATCAGGTGTCGAATTACAAGGTTTTTCAAGTTGAAAAATTACCATTTTCTATTCACTGTATCTCATTGAATTCAAAAGTTATGATGTTCATAGTTGGGCATCTGATAGATCAAGACTGGGGCAACATTTGAAAAGTTAACGCCAATATCATATGACCTATTTTCCGGGTCGTTATCCTAGGTCGAAGTTGGCCTTCGTTGTTTTTCCTAAAAAATCATTTTCGGGCTTATCTACGGAATAACTCAAGATTGAGATTGATTTGAACATTGAAACTCATCGCATAATTGAGCCTCAGTTTCAAGACGACACAAACTTAATGACATCATGATGACGTCATCAAGCTTCGGATAACAATAAATCAAAGTTTAATATTTGTAAAAAGCATAACTCATGAACCACAATGTAGATTGTTACAATCCACACATCATCGGATAGGTCGTTAATTAAAAGTTTGACAAACGCTACACAGAACACAACCCCTTAGACATTGACTTCCGGTTCAAATCGGAAGTTGAAAATTCCATAATATCTTATCTTATTCATATCTTAAAAACTACTGATCATTACAACATAATTTTTGTATCTGGATGTAGAACGTTAAGCCTGCTCACACTTTTGCACAGAAGTGACAACATTTTGACCTTTACATCTGGTCGAAAAGGGACGATAAATCGCACGTATATAATTTTACCCACACGACGCACGATAGCGTGTACATTTCGCATCGATCGGTGCTACAACTTATATTGCACATCGGAGGATAATCCATCTAATATTTGAAAAAAATCATAACTCCTGAACCACACATTGGATTTCAACAATTCACACATCATCTGAAAGGTCATACAAAAATTTATCACGCGCTACACATTATGTGACCCCGTTTGACCTTGATTTCCGGTTAAGGCCAGAAGTTGAAATTTAATGTTTCAAAAATCATAAATCCTGAACCACATATTTGTTTTTCATCATCTATACGGCATCAGAAGGGACTCCAAAGACTTCACCATCACTACCATGTGCGACCTCATTTGACATTGCCTTCAGGTTCAAACCGGAAGTTGAAGTTTAATTGTTGAAAAAATCATAACTTCTGAACTACACATTGGTTGTTTATTTTCTGTGAGTCATCAGATAAAGCTTTTGTAACTTTACCAACGCTCTCAAGTTTGACCTCATTAGACATTGACTTCCGGTTCAAAACGGAAGTTGAAACTTTACATTTGAAAAAAATCATAACTTCTGAACCATATGTTCTAAAAGGTCTTCATAAACTAATCACGCGCTTCACAAAATGGGACCCCTATTTGACCTTGACTTCCGGTCCAAACCGGAAGTTGATGTTTAATTTTTGAAAAATTCATAACTCCTGAACCGGGTATTGGATTGATAAGGTATAATGTCGTTACCTATTCATTCAATCACTCACCACGAACACCTTGTTTTTGTAATTAACAAAAACTGAATCTCTAGTTATTATTATTAATATTATATTATTAATATTATTATCATCATCATCATCAAGGGTTCTGAGGGGATCCTGCCTCTTCCCCCTGTATTTTACTGCCCCTGAGCATGCTGAATTGACACCCCACGATCTACCTTGTACTTTATCACTGTTTAATTATGTGCACGATGTTTTATTCTTTTCTCAGGCGGTGTTCCAGATGTTGCAGTCCTCGAGACTCTCGAAAATGATAAAAATGTAATTCCAGAAGCCACGTTTTCCCCCAATACTCCAACATATGATTATCTATCGGTTAGCAGCAAACCGTACAACATTTATATTGAAGGAGATAAAACACCCTCTAAGTACCTGACGATTGAAAATAAGCAACTGGTTTTCCAGGACTACAACGATTCCGGTAAGTATAGAGCGTATAGACCACCGGCGGCGGAACCGGGGGGGGGGGGGGGGGGGGGGGGGGGGTGGGGCAAGGGGGGCAGCTGCCCCCCCACTTTTGAAAAGTTAGTCATTTTGCCCCCCCCCCCCCCCCCCCCCCCCCACTTTATATCGAGCTATTGAAACCAAATTAGGGTTCACTGACAACCCCGTTTGTAATATTATACACACCTTTACGTTTCTCAAAATAATCTTATTCATATAGGCCTAACAAAAAACAGCAAGTAACGCCAAACGTAGGCGAGTTGCCATCCCCGGACAATAGATTAGTAATTGGCCCACGATGCACATTTCACCAGTCCTGCAGTGCGAGTCACCGCAGGTCGGGTCACTGCTGGGTCGAGTGTACTGCATGGCCGGTCCATAACCAGCACATACGAGGCTTGTAGCGATCGGGTGTAAATTAAAATAGGCTGACTTTAGCTGGCTGGGTCCGGAATCCCGGCTGCATTTTTGGTTTGTTTACACCTTAGCGAGGGGTTTTGTCTGTAATACTGCCAATTCCTGTCTTGAGATGAGACTACAAACATTTATGCCTGTAGGGGATTACAGTTAGGGTTAGAGTTGGGGAAAGGGTTAGGGTTAGGGTTAGGGAAAGGGTTAGGGTCAGGGTCAGGGTTAGGGTTAGGGTTGGGTTAGGGTTAGGGTTTAGGGTAAACCGTAGTCTCCTATCTCAAGACGGAATTGACAGTGTTACAGTACAAAACCCCTCGCTGCGGTGTAAAAAAAAATACGCATCCCGGCTGCGCCACAACGTGTCTCCGTGCGTTATTCCCACTAGAAGCCGTCAGCCGCAATTACAGCCTTAGCCGCAATTCAATGCATAATCTCTTAGCCCGATCTCACACACGACTTCCTACCCCGGAACATACAAATTTTACATGCCCAGCCTCATGCCCCTGCCCAGCCTCTTTTATACGGGAGATTCGATAACGCGAGGTGACAGATATTGAACACCATACTTTTATGATAACTCACTTGTAATTGTTTAAATTTGCAACAATAACATGCATTTGAAACCAACGGGCAAATTTGTCCATGATAAAATATATCTCACGTCGTTCTGGCATTCAATGATTTTTTCCCCCTTATGGATTGCCTGTGTTGTACTACACTTGAATTTGAGAAACGCCGGATAGTAATGTTTTTTTTACCCGCGATGTTTTTAATGAATATGCATGAAACCAGATAGAGATCCAAAACGAATATCATCACGCGTTGCTTCTTTTCCACATTTTTCATATTAGTCGGCTATGTTCAGGGATAAAAAGGTCTGCAATCCTCTACCTTTCCAAATTACACACCACATTTATGCCCTGGTTAAACTTATAATTTCATTTTTTAACAGTAATCTGGTATAAATTATTATTATGTGACACCACTTTCGCAAAACAAAGGTTTGTCTGTAGGATATGGGTTTGCCGCCCACTTATTCATGGAATTTGATGCCCAGTGATGAAAAGTAGGTAGCACCGCCCATAATGTTATTATCAACAACGTCCGCAGTATTATTATTTAAAACAAAAACCTTTGCTGACAATGTACCTTGTACACAATATTCTGGGGACTTCATGCGGGCATTATCAGCCTAACCCAGATGAGTGGCAATAAGTTCTAACAAGTTCTTTTCACTGAAAAATATTAAATAAAATTAAAAGATTTAAATGGATCAGAAGTGCTTAAAAATGTGTATATTTTTCTAGTTTTATGCATAAAGAGGCTTAATTTTTCACCCCCAAAAGCTCAGAGCTCCAGGGGGCATTGCCCCCTGGACCCCCCACCGGGGCTTCGCCCCTGGAACCCACCAGGGGCCGTAAGGCAAAGAAGATTTCTTGTGCGGCCGTTTTGAAAAATGCTTGTCTGCAAGTGCGCATGCTCATATAAGACACCTTTCTAGAAAGAGTCTTGAGGTACGGCACAGTCGGGATGCGTCTTTATGAGCATGCGCACTCGCCACGTTATCCGATTAGCTTAGCGGCTGATTGACGTAGACACTATCTGCATTTAAACGAACTAACAAAACACGTCTTGATAGCCAATTGGCAAATCACAGAATGGTGGTAGTTGTTCATTGTATAAGGTATAGTAATTTTGTCTAACGATCGTTCCCGAAAAACGCCATCTCATACGGGCAAATTGCATTTGGCTCACAGCTGCGTCAATCGCTCCCATTGTTAACCCAGCCGAGTTGAATTTGGTTCAGTAATACACTTTTTAGATCGCTGGAAGTAAAATTAACTCCAAAGATCATATGATTTATCTGCGTTAAAAAAATGGTTCAGTTTATCTGCGTAAACAAAATTGGTTCAGATAAATCACGTGAACTTAGTTTTTTGAAAATGCTGGATAACGGCCAAATTTGACGGTTTCGTTTGCAAAATTTAGGGATTGGTCTAATCTACTCCTGGAAGACCTCCAGAGTCATGTGTGGGTCTATGTTTGTACCCCAAAATAGCCCAACAAAGCCGGTGTGTGCCTATATACCTATGTTGTGCAAATGGAAATAAAATACATGGGAACAAAATTTGCCCCCCCCCCCCCCCCCCCCCCACTTTTAAAAGTGTTCCGCCGCCGCTGGTATAGACCATTATGCGTTGACTTCAATAAAGCAGTGGAAAACAGATTCCTGGCGGCCTTTCACTTTCGTATTTGTATCTGTGTACAGCACAGAGGAAGAGTCCTGTATAGGGCTATGGAAAACACAGATCTAAGTACGCGTGGTGCACAGAATGGGCCAATGGACACCTTGCATCCCGCGTAACGCTGCTCTGGGTGCTGAGGTCCCGCGCAGGTTTTTACGCACCGGGAGCAGCTATTGTCCAGTGAACAGGGCTCAATTCCATAGAGCTGCTTAACGGCCGATTCTTACTGCGCGAGTTTCTATTTCATAGCGCTGCTAGCCATAAGCAGACGAAAAGGCATGCTAACCTTCCGGTGCTTACTGCACGAAAATGAATGACGTAACAATACAAATACATGGTGAACGCGCAAGGTGGCCGCCTTATTTTCTTGCTAACCTGTGAATACGCTTATGCTTAAGCAGACTTTTCTGCTACAGTTAGCACGAAACTTTGCTTACCGTTAAGGGACACGTTGCCTTGGATTGGGCGAGTTGGGCTGTGAAAAGCGTTTGAAACCGTTTGTTATGAAATGCATATGGGCCCAATTTCATAGCGCTGCTTAACGGTAAGCAAATGTTCGTGCTAACTGTAGCAGAAAAATTTGCTTAAGCGTAAGCCTATTTCACAGGTTAACACGGCGGCCATCTTTCACGTTCACAATGGTTTTGCATTGTTACGTCATTCATTTTCGTGCAGTAAGCACCGGAAGGTTAGCATGCCTTTTCGTGCGCTTAAGGGTTAGCAGCGCTATGAAATATAAACTCGTACCTAAGCACAGAATCAGCCGTTAAGCAGCTCTATGGAATTGGGCCATTGGTTAGAAAGATGTTTTAAAAGTAGAATACAATAATTCACACAAATAGGCCTATGCCTCGAAATTGCGTGGCTGTCTTTTTACTTTGCAAACTAACACGGTCTGCCATTTTGTGGAGTAAAAATGTTTGCTCTACAAAATGGCGGGCCATGTTAGCTCACGATGTAAAAGGAAAACCACGCAATTTTAAGGCATATTAATTGTGTGGATCATTATATTCTACTTTTAAAACATCATTCTAACCGTATGCATTTCATAACAAACGGTTTCAAACGCCCCAACTCGCCCAATCCAAGGCAACGTGTCCCTTTTTAAGCAGCTCTATGAAATTGGGCCCTGTGTATACAGCAATCCTTCACCGATCTTGAACTCTTGGTGGCAGCAGACATGCCTCCATTACTGCGGTGGTACCTGGGTGGTACTGCGCTGCCTAGCGACTGGTATAAGGTTTGGGCTACACGGCGATCATTTGATCAGTCACGGGTTATTGGACTTTTACTTTGCAAATCGCTTAAACCCGTCGCTAGGCAGCGCAGTACCACCCAGGTACCACCGCAATAATGGCGGTATCTACTGCCACCAAGAGTTCAAGATCGGTGAAGGATTGCTGTATAGGTTGGGCCGAGCGAAATATTCTGCCTTCCTTGCCTCAGTGAGGGCGCTGTTTGAGAGTGTGACGTCATAATATGAAAAAAGGGGTCTTCGCCTCGGGAAATGGAACAGTCCAGATTTTACCTCGTGATTATAATCTGCTATATTGTACTCATATACAGCCAATTTCGTACAATTCTTACAAACTATTTGGACATTTCTTAGTTTTTAAATTAGGTATTCACAATCGCATTATTCATTGAACAGCTCCAAGTTTATTTTTGTTTTCCGATTGTCCCCAAAGGCAAGTTCTTCCAATACAATTATTCGGATCCGGAGAGGAACAAAGGATCTGTTGTAGCATCTTCTTTATACTCTTCGTTCACTAAAGGGGAGGTAAGTGATAGATGAAAACTTCAGGACGCTAGGTGGCAGCAGATAGCCACGGTCAAAGCCTTCTGGATGCACTACAATAAATAGTGAGACGCTCCAAGCCTCGCGAATAAAATGTAGAAACTTCCTGTAAATCAAAGATTTGAAGGTCGTGGTTTTTTAATAATAAATGGCCCTATTTGGCTGAAAAGTGAAGGGTTCTTTATCCAAGATGGAGTCTGGCCATGTTACTCGTTAATGGGTACGGAAAGCGTGTGGTTTAGAATGGGGGCAACGATCAATTAGGACACTCTGTATAGTGGATGACGGTGCTGCTAGCCTGTGTAATCCACAAATAAAATAATTAATATGAAGTGCAAATAAGAAACATACTTGTTTGGTCTACATTCTCTTTTGATGCAGACTGCTCTGGACCGACAGAGGTCAGTTGCCCCGGTGTTTTCTGGCATTAATTGGTAGCACCTTCTCATACGGTATACCATGAGAAGGTGCTACGTAATTCAAAACGTAGCTGTGTTTATCATTTTGAAAAACAAATAGGCCCTAATGGGCGCTTGTGATTAAGTTCTAAAGAACCCATTATAATTGTTATTATAACAAGCTCTAAATGAAAAGACCAACAATTTACATGGCTTATGTAAAAATAAAATATTGCATATTTAAACCTTCTTCCTTGCAGAAGTCTTCTCCAGCCACAACTAAAAACAAGAAAACCACGACAGTGTTGGTGAGTCTAGATACCCTGTCCAGCAGTGAAGCCCGAAGAAGGCTTTTAATTCAGGGACTTTAAACTGTTACTGATGGATATAAAACATTGTTTGTTTGTTTATTTGTTTGTGTAGAGACACGGGAAGTAAGCCGGTCCTCTATTTAAAAAGGACGAGGATTCACCAAGAGAATACATTAAAAGTAACAACAAATTCTATCGATGACGTGTAAATTATAAAGTAATCTCCTGTACTGATTTTAATGTCCTTCAATGCACAGCACATCGAATACAAAATTAGCATTACAATACAAATGCACACAGTCACTAATATGTACAGCTTAAGGGCAAAAGGTCAGCACAACACGAGGCTGGCTACACAAACACAAGTTTACAATATACCGATTGAAACAGTTCTATAAATCACAGTATTTCTCAAATCAAAAGGTAATTTAAGATAATAATTATAATACTCACCGAGAGTTCTACGAAACTATCCCTCCCAAAGTATTAGTATTAGGAGCATGGCCGGAGCCATGCTCCCCACAAAATGGAAAGAAATACAGAGCGAAAAATGATGTGCTCTCTCGTGCTTAAAGCTACAAAAGGAAAAGAGAGTGAATCTACAGGTCGCGACCCCAAAGTTAACTTTTTATAATATAGAACACTGAGGGCGCACTTGAGTTCCCTACATTTGTTTGTTTGTTTGTGTGTTTGTTTGTGTGTTTGTTTGTGTGTTTGAAGTTCTGGTCTTACCTTTCATGAGTGTTTTGAAATAACTCGAAGTTTCAATGAACCATGTCACGAGAATCGCATTTGAACAATTAAAGAAGGAAATTTTAGCGTAATTTGAGCAAGTCTTTGAGATAAAGTTTATAGCAAAAAGCCTGACAGACCACTTACAAAGGCACGCTCATTGATCATAACGTGAACGCCCCCATGAGGCGTATTAACTCACACGATTTGACGCTTTATTTTAAAGTTATGTATTATGGACATGCAACCGTATAACATGGAATTCTGCACAAAGAGAGCGCTAAAAGACAATTCGTCAGATCTTCGTGCCACACCGGCAGTCATTGAAGCTGAGGCTCTTCTTTACAGTCTAATCAATAAAATATTTTCTTCACTGTTTCTTGAAGCAATTTCCGAAGTACATGACAGGAGAACTCATCCCACCAGATCCTCGCTTTTGGTACAAACTGGCTTCTTGTGGAGGATTTTCACTGGAGAGCATGACTGCACCAGGTATATATGCATCTCATTTGTGTTTTGGTTTGAGTTATTAAAATTTATGAAACTGTCAGTTTAAATATGAAATCTCTCTTACAATAATATTATACTTCATACCAACCGAGCACCCATCCTCCAGAAAAAATCTTTCATTTGGAATCCACTCAAAGTGATAATATTTGAAGATTCTCCAAATCGCAATTCATTTAATTTCGATGGAATCAATCGACTTAGTAGGCAGGTGTAACAAAGGCCAACGTGAGCAAACAAAAACCCTTAAAACAAATTTTTAAATAATAATAAAACACACACACACACACACCTTAAAGTGTGTATACGCCTGCAATCGTTGACCTCCTATTGTCCCTCTTTTGTTTCTACTCTAACTTTTTTGCAACAGCTCCCATTGGTTTTGTACACGTTTTCCAACCGTGGACCTTTCCCGAACCGTGGACCTATTGTCCTCTTTTGTTATAGGTCCCGGTTTGAAGTCATATACCTACTCACAAACACACCTTTTTCACCCATTCTCAAAAATGCATCTTTGTGGAGCACTCTTTTGTTCTTTCCTTTGTCCCTGCACTTAACAGTTTCCATAGACTTTGTACACAAATTTCCTTGTGGAGCACCCTGGTCTTTAGAAATTCCAAGTGGAGACATTTTGTTTGTTTTTTCCTTGGTCTCCATAAGGTACCGAAAATGAACACACACACCCGTTTGTAAATGGTAAACCGAGGGCATCCCGTGGTTTGGACTTAGTTTTATTTAGCAAAGTCCCATTTGGTTTTGTACTCGAAACAAACTGACTGTCCCAGATCTGTTGAGACAGCTGTTGTTCTTTCCCTTTTGTCCATTTACTTAAGATTTTCCCATAGACTTTGAACATAAATTTCCTTGTGGAGCACCCCAGTCTTTTAAAAGTTCGTATGGAGTATGTCCCTTTTCCCCCTTTTTTAGTTTCGTTCTTGGTCTCCAGTACCGAATATGAGCACACATACTTTTGCACACACCGTTGTGGGGACTTCCTATTGTTCTATTATTCTCTTTTCTATAGAATCACGTTGTGGGGACCCAGTTTAACAAAGAAAAACCTTGTGGGGACCTTTGTTCCATTGTATAAAAGCCCCCCCCCCCCCTCTACTCACAAGAACACACAAACATAAACCTTCACACATAATCTTTTCCCCAAAATGATTGCAATGTTGTCCTTATAATTATGAAAGATACGTTTATGGCTTACATATACAAATAGTGGTGATTCTTAATCTGTGTTCTACAGTTGGGTTAGTGGTATCTTTCCTAGCCTTCCACCCCTAGGCCCCCGGTTTGAATCCCACTGGGGGTGGGGGGGGGGGGGGGGGGCCACTATGTGAATTATGTTTTCAGTCCCTACCTGTGTAAGGGTTTTTCCCTGAAGTTCTGGGGTTTTCCTTCCACATTTTTAAAACTGAAACTTCCTTTTTGTCTTCTCTCTGTGGGGTTTAAGATCTTAATGGGCAGTACTAGCCAATAACCCCATGGAGAGAAAACAATAAAGAAACTTTTGTTTTAGATGTTGGCTTTCGACTCATTTGTTTCACGACCAGAACAGATAACTGAAAATGAAATCTGCTGTTATAAACTTGATCCAGAAACACCTGTCCAAACAAATATCTAGGCTTTCATCTCAAACACTGCCGTGTGTTAGAAATTTGTCCCTCAACATTATTTTATATAATAAAAAACAACACTTTTGGAAAAAGAAAACAAAACTATTTTATAGGCTGCGTTTCTAGAAAATAATGAGATTGTGTTATTCGATAGGTTGTGATAGAGATGTGGTCTTGCATTTATTATAAACTTTTAATAGTTGATCAGTTTCTCAAAATGCATTACCTGATCTCTAACACATTTGAATTGTTGTTGCAGGAATGTATCTTGGATGTGGGTCTGACAACAAGGCGATACTGTCAACAACTAAAACAGAGCTCCAGATTAATCGGGATGAAGCTTGAGACTGTGAGTCAAAGTTGTAGAGTAAGCATATACTACCTAGTATAAGATTCTTCAAACAATAATTGAAAAATTTGTTTTTGCTATGGGTCTATTTCCCGGCTTGGCAATTAACAATCTTTTTTGTAACAAGTATCCCAACTTGATGTAATATTGTAAACAAATATTTGTTTAACTTAGACAATGTAAATGTTTTGCTTGTAGTTAAACTATTGAGTCTAAACTAATTAAGGTAGGCCTATCATTGATTATTTCACTAAAAGTTTGCTTGATCTTTAAATTTCGAAGACCAGTTTTCCTGAACTTTTTGAGAGTCTTATTTTTCGAGTTATTCTTTTATAGAAAATGTCAATTAATAATAATTATTGTTATTTTCTCGAATTTTTTTTCATTAAACACAACGCATTCGAATCGTATTTCACTGACTATAATCACCAATGTGTGGATTGCCATTGAATTTGTCGCATATTTTACAAACATTATTTCATAATTATTGTAAATACAAGTTCTACAAATGCACTCTAAACTCGCAACAATACCATCAAAAAACAAAATCTTTAAAACCACAAGAAAGGAAAACGAATGAAAAATATGTCATCTCTGATGGCTTTTTTTTCAAAATAGTTATGGTTTAATATCGGTTTTAAAAATGTCTTGAAATGTGCTGTATAATTATAATTATTCTTTGGGCAATAGACCCTTACCATGAAATATGTAAATTGCACATTGAGTGGCGCACTAAACTTTTGGTTGGCAAAATGATGGAACATTGCGCCTTTTTGTATGGGACTGATGGTCGCGTTTGTGCGTCTGCTTAGTGCACATCTCTACGGTGTTTGCCAACCAATAGTGTCTGTACGCATGCGTGAATTCAATTTGCATGGGAAGGGCACAATCGGCGACCGGAGTCATGTGAGCCATAGTTGGTACACAATGTAAACAAACCAAGCAAGCAATTCACAGTGTACTTGGAAAAGCATGGCTGCTCCCCACCTTACAGAAACACTCGGAAGCAACAATCCGTGCACTGCGTCTTGCTTGCTTGCTTGCTTGCTTGCTTTGTTTACATTGTATACCCACTCTGGGTCACATGACCTCATGTCTATTGAAGCCTGAAATCACTGCTTTGAATTTAACCAAAATATTTGTAAGAACATGTTTAAGCATTGACTGTTAATTACATTCACCTGAACCCTTTTTGGTTTTTACGTGAAAGGGTTTTAGAAAATTGTACAATTAAAATACTTTAGGCCTATACTCTCCATAAACATTATTTTCATTCATTAATTCGTCCATCCATTCATCAATCCAAGTTTGAAAACATGTATTTTTACTTGTAAAAATAAATACTGTATGATATAATTACGGTAGATTCATAAATACTTGGGACAGTTTATCCATTTTGATTGGCCGAGAGGAGATCACATGGTAATGTTCAAACGTACGATTTAAACACAGTTGGGGTTTGTTATCGACTGGTGACTTTTTGTCAAACCAGAGATCCATCAGGTGCACGTAAATGCGAAGAGCGCGCTAATTTCACGGCCCATTTCAAGTTGGTAGGTCGCATGCAGTTTGTCTCGCGCAAGTTTGAAACTTGCGTGCGATAGTTTGAAACATAGGTGCAACATTTCGAAACTTGCGCGATGAGGTACTCATTATTAAAGACATTCAGGTGGGTTCAGGCAAAACTGTCATATTTGTTCTCGACTTTAACAGGAATTGTTTCTATCTTAGTGGAAAGGTATTTATTGATGGGATTAAAGGAGTGGAGATCCACAACCCTGCGCGCTTTCAAACGTGCATTTTAAGACCTCGGTCATTCCCTTATTGTTATAGCCCATACCATAATTATAGCTTTCTAGTACGTCATCAGTCACACTTCAGTGACCACCTGAGATTGCACCACGGACCATAGAGCAAGGACCAGTAGCTTCAGTGTACACAAAAAACCTTGACAGATAGCACGTTGTGTTAACAACTCTGTTCGTGTAGCACAAAATTGCATACTTAGCGGTTGGCTTTGTGAACCTTTTACGATTTTAACAACCACTCTGTAACGTGATTACAATAAACTTGGTTTTTTGATATACACATAATTTATACGTTGTGTATAATATAAGGCGAAGCAATCACACGTCGTGTGATTTTTTTACAATTGCTGAGACCAGCATGGCCATGCCACTTCGCCAAGCCTATACTGAAAGACTCTGAGAAAAAGAGAACACGAGAAAACTGTGGCGAAGCCACAGGAACAAAGAGACATCGCCCAGCACCAGCACCAGTGCAAACAACACTGGACCGCAATTTTGAATATGCTCGTGGAAGTTAAAGACAACCAAAATAAGATCGGCAAAAGACTCAAAGAGAACCCTTTGTTAAGAGCCATTCAGCCATGGCAACAGCTTGATATCAGTTTTTACTCCAAAGCATTAAGTGAGTACTTTGCAGTAAAATAATAATTAAGTTTATTCATACGGAATTAAGAAGATGCTGGTTCTGAATGCTTCTAACTTGGAAGTTGTTGCTTTTACTTTTTGCTAATACTTGTCAGAATTTACTACTTTTTATTCATACGACCTAATCTTCTTGAGAATTACGACTTTGAATGATGAGGTTGACGACAACCAAATGCCAGTTGTGCAGGAGGCACAAAATACCGTTGCTGTTGTAAGCTAAAGGGGGTCGTTGCGCTTGCTTTAAATTCCGTGCGCTCCCGCGATGGCCCGAGACGCGTTGTTTACTGTTATGTCTTTTAGTTCTCGATAGTTCATGTTAAAAGTTTCATTCAATTATAATTTGCTTGTGTTCCAACATCTACTACACGTTCTTTTGTTTTAACTTACTGGTTTCGCGGGCTTTGGGGTAGCGTGACCTTTCACCTCAGCACCTGCACAATTCTCAAATGGTGCATATATTTATTTATTTATTTAAAAGGTTCTCAAAGTAACTGCAATTGTCTCGTGATTATGCTAGGTGTAATTTTGATAAATATTGGTTAAGTATAAAGAGAGATTTTTATCTTTGAAAATGTAGAAGCCCGTCGGGGATTAAGGTGTTTTGTATCCCGTATAGATTAAGTATCGTTCGTTCGTGTGTCAATGTCATGGGGAGCCGCCATGGGATCATACCTTTATAATGTGCACGTATTAATATGGTTGTGTGTATATTGGTGCGACTGTATGGATGGTTGTACATGAAGTGAAAAGATAAACTTTGTGTGTTATTACTTTAAATGAATGCATGGGTGGGTGTTGACTTCTCTTTGGATGGTGGTATTGGACTTGGAGGCATGGGTTTGTGAGTTTATTGTTTTAATGATGATGTTAGTGGGCCCCATGTGGTGGTTTTGCCTTCTTGCCCAGCCAGTGTCATGCCATGTTCCTCACGCATTCCTGCATTTGCTTTATTTGAGACAATACTTGTTGGATAAGTAAAGACACAATAATTATTTAGGAGTTGCCTTCAATTCATTTTTATTGACATTTAAGGAAATACACTTGTATTGTATATATAATTAAAATGTATGTATTTTATTGAACCGCCTTCACAACTCTCACAGTTGATGCAGGTGTTAGCAGAAAAAAGAGAGAATAAATCCCGGACACCACCCCGGACACAAGCAAAGAACCATTTTGAATCTGTACTGTGTGACTTGTTCGGCTGGATGACTCGATCAGGCCCACTTCCCCAAGTAGGGACCGTCCTCTCACAGGCGTAGTCTGCCGGATGAATGTTGCGTAAGAATATCAACTAAGGTTTTGTTGACTAAAACATGAAACCTTATATTTTGTGGAGATTGCACTGTCTGTTTTTCCCCCCGACTTTTTCTATGAAGAAAGGGGATACGCAGCTTACTCAGCTGTCTACCCAATGAAATCATTCACCGGGCATGTAAGACCAGTGCCTGTCTTTATATTTTTTATAACCTTGCGGATAAAGACAGGGGAACCAGTCTAGTATGCCAGCAGCGGGCGCTGTTTAGATTCGTCTCTTAGATTAGAGGATCGACTGTTGGTGGCGCAATTCATATCATAGGGAAGACTACTCCACTTTGAGTCCACTCCTCTCTGAAGTTTTACTAAAATTGACTTGTGTGTGATGTGCTATTTTTGATCAGCATAATGCCATTAATGGTAAGTCAAATTGTGGCTAAAACTTATGTAGTGTTCGGTAAAATCTTATAATGTAGGGCCACGAAGATGACCGAGGCGAGGGAAACATTGTGCACTACTATACTACTCTACTAGTACTACTAGACTACTGTACTAACTATACTGCTTAGTAGAAGTACCACTACGACTAGTACTACTAGTAATAGTACTACTATAAGTACTAGTTGGTAATAATAGTACTTGTACTCTACTATGAACTAGTAGTAGTACTAATTGTAGTAGTAAACGGTAGTGTCGTGATGGTAGTACCTCTTTTCTAGTCGGTCAGTGCAGTCATTGTTAACCAGTTCGGGATCATTCATTGACCAGTTCGGGATCACTTCAACTTTGCAATAACCACTTAGTTAAATTACTTCTCACATTACCAATTTGCTTAAAAATATACACATGTGAAGAATAGAAATGTAACATCCAATAAACCAACAAACCCAAAATAATGTGCCAATTATTAACAACTTATCAAAAAATAAATTATAGCAAACTTGTCTATCGTTTGTCTGTGTCTGTGAATGTGAATGTGGTAATGATCACTTTTTCTTTCTTTTCCAGCACTCAAATTTAATTATATTGTCTATTTATTATAGTTTATTTATTGTGATTTTAAAACTGTACATAATTTTATTGTCATGTTTCTCTGGTTTTTTAAATTATTATTTTGATGGTTGATCAAGGGTCCCTATTTAGGGTTTCCCTTTTACACCACGATGTATGATTTACATGTAGTGTCCAATGAAGGTAATCAACTATACTACTAAATGATACAAAAAATATAAAAACACAAGACCTGAACAGTTTCTTTCAGCAAGTTGGAATCGATACGACTGCAACTTGTTTAACCAATTTGATTGATCATGACCACACGTTACATTAGGTGAGATAGATTCTATTTTTTTGTCACAATGAGTGAAGATTTGGCTTTTTCCCTAAAGCCAGCAAGCATCGGTACAATTCCTTCATATCTTTAAGAGAAGTCAAATGGCATTGTAAGGGGTTTGGTAAACGACTTTAAAAGCCTAGATATTATAAGGTTGTTAAGTTGGGTGTTTATTTTTTATTCTCAAGCTGCCTCATGTCATAAAGAATTTATTGATATAAAAAATATTTGGTCGCCAGTCTATTAACAAACCCCAACTGTGTTTAAATCGCACGTTTGAACAATACCATGCGATCTCCTCTCAAAAATCAGAATGGATAAACTGTCTCAAGTATTTATGAATCTACCGTAATTATATCATACAGTATTTATTTTTTACAAGTAAAAATACATGTTTTCAAACTTGGATTGATGTATGGATGGACGAATTAATGAATGAAAATAATGTTTATGAAGAGTATTTTAATTGTACAATTTGCTAATCCCCTTCCCGTAAACTAAAAAGGATTCAGGTGAATGTAAATAACAGTCTTAATGCTTGAACATGTTCTTACAAATATTTTGGTTAAATTCAAAACAGTGATTTTAGGCTTTAAGAGACATGAAGTCATGTGACCCAGAGTGGATATACCTATAGTAAACAAAGCAAGCAAGCAAGCAAGACGCAGTGCACGGATGGCTGCTTCCGAGTGTTTCTGCTTTAAGGGGGAAGCAGCCATGCTTTTCCATGCTTTTCCATGCATTGCTTGCTTAGTTTGTTTACATTGTATACCAACTATGGCTCACGTGACTCCTGTCGCCGATTGTGTCAATTGCCCAAAGAGTAATTATAAATATACAGCACATTTCAGGACATTTTAAAACCGATATTAAACCACAACTATCTCGAAAATAAAGCCATCAGAGATGACATATTTTTCATTCCCTTTCCCTTTTTGTGGTTTTAAAGAATTATTTTGATGGTATTGTTGAGAGTTTAGAGTGTATTTTAGAACTTGTATTTAAAATATGAAATAATTGTTGAAAAATATGCGAACAATTCTATGGCAATCCACACATTGGTGATATAGTCAGTGAAATACGATTCGAGTTATGATTTCAGTGCGTTGTTGTTTTTTGTTGGTTTTTTGTATGATAATTTTCCTCGAGAATATAACAATATTATTAATTGACATTTTCTATGAAAGAATAATTCGAAAAAGAGACTCTCAAAAAAGTTATAAAAAGTTCAGAAAAACTGGTCTTCGTAATTTTATAATCAAGCAAACTTATAGTGAAATAATCAATGATACCTTATTTAGTTTAAAACTCAATAGTTTGACTACAAGCAAAAAAATTACATTGTCAAAGTAAAAAAATATTTGTTTAAAATATTACATCAAGTCGGGATACTTGTAACAAAAATGATTTGTAATTGCCAAGCCGGGTAAAGACCCACAGCAAAAACAAATATGTCAATTTTTGTTTGAAGAATCTTAGGATAGTATTTGCTTAATACTCTACAACATTTGACTCACAGTCGCAAGCTGTGATACATAATCAGTCCCGATTAATTTGGAGCTCTGTTTTAGTTTTTGACAGTATCGCCTTGTTGTTAGACCCACATCCAAGATACATTCCTGCAACAACAATCCAAATTTGTTAGAGATCAGGTAATGCATTTTGAGAAACTGATCAACTATTAAAAGTTTATAATAAATGCAAGACCACATCTCTATAACAACCTATCGAATAACACAATCTCATTATTTTCTAGAAACGCAGCCTATAAAATAGTTTTGTTTTCTTTTTCCAAAAGTGTTGTTTTTTATAATATAAAATAATGTTGAGGGACAAATTTCTAACACACGGCAGTGTTTGAGATGAAAGCCTAGATATTTGTTTGGACAGGTGTTTCTGGATCAAGTTTATAACAGCAGATTTCATTTTCAGTTATCTGTTCTGGTCGTGAAACAAAAGTTTCTTTATTGTTTTCTCTCCATGGGGTTATTGGCTAGTACTGCCCATTAAGATCTTAAACCCCACAGAGAGAAGACAAAAAGGAAGTTTCAGTTTTAAAAATGTGGAAGGAAAACCCCAGAACTTCAGGGAAAAACCCTTACACAGGTAGGGACTGAAAACATAATTCACATAGCGCCCCCCCCCCCCCCCCCCCAGTGGGATTCAAACCGGGGGCCTAGGGGTGGAAGGCTAGGAAAGATACCACTAACCCAACTGTAGAACACAGATTAAGAATCACCACTATTTGTATATGTGAGCCATAAACGTATCTTTCATAATTATAAGGACAACATTGCAATCATTTTGGGGAAAAGATTATGTGTGAAGGTTTATGTTGTGTGTTCTTGTGAGTAGGGGGGGCTTTTATACAATGGAACAAAGGTCCCCACAAGGTTTTTCTTTGTTAAACTGGGTCCCCACAACGTGATTCTATGGAAAAGAGAATAATAGAACAATAGGAAGTCCCCACAACGGTGTGTGCAAAAGTATGTGTGCTCATATTCGGTACTGGAGACCAAGAACGAAACTAAAAAAGGGGGAAAAGGGACATACTCCATACGAACTTTTTAAAGACTGGGGTGCTCCACAAGGAAATTTATGTTCAAAGTCTATGGGGAAATCTTAAGTACGGGGACAAAAGGGAAAGAACAACAGCTGTCTCAACAGATCTGGGACAGTCAGTTTGTTTCGAGTACAAAACCAAATGGGACTTTGCTAAATAAAACTAAGTCCAAACCACGGGATGCCCTCGGTTTACCATTTACCAACGGGTGTGTGTGTTCATTTTCGGTACCTTATGGAGACCAAGGAAAAAACAAACAAAATGTCTCCACTTGGAATTTCTAAAGACCAGGGTGCTCCACAAGGAAATTTGTGTACAAAGTCTATGGAAACTGTTAAGTGCAGGGACAAAGGAAAGAACAAAAGAGTGCTCCACAAAGATGCATTTTTGAGAATGGGTGAAAAAGGTGTGTTTGTGAGTAGGTATACTAGTTCAAACCGGGGACCTATAACAAAAGAGGACAATAGGTCCACGGTTCGGGAAAGGTCCACGGTTCGGGAAAGGTCCACGGTTGGGAAACGTGTACAAAACCAATGGGAGCTGTTGCAAAAAAGTTGCAAAAGAGTAGAAACAAAAGAGGGACAATAGGAGGTCAACGATTGCAGGCGTATACACACTTTAAGGTGTGTGTGTGTGTGTTTTATTATTATTTAAAAATTTGTTTTAAGGTTTTTTGTTTGCTCACGTTGGCCTTTGTTACACCTGCCTACTAAGTCGATTGATTCCATCGAAATTAAATGAATTGCGATTTGGAGAATCTTCAAATATTATCACTTTGAGTGGATTCCAAATGAAAGATTTTTCTGGAGGATGGGTGCTCGGTTGGTATGAAGTATAATATTATTGTAAGAGAGATTTCATATTTAAACTGACAGTTTCATAAATTTTAATAACTCAAACCAAAACACAAATGAGATGCATATATACCTGATGCAGTCATGCTCTCCAGTGAAAATCCTCCACAAGAAGCCAGTTTGTACCAAAAGCGAGGATCTGGTGGGATGTTTTCTCCTGTCATGTACTTCGGAAAATCCTTCAAGAAACAGTGAAGAAAATATTTTATTGATTAGACTGTAAAGAAGAGCCTCAGCTTCAATGACTGCCGGTGTGGCACGAAGATCTGACGAATTGTCTTTTAGCGCCCTCTTTGTGCAGAATTCCATGTTATACGATTGCATGTCCATAATACATAAACTTTAAAATAAAGCGTCAAATCGTGTGAGTTAATACGCCTCATGGGGGCGTTCGCGTTATGATCAATGAGCGTGCCTTTGTAAGTGGTCGGTCAGGCTTTTTGCTATAAACTTTATCTCAAAGACTTGCTCAAATTCCGCTAAAATTTCCTTCTTTAATTGTTCAAAAGCGATTCTCGTGACATGGTTCATTGAAACTTCGAGTCATTTCAAAACACGCATGAAAGGTAAGACCATAACTTCAAACACACAAACAAACAAACAAACAAACAAACAAATGTAGGGAACCCAAGTGCGCCCTCAGTGTTCTATATTATAAAAAGTTAACTTTGGGGTCGCGACCTGTAGATTCACTCTCTTTTCCTTTTGTAGCTTTAAGCACGAGAGAGCACATCATTTTCGTTCTGTATTTCAATTATTGTTCAAATGCGATTCTCGTGACATGGTACAATGACATTTCGAGCCATTGCAAAACACGTAAGACCAGAACTTCACAGTTTTGTGTAAATATTTAAAGAAATAGCTCAAATGATTTCAAACGTAATTCTGATCATAGAAACTAATTGTATAGGCCTAGAGGAACCAAAGCGGTTTTTGCAGTGCTACGGTTGATCCCGGTTCACGGTGTTGTTACTAGTAATCTATTGCAAATGTTTGACATACTGCCATGGCAGGTAAGCCCACTCGTGTTGGTTTCAAACAAACAAACAAACAAACAAACAAACAAACAAACAAACAAACACCCCAACAAACAAACAAACACCCCAACAACCCAACAGACACCCCAACGAACAAACAAACAACCCAACAAACAAACAAACAAACAAACAAACAAACAATGTTTTAAATACATCACTAACAGTTTAATGTCCCTGAATTAAAAGCCTTCTTCGGGCTTCACTGCTGGGCAGGGTATCTAGACTCACCAAAACTGTCGTTTTTACAACATGTGGCTGGAGAAGACTTCTGCATGCAAGGAAGACGGTTTAAATATGCAATATTATTTTTACATAAGCCATCATTGTAAATTGTTGGTGTTTTCATTTAGAGTTTTTTTATAATAACAATTATAATGGGTTCTTTAGAACTTAATCACAAGCGCCCATTAGGGTGATTTTCAAAATAAAAAAAACCCAGCTACTTTTTGAATAACGTAGCACCTTCTCATGGTATACCGTATGAGAAGGTGCTACCAATTAATGCCAGAAACACCGGGGCAACTGACCTCTGTCGGTCCAGAGCAGTCTGCATCAAAAGAGAATGTAGACCAAATAAGTACATATCTATGGTGGCCCTGAAGGGACATCGCATATCGCATACGTGTGCGCACACGTATGCAATGTCGTGAAACAATTCGCGAATATGTGCGCACACGTATGCAATGTCGTGAAACAAATCGCGAATGTGTGCGCACACGTACGCAATGTCGTGAAACAATTCGCGAATATGTGCGCACACGTATGCAATGTCGTGAAACAATTCGCGAATATGTGCGCACACGTATGCAATGTCGTGAAACAATTCGCGAATATGTGCGCACACGTATGCAATGTCGTGAAACAAATCGCGAATATGTGCGCACACGTATGCAATGTCGTGAAACAAATCGCGAATATGTGCGCACACGTATGCAATGTCGTGAAACAATTCGCGAATATGTGCGCACACGTATGCAATGTCGTGAAACAATTCGCGAATATGTGCGCACACGTATGCAATGTCGTGAAACAAATCGCGAATATGTGCGCACACGTATGCAATGTCGTGAAACAAATCGCGAATATGTGCGCACACGTATGCAATGTCGTGAAACAAATCGCGAATATGTGCGCACACGTATGCAATGTCGTGAAACAAATCGCGAATGTGTGCGCACACGAGTGCGAATATATTTGCAATGTCGTGAACGTTTATTGCATACCAAGTTGCATACCTTTGGGATGATGTCATAGTTGCAGACAATTTGTTAGAGACCTAGGGAGTACGTGGCGCTACAGTCAGGCTCCTGTAAGCATGGCTAAAAGAAATACGCCACCCGCCTCGCTTGCCTCACAACAATGACTACCGCTGCAATGACTACCGCTAATCTCACTGTAGGCAAGAAACCCCCCAGATCATTAGACATTTTATTCAAAGGTATGCAACTTGGTATGCAATAAACGTTCACGACATTGCAAATATATTTGCAGACGTGTGCGCACATATTCGCGAATTGTTTCACGACATTGCATACCGTGTGCGCACACATTCGCGATTTGTTTCACGACATTGCATACGTGTGCGCACACATTCGCGATTTGTTTCACGACATTGCGTACGTGTGCGCACATATTCGCGAATTGTTTCACGACATTGCATACGTGTGCGCACATATTCGCGATTTGTTTCACGACATTGCATACGTGTGCGCACACGTATGCGATATGCGATGTCCCTTCAGGGCCACCATACATATCTCATTTGCACTTCGTATTTGATTTGTGGATTACACAGGCTAACAGCACTACAGAGTGTCCTATTTGTTCGTTGCCTCCATTCTAATCCACACTCTTTCCACACCTACAACGGTAAATGCTGAACAAGCATTACATGACAAGACTTCATCTTAGATCATGGAGGTAGAAATAGATAAAGAGCCCTTCGCTTTTCAGAAAATAGGGCCATTTGTTATAAAAACCACGACCTTCAAATCTTTGATTTACATCAGGAAGTTTCTACATTTTATTCACGAGGCTTGGAGCGTCTCACTATTATTTGTAGTGCATCCTGAAGGCTTTGACACCTATTGTCCTGAAGTTTCATCTATCACTTACTTCACTTTCAGGATGTAGAGAATATGCTTCAACAGATCCTTTCTCCCCGCTCTCCGGATCCAAATAATTGTATTGGAAGAACTTGCCTTTGGGGACAATCGGAAAACAAAAATAAACTCGGAGCTGGGCTCGATTTCACAAAGAGTTAAGATTGGTCTTAAGTGCAAATCCACCGTAGTTGCTTAGCAAAGAGTGATGTCACAATACAAATCACTATGGTAATACTGACAACTCATCTTAAGATGAATCTTAGTGCTTTGTGAAATCGACCCCTGTTCAATGAATAATGTACGGAGCCCCTAAAGGGACATGACAAATATAAAAAATGAAAAAAATATCTCGTGCACACGAGATAATAATGTCGTGCGCACGAGATAATATCTCGTGCGCACGACATATTATCTCGTGCGCACGACGTCTTTTCTTTACAACTAAAAAGTGACGTCTTTTTGACGACTAAATGACGTCTTCTTCTGGCGACTATAAAAATGACGTCTTTTCTTTACCATTAAATGACGTCTTTTTTGACGACTAAAAGACCTCTTCTTCTGACGTCCTATAAATGTCTTATTTTGGTCGTGTATGCAAAACCAGAAGACGTCTTTTTTCGAAGACTAAAAGACGTATTTTTTTGGACGACTAATTGACGACGTTTACTCGTTACGAAAAGACGTCTTTTGTCACATAGTCGGCAAGAAAAGATGCTTTTATTAGACGTTGTCAAGAAACATGTTTGGTTCTGCATACACAACCAAAATAATAGAAAATTGACATTCTCTTGCTAGGCATTGCTGCGGGAAGAGACGGCACAATCTGCTTTGTTGATGGAACTGTAGTCAGAAAGATCCAAAGAAAAAATTAGAGGACGTCAGAAGAGGACATCATTTAGGCGTAAAAAAATACGTCATTTAGTCGTAAAGAAAAGACGTCATTTAGTTGTTATGAAAAGACGTCATTTAGTCGTCAGAAGAAGACGTCTTTTAGTCGTTGGATAAAGACGTCTTTTGGTTTTGCACACACAACCTAAATAAGACATTTATATGACGTCAATAATTTACGTGTATAAGACGTCTAACAGACGTCGTGTGCCCACTGGAGAGTATTAACGAAAAACGGCTGTCACTCGTTGACCCTTTTTTGTCGTTAACTACTAACAGAAATGTAACCCAGGTTGGAAAGTATAGAAAGCCATAACTGCAAATCAAAAACAGATTGCCATAGTTTGAAGCAGTGTTACACAAATATTCATAAATAGTTAGGGTTAGGGTTAGGGTTAGGGTTAGGGTTAGGGTTAGGGTTAGGGTTAGGGTTTCCGTTCATGAATATTTACAGAAAATTTTGAATTCGGCCGACCATGCCATCCGGCGCACTTTGTTTATCAACAAAAGAAAGGCCCCATATACAGATTACATTCCTTCCTGTTACCTGCCAACAGAGGTAGTAACCTGGGAGACGAGGTAGTAATCTGTGTTGGTAAGTGCTGTCACTCGTTGACCCTTTTTTGTCGTTAACTACTAACAGAAATGTGGAGTATCGGCTGAAAACGGACACTATCCAATATCTTGCTCGAGATTCTGCACACCCGGAGTCTGTATTTGGTGGCGTAATTAGGGGTGAAACGACGAGATACAAACGCATGTTCTTAAAGAAACCAAACGCTTTATTTGTGTTGCCATTGTAAATGAAACATCGTCTCTGTATCTCATGTAGGCCACTATACTGGTTTGTTAGGGAGTGAATGTTTTTTCATATTTGAATAGGGTGATGTCACATATTATTTCAGAACTGCATTTATACACTCCCCATTGCCACGCCAATTGTTTGTCTGTAGAACTTGTTATTGAATTCGAAAACGTTTGCGCCCAAGATCGGTTCTAAAAGACATTGTGTGTGCTTTCTTGTAGGTTTTGGTATGGTGTTTTGTCCTGATTTTGCTTGTTCCAACGTGACGGCGTTCAACCATAATGGCTTCCGGGAAATCCCAAATTATGTCGTGCGCACGAGATAATTATGTCGTGCGCACGAGATAATTATGTCGTGCGCACGAGATTTTTTCTTTTCTTTTTTTTCTTTTTCATGTCCCTTTAGGGGCTCCGTAATAATGCAATTGTGAATACTTAAAACACTAAGAAATGTCCAAATAGTTACGTAAAAATTGTACGAAATTAGCTGTAAATGAATACAATATAGCAGAATATAATCACGAGGTAAAATCTGGACTGTTCCATTACACGAGGCGAAGACCCCCTTGTTGCATGCATATCGTCACCGTTTTCACGAAGAGGCACATTAGTCCTTGCAGCCTTCCAGGCGGAAAAACAGATAAAATATTTCATCCGTCCTTCCGCCTTCCTTTGTGTGTCCTCCTTTCATATTAATCTCTTATCCATAATTTCCTTTGTTTCTCCGGCTTATAACTTTTCTTTTGTGTGTCCTCCATAGAGACGACTCCGTCTGCTGCGGATCGACACCGTGTTGAAAAGTTGTAGTGTGAAAAGGTCAGTTCAGATTACACGGATCGTTTCCATGTTAAACACAATTTTTCTGTTATTAATGCCTTTGGATATATAAGGCACTGGACCGAGCAAAGCTGGGCCCAATTTCATAGAGCTGCTTAACGGCCGATTCTGTGCTTACTGCACGATTTTCTATTTCATCGCGCTGCTAACCGTTAAGCGCACGAAAAGGCATGCTAACCTTCCGGTGCTTTACTGCATGAAAATAAATGACGTAACAAAGCAAATACAACATGGTGAACGCGCAAGACGACCGCCTTGTTTTCTTGCTAACATATATGAAATACGCTTATGCTTAAGCAAATTTTTCTGCTACAGTTAGCACGAAAATTTGCTTACCATTTTAAGCAGCTCTATGAAAATGGGCCCAGCAGGTGCGTAAAAACGTGCGCGGGACCTCAGCACCCAGAGCATGCAGCGTATATGATGCATGGAGTCCATTGGCCAATTCTGTGCACTGCGCCTACATAGAGATGTGTTTTCTACTGCTTTAGTGAAGTCAACGGATACGCTCTATACTTACTGGATTCGTCGTAATCCTGGAAAACAAGTTTCTTGTTTTTAATCGTCAGGTACTTAAGCCGTATTCCATTTCCTTCTTCAATATAAATGTTGTACGGTTTGCTGGAAACCAATAGACAATCATAATATGTTGTAGCGAGGGAAAGCATGATTTCTGGAAGAAATTTTTTATCATTTTCGTGGGTCTCGAGAACTGCAACATCTGGAACACCGCCTGAGAAAAGAATAAAACATCGTGCATAATTATAACCAAAACGGTAAAGATAAAGTACAAGGTAGACTCCACTAGGGGCTTCAATTCAGCATGCTCAGTGGCAGTGACATACCAGGGGGCAGAGGAAGGACCCCCTCAGAACCCTTGACGATAATAATAATAATAATAATAATATGTTATAATAATATTAATAATATCGCTTCTTATATAGCGCTCATATCCGTCACTCAGTGACCCCCAATTAAACGCGCTTCAGATACTTGCATGGTATGTAGAGCTTAGTTTTTGAAGTATATGAGATCTATACGCCTTTACAAAGCACCATGTTTTAATGGTTTTACAAGGTACTGTGGCGCAATATGCAGCCAATCAAACCAGGCACACCGGGGCGAACCCCTATGCTCTTTTCGATTTGGGTGAATTTGGGGTTCTTTTCACAACACACGGGACCCACAGCTTTATATGAAGCCCCATCGGTGCCACTTGACAAGTGCATACAATTATGTTTCACTGAATGAGATGTATTTCACAGCACCGCCACTTATATCTTGGGGCCGCCACTTATTATCTTGCGGCCGCCACTAAATATCTTGCGGCCGCCACTTATTATCTTGCGGCAGCCACTTATTATCTTGCGGCCGCCACTTATTATCTTGCGGCAGCCACTTATTATCTTGCGGCCGCCACTAAATATCTTGCGGCCGCCACTTATTATCTTGCGGCCGCCACTTATTATCTTGCGGCCGCCACTTATTTTCTTGCGGCCGCCACTTATTATCTTGCGGCCGCCACTTGTTTTCTTGCGGTCGCCACTTATTATCTTGCGGCCGCCACTTATTATTTTGCGGCCGCCACTTATTATCCTACTTTCAACTCCCTCGGGATCTACAATTTTCAGCAGCAAACGTACAGTTTCCCTGTCCACGGTCAGCTCAGTTTGAACACATTTTGAATGCATCCATCTGTATTCTTTGGTGATTTCCTTGGTTTGTCAGGGTGTTAACAATAAACATGGCCATATCTAACAAGTCAGATTTGTGTTTTCTCCTGAAAAGTCAAAGTTTGCTCAATTCAAGCTTTAGGGTCCGCATACTGATTATGATTATAATTCGCTGCCAAAGAGCACAGGATTTCCCTGTAATTTAATCCAAGCTGGAAATAAATCCCGTTCCACGTTGTCCAACATTGCAAAATACTGACAACAATTGCCTGACTTTACGTCCTTATGAATGACAACCTGCCATAATGTATGTTTTCAATTACAAAATTTGAAGTTGCGGCCGCCAGATAATAAATTGCAGCCAGAACTTACTTAGTGGCGGCCGCAAGATAATAAGTGGCGGCCGCAACTTACTAAGTGGCGGAGGCAAGATAATAAGTGGCGGCCCCAAGATATAACTGGCGGTGCTGTGAAATACATTCTCATTCAGTGAAACTTATGCACTTGTCAAGTGGCACCAATGGGGCTTCATAGCTTTAATAATATAATAATAATATTTAAAATTTATATTGCGCCCCTTACATACAAAATGATCAAAGGCGCAGAACACATGTTAAAAAGCACATAATGGAAGAAAAGGACAAAGAAAAAAGACTGGTCACCAGGCCAGCGCCCAAACAAAAGTATGGGGATACGTCTGTCCCGCCAACAGAGAACTAATAGTACTTATTACATAGGCCTATCCCTGCTGGCATCGGTAATGTTTTGACCTTTTCAGGAGACAGACGCCTTTAACCCTATTTATGCTAAAAATCTAAACTAACTGACAAGGTGACCATAGAAGAAAGACACACTAAAAAGCGGCTTTAAAAAGATAGGTTTTTATATTACATTTAAAAGAGGTAAGTTTCTGTTCGCTACGTATATGAAACGGTAGCGCATTCCAAAGCTTAGGGGCTGCCACAGAAAAAGCCCTATCACCAAATGTAGTCAACATTTTACCAGAAGGATAATCCAAGAAAATACCATTATTCCCTGACCTAAGTTGATATGAAGATACCTTCCGGATGGAAACAAGATCCTGTAAATACTTTGGAGAAAGACCATGAAGAGCTTTAAAGGTCAACAAAAGGATTTTAAAATTAATCCTGTACGAAACAGGCAACCAATGTAATTGACGAATTATAGGTGTAATGTGTTCAAACCGGTGTGTGTTAGTAACAATTCTGGCTGCAGCGTTTTGAACCCTTTGTAGTTTAGCTATCTGTGACTTTGGCAGACCATACAAAAGGCCATTACAATAATCAAGACGACTAGTCACAAATGCATGAATTAGTTTTAAAAGAGAGTCTTGTGTTAGGAATTGACTAATGCGTTTGATGTTGTGAAGATGAAAAAAAGCTGCAGAGCAAGCTTTATTGATGTGGGTGTTCATTGTAAGTTCAGAATCAAACCATGACCCTAAATTACGAACACATGTTGTAGGAAAAACTTTAGCATCACCTATCATGATATTGGAAATATTAATTTTCTGCAACTGCTGCTTTGATCCGATGATCAAAAATTCACTCTTAGCATCATTAATTAGAAGCCGGTCATGCAACATCCATTGCCTGATGTCCCCAATGCAGTCTTCCATTATAGTTACAGCAGCTTGACAAAATTTATCGTCCGGTCTAAAAGATAAATACAGCTGAGTGTCATCCGCATAACAATGAACATCAGGCAGATGACGCTCAACGATGTCAAACAATTTAGAGGCATAGACAAGGAATAAAAATGGTCCTAAGCAGGATCCCTGAGGCACACCACAGTTGATGTTAAACTTTTCTGATAAGGTACCCTGAATAGAAACACGTTGACTTCTATCCAACAAATAAGATGAAAACCAATCAAGGGCCTTGCCAGTGACTCCAAATTTAGACTGCAGACGTTTCAATAAAATGGCGTGATCAACAGTATCGAACGCTGCACTCAGGTCTAAAAGGATAAGCAGAATAACATGTTGGGAATTCATCCTCATCAATAAATCATTTTTAACCTTTATAAGAGCCGTCTCTGTACTGTGATGCTTCCGATAAGATGATTGGAAAACCGGAAACATAGAATGTTTTGACATGTGACAATAAAGTTGGTCACAAACGGCCCTCTCAGTTAATTTAGAAATAAATTGTAAGTTACTGATTGGTCGGTAGTTTTCTAATTTCATATCGAGATTGGGTTTTTTAAGTAAAGGGCATATTAAAGCTTCTTTCCAGTCAGTAGGAAATGTACCAGATACTAATGATGAATTTATAATGTTGGTAAGTACTGGAAGCAAAACATCCAGGCACTCACCCACAAGGTTAGTAGGCATGGGATCCAGAGCGCATGATCCCTTAGAAGAATTGACAACAAGCTGTTTTACCTGTGACTCGGTTAATGGTATAAAACTATCAAACAGGATTTTACTGGACATTGTTTCAGATGTAAAAGATAACGTTCTGTCAACAGAGGTTGAAACTTCCAAGTCATCAAGTTTAGCATGAATATTAGATATTTTCTGTACAAAAAAGCTACCCATATCATTAGCAAGAGTCATTTTATCTTTAAAAGGTGGATATAGGACGTCATCACTATGCCCAAGCAGCTTTTTAGATGCTCTAAATAATTTCCTCTGGTCGGAACTATTACTTTCGATAAAGTCTTTGTAGAAATTGCAACGAGCTTTATTAAGAAGAAAGGTTACCTTATTTCTTATAAGCTTATATGCTGAAAGATCAGAGGCCATGCTTGTTCGTCGCCACTTCTTTTCAGCACGTCTCCTCATCCTCAAGGCAGAGTTGATTTCTTGATTAAACCAAGGTAGACGGGGCCTAGCAGTGACCATCTTGGACTTTAATGGGGCATGTGTGTTAAAGGTACCAGCTAGTGTAGTATTATAGCATTTCGTAAGCTCCTCAAGACCTTGAGGAGTGTCACTGCACAGCCTAGAAGAGACTAAGTCACTTTTCAAGCAATTAATATCAATGGATTTAATATCCCTATAAACAATCTGTTTAGCAGGAAAAGAAGACTTGCTTTGTTGCAAATTGCAAATAACAGAAAAATGATCAGAAAAAAGGTGGTGAGGTGTTGGGAGGCCGTTAAGAACCATGTCCGATTTCCGGGTAATAACAAGATCTAGTGTGTGACCCATCTCATGCGTAGGTTTGTTAACATGTTGCTGGAGACCCATGGATTCAAGAAGTGTTAAAAAACGTAAAGTGTTTGGATCGTCAGAAATGTCAACATGGATATTAAAATCTCCAGTTATTAAAACTGGTTCAGAAGATAAAATAATGGATTCTAAATAATCGGCAAAATCAGTGATAAACCGATTAACTGTATAAGGATGGCTAACTGAGTAAGGTGGCCTGTAAATGATTACAAGTCGTAATTTAAACGAATTAATCCCCACAGACCATTCTGAAAACTCAAATGAATCTAATTCATCTCCAGCAATTTTCTTGACATTCAAATGATCACGAAACAACAAAGCAGTGCCTCCCCCCACACGGTTTTTCCGGGGATGATCTAGCAATCTAAAACCAGGTGGAGTTGCTTCAACCTTATGGGCAACATCATTATCTGTAAACCAAGTTTCTGTAAGGGCAAACAAATCAGCCTTACTATTAATGGCATAAGAAACAAAATCAGCTGATTTATTTTTAAGAGATCTAGTATTCAAGCAACAAAGTTTCAATAGATCATCAGAGGAATCGGCAGGATTTACAACAATGTGTTTAAGGACAGGAGTACGGTTTTCCAAAGCTAACCTATTATGAACATAATCAAGCCGGTGACCAATGTGAACAGGAATTTTACGTCCCATCCGAAGGACGCAGCAGTAATAGTTAATTGTCTTGCTTAAGGACACAAGTGTCAAGACCGGGGACTCGAACCCACACTCTGCTGAACAAAAACACCAGAGCTTGAGTCCGGTGCTCTTATGACATCGAATGAAGGATTTTGTCTTTGTTGTTGTTGTTTTGTTTATTTGGTTTGTTTGTTTGTTTGTTTGTTTTGCTTGTTTGCTTCTCTTTTGCGACTGAATGCTGCAAGAGCTATCGAACTTGAATGTTCTGACGAACATTGAATGCTGATTTAATGGTGCGTTTATTTTCGAATGAATTGAATAATCCTGCAGTGTTACATTGAAAAATTAAACTTGCCGGGAAACCTACATACAGAATAACCGTTTTAGTGACAATTTGCACATAAATACACTTATCTAATAATGAGTTCACAGTAGCAAACCCTTTCCAAGCAACTCTCACCTTTTGTGGTGATTTTGAAAATCTTCCAGATGAAGGTCTTTTTCCCGTCGTCTAACTTCCTTTCAACTCCCTGCAAAAAAAACACAACAGAAAACAAACATCCAATTAACAAGAATACTACGGAAGCGTGTATGACCATCTTATTACTGCGTTACCGAGATAATTTATCATTGAAACACAGAATCATACACTAGTTATTACGGTTTTCAAAGTTATATTTGTCAGAAACACAGAATTCAAAGATAACATATCTAAGAAATACATAAATCAATGATAACATATCTTGGAAATATGGAAATCGAAGATAATGTATATTTGGAAATATTGAAAATAATGATAACATATCTTGGAAATACGGAATTAAATGATAACATACACTGGAAATACGGAATTCAATGATAACACATACTGGAAATACGGAATTCAATGATAACATTTCTGGGAAACTTACGGAAATACATGAAATTGTACTGATTGTAAATTTTGAAGCCCCCCCCCCCATGGGGCGCCGTTTGTCAATAAATTGTTTATAAACCATGTTTTTAAGGTGCTTAAATTTTCATGGTTTACAAATCATGGTTTATAAACCATGTTTTATGATGAATTCAATTTTCATGGTTTATAAACCATAATTTATAAGATTTGATTGTATATTCATGGTATGTAAACCACAAACAAAATTGACAGCGATTTCTTTGGTTTACATCAAATTGTTACAAACCATGGTAGAAACATGTCAATCGCTAAACAATTAATTGTCAAACGGCGCCCCATACCCCCTTGAGCCAACATGGGATGTCAGTTTGCCTGTATATGATAATAAATAGGTAATGTCTAGGTACATATCTCTTAAAATCCAATAGCATTAAGGAGTATTTCGGGCGATTTCAATACTGGACCCATTATTTCCACCCCTTTCCAAGATATGTAGAGTTCCGTATTTCCAAGATATGCTATCATTGATTTCAATACTTCTAAGATACCTTATCTTCGATTTCCATATTTTCAAGATATGTTATCATTGATTTATGTTTTTTAAAGATATGTTATCTTTGAATTCTGTGTTTCTGACATATCTTGGAAATACGGAATTAAATGATAACATACACTGGAAATACGGAATTCAATGATAACACATACTGGAAATACGGAATTCAATGATAACATTTCTGGGAAACTTACGGAAATACATGAAATTGTACTGATTGTAAATTTTGAAGCCCCCCCCCCCCCCCCATGGGGCGCCATTTGTCAATAAATTGTTTATAAACCATGTTTTTAAGGTGCTTAAATTTTCATGGTTTACAAATCATGGTTTATAAACCATGTTTTATGATGAATTCAATTTTCATGGTTTATTAACCATAATTTATAAGCTTTGATTGTATATTCATGGAGTATGTAAACCACAAAAAAATTGACAGCGATTTCAGTTTGATTTACATCAAATTGTTACAAACCATAGTAGAAACATGTCAAAAAATCGCTAAACAATTAATTGTCAAACGGCGCCCATACCCCCTTGAGCAACATGGGATGTCAGTTTGCCTGTATATGATAATAAATAGGTAATGTCTAGGTACAGATCTCTTAAAATCCAATAGCATTAAGGAGTATTTCGGGCGTTTTCAATACTGGACCCATTATTTCCACCTCTTCGATTTCCGTATTTCCCAGAAATGTTATCATTGAACTCCGTATTTCCAAGATATGTTATCATTGAATTCCGTACTTCCAAGATATGTAACCTTAGAGTTCCGTATTTCCAAGATATGTAACCTTAGAGTTCCGTACTTCCAAGATATGTAACCTTTGAGTTCCGTATTTCCAAGATATGTAACCTTAGAGTTCCGTATTTCCAAGATGTGCTATCATTGATTTCAATACTTCTAAGATACCTTATCTTCGATTTCCATATTTTCAAAATATGTTATCATTGATTTATGTTTTTTAAAGATATGTTATCTTTGAATTCTGTGTTTCTGACAAATTTAACTCTGAAAACCGTAATAACTAGTGTATGATTCTGCGTTTCAATGATAAATTATTACTGGGTAACGCAGTAATATGATGGTCATATACGCTTCCGTAGTCGCGCCGTATCGATACCGCTCATCATTACTCACCCCTGCCCCTGCACCATATTATGGTGTTCTAAAGACGACAGATATGCGTCGCGTCGTGCCGTCGCGTCGCCTATTCCGTCGTCCGTCGCGTCGTCCGTCGCGTCGTGCCGTCGCCCGTCGCGTCGTGCGTCGCGTCGTGCCGTCGCCCGTCGCGTCGCCTGTTTTTCAATTGATTTGCATGGTGACTTGGACATCCGTCGTCCGTCGCGTCGTGCCGTCGTCCGTCGCGTCGTGCCGTCGCGTCGTCCGTCGCGTCGTCCGTCGCGTCGTCCGTCGCGTCGCCCGTCGCGTCGTCCGTCGCGTCGCCCGTCGCGTCGTCCGTCGTCCGTCGCGTCGTGCCGTCGTCCGTCGCGTCGTGCCGTCGCGTCGCCCGTCGTCCGTCGCGTCGTGCCGTCGCGTCGCCCGTCGTCCGTCGCGTCGTGCCGTCGTCCGTCGCCTGTTTTTAAATTGATTTGGACCTTATTTTCGCCAAAACGTTCTTCACTTTTCTGTCAATTGGTGGCGCTCTTTGATTATTTCCGTCGAAGTGAGTCTGATGAGGTCGTCGAGATTCTAGATGGCAGATGTGTATAGTTTGATCAATCCCTGCTTGCCGTGTCATCTCAACAATATCCTTTTAATTGTAAAAACATGTCAAGTATTAGTTTTTACTACCTCGGCCTCCCTACCATGCCTACTAGCCTGTAAAATAAAGCAATGTCAACAGCAGCATCGTAGGAAAAATACTACTTAAATTATTATTATTATTATTATATTTTTTTTCTTTTGAGTGGAGCTCTTATAGACTCCGTTTATTCAACTCAAGTATATACATCTCCTATGGAACATTAAAGCAAGTACTGATAGATCAGTACACAATTACATATAGGTTACTAGAAACTAAAGGACAATGAACAAAGTTGATACAAACAAAGGCAAGATCAAAACATGAAAAAGCAACCTAGTACAAGTAAAAAGATTAAAATTAAGGCCTACACAAAGGACAGTAACTGAGAGGTGACAAAATTCGATTTTGATCAGAACATAAACTTTGGACTCTCGTCTTCATTGAAAGTACACAGGAATTTGTACAATTTGTTAAAATTACTTGTTTGGAGCCTATTCCTCTCCCTTAGTAGAAATGATCTGAGAGTTTCTTTGAATTGTAGGTCTTGATAATGTTTGTGTTTGTGATAACGTTGTCCTCATTGAAGACCAGATCACACCGGATTCTCCAAATAACATTGATCATCATGCCAACAATTATCATAGATACAAATGACAAATTCATACATAAAATTCTTATACAATCCCTCACCTGAGACAAAAGAAACGGCAGCCAGAGTTTGTTTCCTAATTAAAAATTCGACGTATAACCAGGGTTCAACCACCTCATTACAGTATAGAAACAATGTTCGACAGTTTCAGTGTCGGATTTACAGAAAGGACAGTCGACTGTATCTATGATTTTCATGCGTTTAAGTTTATCTCGGGTTGGCAGAATCCTCAGCTGTGATAAAGTCTTAAAAGGTGTCCTTGTCTTTGGCGTCCATAATAGCCCAGTCGAACTTATCAGTGAGGCCTAAAATCGAGGCCCACTTTTCCTGTGCTTTTGGAAAAACAAATTATTTGACCTTCAATGATTTGTACATTAATTTCGTGGTAATTTTAGAATTTTAGAAAAAGGTACCAAACCCTGATCCCCATGGTCAATTTGGAACTGAGCCACCTGCTTGGATGGTTATTAGCCCACAACGTTTTTCTTTGAAGAGGACAGGATTGATGTTTTGTTCGAAGACGTTTAGCTATGCGTCCAGCAGTGATACGATTAATTTTACACTTCAAGGTTCAAGGTTCAAGGTTCAAGGTTCAAGGTTCAAGGTTCGTTTATTTCCACAGTATCAAAAAAGCAAAAGGCAATAATAAATACATCAAAAGTAATCATTACATAATGCAAAGTAAATGTTTTACAGCATAGGTTTGAAGAATATTACATGTAAACAAAAAAAGCATTATGTGACACTGCAGAGGGATCCATTTAAAAAGCAAAGCTTGTAGGCAATGGTCCCTATAGTGACATGCATATGCATTGAGATTAAAAAATAATGTTAAGTGAACCGTGGTCGTCCGTGGTCGAGTCGAGCCACCAATAAACAAATATAATAGCAATGCACATGCATGTTACAAAGAAAAATCAGCAAACACTATAATACAATCAAATAACGAGCACAAACAATGGACTAGGACTAACACAACAATCAAACACAACAATCTTGCCGGTCAGCAATATAGTATCGAACGAAATCATGAGTGATGCAAAAGCACTGACAGCGTATCCCTCGATGGATTTAACATAGTGTGGCTATGGATGATAGTACTACACCATGGATCCCATGTAGGAGACCACCCGAGTCTGCACTGGGGTATCGTTCAAAATACAATGTGCATCTGTAAAAAACTCATCAACAATAAGATTTCAGTATATGATCAGCTTTAAAGACACGTTTAAAAGTAAACAAGCTTTTGGAGGCTTTAAGTTTTTCATTAAGCATGTTCCAAAGCATAGGTCCCTCATGTTTAATAGTTTTAAGAGCGAGGGAAGTACGAGTGTAAGAAATGTGATAATTAGAAGCTTGGCGGGTGAAATGGGAATGTACATCTGAGTTTAAAGAAAAAATTGATTGAATAGCAGAAGGTAAATTTTTACAAGTGAGTTGATACATGAGGGACCCAAGCTGAAGACAATAAATATCATTCACTTTAAAATTGCATATTTATGGAAAAGGGGATCTGTATGTGCGTTAAATTCAGCAAAATTAATGATACGAAGAGCTCGCTTCTGTAAGAGAAGAAGTCTATTAGGATTGGTAGCAGAACCTGATCCCCATGCAAGTATCCCGTAGTTAAGATAAGAACCGATCAATGTATTATAAAGAGATTGTAAAACCAGTTCAGGCATAAAATGCTTGATCCTATTGATCACACCAATATTTCTAGCAATAATTTTACACTGTAATCAACATGACTATTCCATGATAGTCTACGGTCAACAAAAAGTCCTAGAAACTTGCAACAATCAGTTTCCAGTGATTTCAATGTCATTAATCTTTATAGGACTTGGAAGGTCTCTGACTGAATTACTGAACAACATGCAGTTAGTTTTAGTGATATTTAGGGATAGTTTATTGACCGTAAACCAGGTGGCAACTAGTTTGAGCTCATTGTTAACAGTGTTTACAAGATAGTCAAGGTAAAGAATAAATTAGAGTCATCCGCAAATAATATAAATGAAAGCACACTAGAAGAATTTGTGAAATCATTAATGTATATGGTGAATAACAAAAGCCCGAGGATTGATCCTTGAGGTACTCCATAGTAAGGACATCAGACTCAGATTTAATGCCATTGACGGAAACATATTGTGGCCTGTCTGAAAGATAACTCTTAAACCATTCTAGGGGAATTCCACGGATACCATAGTTGGGAAGTTAATGCAATAGTATTTGAGGGTCTATTGTATCAAAAGCCTTTGAAAGATCAAGGAACACCCCCAAGTATGATTGGAGTCATCGATATAGCATTAGTAACTTTATCAATAAAAGCAAGGAGTGCATGAATGGTTGAATGTTTGCTACCGAAACCAAACTGTTGATTTGTTAAAATTTCAAACTTATTCAGAAAATTAATGGTACGGGCATAGACACATTTTTCAAAGATCTTTGAAAAACATGAAAGAATAGAGATGGGCCTATAATTGGATATATTGTTACGATCACCCTTTTTGAAAACTGGTGGGACTTTAGAAATTTTTATTTCTGATGGAACAATGCCAGTCGTAAAAGAAGTATTGACAATATGAACAAGTGGTTTACTTATGGCAAAAATTGACTTATTGATAATGGAAATATTGATCAGGTCATGACCAGAACTTTTTTTATTTTGTAAATTGTTTACAATGTCCAAAATTTCATGTTCAAATACTGGAGTAAAAAAGAAGGAATTAAAATTAGGGTTGGGCATATAATCAGCAAAACTAAGGGGTGAATGAGTAGGTTGGATGTTTTTAGCAAGGTTGGGACCAATATTGATAAAGTATTGATTAAAATGATTGGCGATTTGATTTGGGTTGTCAATTAAATTCCCATTAACAATGATGCTGTTAATACCATGAGAATGGGTATTTTTATTCAAAACAGAATTTATAACCTTCCAGGTATTACGGATGTTATTTCTTTCTTTTTCAAACTGAAGGGAATAGTACTTTTTTTTACAAAGACGTAGAAGGCTAGTCAAGGTGTTTTTATACTTGTATTACTTGCATTTATGTGAGGTTGTAGGGTTGGACAAGTACTGACGATACAATTTATTCTTTTTCTTAATAGATTTGAGGAGGGAATGTGTAATCCAAGGGGTAGTTGAAATATGATTAGATTTGGTATTGTTGTTTTGTCTAACTAAATGTGTATTTTGATCGTACAGAAAAATAGAATTATCCAGAAAAGTATTATAAGCAGTATCAGGATTATTACAACTAAGGACATTGGTCCAGTCAAAAGAGTGTAAGTCGTCAATAAACTGTTCAAGGTTCACATTAGACACATTTCGAGAAAAAGGTAAATTGTGATTATGAGAAGAACTTGAGTTTGGAGACTGAACGAACATAAAAATTGGCAGATGATCTGAGATATCAGAGATTAAAATACCAGATTTTGAGGAAGGAAGAATATTTGATAAAAAATTATCGATAAGTGTAGCAGAAGTATCAGTAATACGTGTGGGCATATGGATTTGGGGGAGGAAAGAGTGAGATGTAAATAAGTCGATAAAGGACTGGGAGCTAGGATTGGTTGGAATTAGTAAATTTATGTTGAAATCACCTGATCACACTTGATCCTAGCCAATTCCTTAAAGGTAATTAATCTGTTATTTTTAACAACATGTTGAAATTTGATGATGTTATTCTTTGTTAAAACAGGACTCGCTAAATCGTTATCCTTATTAATCGCAACCACTGAATTATGCCAGAGAGGGATATTCATTACTTCCAAAACTGAGGTGAATTCTGGTCTGAAAACACCCCCTGATTTTTCGTAGGCTGCAAAAAGGTCCATATAAAAGGGACGTGGTCTGCAGTGACTTTTTCTTGGTTTTACCAAACACATACCAACCAAGATTATGGCTTTCGCCGGGTTTCTCGATCCAATAGTTAAAGAAGGATTTCCATTTACCATTACTTTTGATATAATACTCAACCACATCAGTTTTAGACTGCGTAACCTGACCCTGACGTCCAAAAGACCATGTATCGAGGTCCGGTGATAGTGGCACGCTTGATTTTGTCCGGTTTACCTGACCAGTAAAAACTAAAAATAATGTTTTCTATTTTCTTTACACACTCTCTTTAGAAATAAAAACCGTGGCATCATCGGCATGCTGGATAAATTTAACACATTCAGTTCCACCATGGTTCCACCTGGACACTGAATACCATGCAACCCATTATTGATTCTAATTAGAGTTCCTAAACCTTCTGCACAGACTGCATATAACAATGGAGACAGGGGACACCCTTGTCTGATACCTCTACTTATTTGGAAAGGTCTGCCAATGAAGTTATTTACAATGACGCAACTCTCAGGATTACTATATAAAAGCTTGATCCATTGAATGAATTTGGGGGGAATCCCCATTTTCTCAAGCATGGTAAACATATAATTCCAATTAATTCTATCGAAAACCTTCTCCTGATCGATGCTTAAAATAGCTGCTTCCTTATTGTTCCAATTATAATCTATGCTATCACGCAAAAGTGTGAGGTTGTCGTGATTTTTTCTCCCCGGTACACCACATGTCTGTTCGTCACCTATTATGAAAGGCATGGCCCTTTTTAACCTATTTGTGAGAACTTTGGCCAACAGTTTGTAATCTACATTTAAAAGGCTAATCGGTCTCCAGTTCTTGAGATCAAATTTACCTAATTATTATCCACATGGTTGGTGGGCTTGCACAAAATTACTTTATTGATTATAAAGCGATGAAAAATTACTTTATTGATTATGAAGCTCGATGACAAAAAGCAAAACCATAAAGCAATAAATCAAGTGAATTCTAAACCAAGACCAACAGTAACACTACTGAACTAACAGGATTTATAAAAACTACTAAAAACAACAAAACACATGTGCCAAGGAAGGTTACAAATTAAAATCAAAATGGCTCTAAAATCGAGTCCATAGCAGTAATGACTTGAAACAGGCAAAACTTAAAAACATGAAGAACCACCAGTACATAAAATCAAAGAAGTGATGGTGGGAGAACACACAGGCTGCTATCTGTAAACTATAATACATTTAATGGGTGACTTAATTACCACTACTTGAGGATTAAGGATTAAACAAGAGGGTTGTTTATTACAGACGATTCCTTGAAATGAACTTGGGTGCTACAAGAGATTAAGTTGGAATAAACAGTGGAAGGGAACATACTTGTCTCTCCGTGGTCCTTTCTCTATGAACACGGTTTTTCTGGACCTGTTACATAATAAGCCATCAAAAGGGAGAAACTTCCTCTAGCAGTAAACACAAGAAGTAAAATTACATCAACAAACTCTCACACCAAATTTAAACCAAACAGATAATTATTGTTACATCCTTCCCTTTTTAAACTTTGAGTGGGAAGGGGGTAAACTTCTCTAACGATGAGAAATGTTTCGGAAGAAAAAGGTGATAAAATTAACTAGTGTTCATTAATAAAGTAAATTTTCATGGCGAATATTCAAATAGAATTACTGGCTGGAAATAGTAAGTTTGTTACTTTCGGTCATTTCCCATTGTTTTGTTTTTTTGTTTTTTTAAACAGAAGTTATGTGTGCATGCCTTTTTCACAGTAAATAATAATATATGCCATAATATGACAGAAGAGTTAATTTACCAGAGTACATGTAGTAGTGATTAAAGTGGTAATTGGCCCGTTTATCTTAAAATATGTAATATCAATAATATTTGTAATGACAACGGATTAATATATCGCCTTTCGCAAGCCTGAAAGTTCATAAGTAGCAACAATTATGCAAAAAGGAGGCAAAGAAAACAATTCTTTGTTTAACACCAAATCATTAAAAAAAATACATGGTCATGAGTCCTTGGTGTTTCTAACATTAAAACAAAATACATGGTCATGAGTCCTTGGTGTTTCTAACTTGATGATAAATTTGTAAATGTTCATTTCAATACTGATTGGGCAATAAATTACGGAGTGACACAATGGTCGAGTATGATTTATCTGTCACTAGTCATGTCAATATTTAGCAGGTTTATTAACTGATACCTTTCATTTGGCCTGAACGGCTTTTCCAAATTGACGGTTTCATCTTTGAATTGTTAACATGTGTGAGATTTTTAGAAGTGACAGAGTTATGGATCACACAATAGAGAGTAACGTTACACGAAGTGACACATTACAAGAAACAAATCACTTTGAGAAAACTTGAAAACGGTGTATAACATTAATAATGTGCCATACATTTCCATCGGTAACTTGCTCTGATAGCTCCCTCGGAAGCTCGGAACATGGGGGTTATTTTCGATTCATCAATGACACTTCAACCACACAACAACAACATCATACGTCTGTCATCATTTCACAAGTACATGGACAAGAGTGCCACTGAAAAAGTAATTAGTTTTTTAACTGTACCATGATGCACAGTCTCTTGCAGCGCCACCAGGAGGCACAAAAGGACGAGCTACGCGACGGGCGACGCGACGGACGACGCGACGGGCGACGCGACGGACGACGCGACGGCACGACGCGACGGACGACGGGCGACGCGACGGCACGACGCGACGGACGACGGCACGACGCGACGGACGACGGATGTCCAAGTCACCATGGAAATCAATTGAAAAACAGGCGACGCGACGGGCGACGGCACGACGCGACGGGCGACGGCACGACGCGACGGGCGACGCGACGGACGACGGAACAGGCGACGCGACGGCACGACGCGACGCACATCTGTCGCCTTTAGAACACCATACTATATAGACCCTGCATATAGACGGCCGAATGTTAATAGCAAAACATTCAATCGTGTTAACAAATGTTGTGACCAAATTCAACAGTTTCTGTAAAGAATCATGAGCTGAGATATACCTCTCATGATTGGTTGATTTGTTTCCAACAAATTCAACACTATTTTCTGAGTATTTTGTGTAACATCGGCAAAATTGCTATAAGCTATGGATATCTCTGTTTTTGATTTGCAGTTACGGCTTTCCATAGTTTTCCAACCTCGGTTGTCAAAAACTCGGGCTGTGACGTTGCAATAGAAATGTCTATACCTCGTTCCCAGAGAGGTGACGGATCTCGCCGTGCCATTCCCCTCCCCCCCCCCCCCCCCCCCAGCATGCCTACACCCTAAAAACAGATTGGTTGAATTCACCAATATATTGGTCAAATTCAACCAATGTGGTTGGTAGATATGTGTCCAACCAAAATATTGGTTAAAATAACCAATCCGAAATGGTCGATTTTCCAACCACCCTATATTGGTTATTTTTTAAACCAATCTATATTGGTTAACTATGGAATTATCCAGCCTGATTATAGGTAATTATTATTGTTAATGAAAAGTCTATTTCTATGAACAATTACATGTATACTAATACTAATACTAATCTACTAATAGCTAAATACACATATTAGTCATTGCGCATAAGTATATACCTCTGCCTACATGGCATGTGTTATATATACAGTCCAGGAACTGAAAACTGACAGTCATGGTTAACAGTTTTTGTTCAAAACATTTAATATTTTAATTAGCATGTTTTAAAGTTCTAAAGTTTATGTATGTATTTTTGTATAGACGAATATCTTTCAAAAAAGTACAAAAACAACTTAACAGAGCTGATTTTCACTTATTTGTTAATAATAATTGTCAATAAAATCCCGCTACTTCAATGTCCCATTGGTTTATGACTCAACAAATATAATTGGTTGCTAAGCAACCAACATATTGGTCATTATTGACCAATGTATTGGTTAATGGAGTGGTTTATAAATGCTGAACCAATGTGATTGGTTGCTGAGCAACCAGCCCGATTGGTCATTATTGACCGATGTGAACACGTTTGGTAATTATCAAAGACCAGTATTGTCACTTGGTGTATCCCAACATATGCATAAAATAGCAAACTTGTGAAAATTTGGGCTGAATTGTTCATCGAAGTTGCAAGAGAATAATGAAAGAAAAAACACCCTTGTTGCACAAATTTGTGTGTTCAGATGCTAATAAAAGGCTTCATGCATGAAGTCTTTTAATATTCTAGTGAGATATTACCTCTTTCTCAAAAACTAGGTTACTTCAGAGGGAGTCGTTTCTCTCAATGTTTTATACTATCAACAGCTCTCCATTGCTCGTTACCAAGTAAGTTTTTATGCTAATATTGTTTTGGGTAATTACCAAACGTGTCCAGTGCCTTTAAGGATTGGCTTATGGCTCAACCAATCTGATTGAGTGCCAAGGAACCATCATATTGGTCATTATTGATCATACATTGATTAAAGAATTGGTTTGTTCTTTAACCAATGTGATTGGTTACAAAGCAACCAACATATTGGTCATTATTGCCCAATGTATTGGTCAAAGCTGATTGGTTGTCAAGCAAACAACATATTGGTCACTATATTGACCAATATATTGGTTAAAGGATTTGTTTCTTGATCAACCAATGTGATTGGTTGCCGAGCAACCAACAAATTGGTCAATATTGACCAATGTCTTGGTTAAAGGATTGGTTTATCCTTAAACAATGTGGTTGACAAACAACCAATATATTGGTTAACGGATTGGTTTATAGCTCAATGATTGGTTGGTGGACAACCAACGACTTGGTTTAAAGTTAACCAATATATTGGTTAAAAACAATCAGTGTGGCTCAACCAATTAGATTGGTAGTTTTTTCAACCAATCCCTTTTTAACCAATGTATTGGTTGAAAGAATGGTTTATGGCGCAATCAATGTGATTGGTTGCCAAGAAACCAACATATTGGTCACTATTGACCAATGTATTGGTTAAAAGATTGGTTTATTGCCCAACCAATGAGATTGGTTGCCGAGCAACCAACACATTGGTCAATATTGACCAATGTGTTGGTATAGAGTTGGTTTAACCTTCACCCAATGTGGTTGGTTGACGAGCAACCAACATATTGGTTAAATTGACCAATGTATTGGTTAACGGATTGGTGTATTGGTCAACCAATGCGATTGGTTGGTGGACAACCAACGAGTTGGTTAAAAGTTAACCAATATGTTGGTTGAAATCAACCAATGTGCCTCAACCAATTAGATTGGTAGTTTTTTCAACCAATCCTTTTTTAGGGTGTAGTGTGACGAGAGGTATCGATACGGCGCGCTGCCTATTAGCGAGGCTGGGAAGCACTGACAATCAACGCTGATTGGCTCACACTACTTTGCAGAGAGGTATCGATACGGCGCGCTGCCCATTAGCGAGGCTGGGAAGCACTGACAATCAACGCTGATTGGCTCACACTACTTTGCACACACATTTGACCATTCGAGCGTTAGTGTGGCGCTTGTCGTGCGCTTAAAATGCGCATATCAAAATGAAAGAATTTGGGTGCAATCCTCTACAAAATGAATTATGTTTTTGTCATGGTCACCCTAGCATACTCCCGAATGCAAATTGTCGTACGGTTTCAACAATCGAAGACTCACAATGGAGTAGTTAAACTCTTTGTAGTCAAGAAGCTCTTTCAGCAAGTGCTTCACGTCCACATTGTCAATGTCGATGGAATTCGCCATAACCAACACATCACTGGACCTGATTAAAACAAATATATATATATACATTTAAAGCAGGAACTATACCAATTACGTCTGGTGTAATGATTGCGTCTGAATTGAAGAAAAGGGTGTTGGTTTTACCCTACAACAATAAAGGATAAACTAAAATAACAATAACAGATTTCAGCAGTTTAATTTTCTGTTTAATATCAAAAATGCTTTTGTACTACTTAAGGTGACATATGTTTTTTGTTTTTTTTTCTTCTTATTCTTTTTTTTTTAGTTTCCACCATTTCCCTTCCCGATAGGAAAGCCTTTGACATTGTACATTCCAGGGCTTTTCCTGGCAGGCAAGATGCTATACTGGTCATTATTATTATAAACTTTTACTATTTGCGTCATATATTTACCACATAATTTATAGAAAACAATAACAGCTGTACACGTTTTGAGATGAGCCCCCTTTCTTCATATCAAAAGTTAACATAAGATTTAATGTTTTCTTCCATTGAGCTGTGTACAAATCGTGCTTGTAGAAAGGGCAGGCTCTCGAGGCTATTTTGTAAACATGTGATGTCACAGACACTTAGCATGAAAGGGAATGTATACGTTTGGTAATCACTCTTAAATATAAGGACAATAACAACGTATTAGTTAGAAGCATATAGCAGCTTTCAAAAGTATAATGCATTTTGAGAATCACCTCACTTCGAAGAAATGTGGTTATGTAAAAAGATATCAGTTTTTATGACCCCAAATTTGAATCTGAGAAACGTTTCTGTCAGAAACGTTTCACAGATTGTGTATTCCTTTTAAGATTATTCTACCTGCGTGGACATAGTCGCTCCGGGTTTTTGGCGATATCTCAAAAACGCGACCACCTTTTGAAATGCAATTTTCACAGGTTTATAGTTTTATTGTGTCTTTCTACGGTTCCACAAACCAAAGGTATATACTTTGCCTTTAAGTCAAAGAGTGCATGGCACCCAGTCGTACCCTCCAGCATAAAAAGACCAACGCGAAGTGGTGAAACGGTCAACAACTGCATGCCAACAAACTCGTATATAAAACTCACCGGAAACCAGTCTTGTAAGCCAGTCCATCTTTTCGGACATCCTTGAAAACAAACCGGCCGTCTTTTCCCTCTATGTTCACTCCAAAGAACACACCAGTCTCTGGATCGTCCGGATTGTGGAGGAACACTTTGTGTTCATCACCGTTGTTCTCCTTTTTTAGTAGACAAGTAGAATCAGAGGGTGTTTTAAACTTCAGAAAGAGGAAGAGCAATCTCAGAACCAAATGTTTCATCCCTGAGAACCAAATGTTTCATCCAGAACCATTGGAATTATTTAGAACACCCTGCAGCCCGCACAACCGCTCAAGCTCTGCATGTCCTTTCTTTATGAGCTGACGTAGATCTCGAATGCCACCGACCTGAGTTAGGCTTAACGCTTGTCATGCCTCACGTGTTTAGACTTGATTTGTTTTCATTCATTTAAAGACCACAAAACTTGCATTTCATAACTGTCATTTTTGTTTCGGGTGCGGAGAACAGAATGTTTAAGGATACGCGATAGGGGGCGTTCGTCTCCAACTTACACTTTTTTTTTTACATCTTTCCCCTTTCCTGCCGCCCAACTCTCCCCTCCACATCCAACCCTCGCAAACCCATCCAACTCAAGCCACCCAAACCCCACCAAACTCTACCACCCAATCAAAACCCACCCGACCCCATACCACCCAACCCAACTCCTACCTACTGCCCGACCACTCAACCAACCCTCCCAATCCCCATCCTCCTAACCCCTACCCCACCCAACCCCTTCCCCCACCAACCCTCCCATCCCACCCAACCAATCCCACTTAACCTCAACCCCCACCCGATTTGACTCGGAACATTTATATTGGAATTTTAAATACGTATTTTCATACACATCCGAGCAAACTATATAAGCTTTCATTTAAGGTATTGGATAAAAAACAATTGGTAGATCTGTGCGATCATAAACAATCTTATTTTGCATGTACTTTGTATTTTGGTATACATTTCCCAAAAACAATTGGTAGATCTGTGCGATCATAAACAATCTTATTTTGCATGTACTTTGTATTTTGGTATACATTTCCCGTGGCATATGGGAAAGTTTCTGTTTTTCGTTTCGAAACAGCCTTATCTGTCAAAGTTCCTTCTGAGAAGAAAACAAATTTTGCCGAAAAACGGGTTATGCAACTTCAAAGGGTTTTAATAACGGGGTAATGTAAAACATCATTGCAGCCACAGATCATCAATAGACGCTGCATGAAACTTACAGGTTGATTTGCTGCCCTCTCTGTTCGTTGGATGTCAGTTTTTCCTTCCTCAGCCATATTTTGGCAGTCAGCGCCTGTACATGACAAAACCATCAAATAAGCCTATGAACATATCCACCACCGTCGAAAACACGATTTTGTCAACATAATGCTGATTTATAGGCAACATTATCACTGAGAAAGAGACAATAAAAGTCATATGTGAAAGTGTCAGTGGAATATAGTATCTACCTATTGAGAAAACCTATTTTAAAAAAACGCAACATCTGATTACGTTTGTTCCAACCAAACTTAAAAGGACGTTTGGACATGCTGAAAAATGTGCGATGATTTTCACTATTTTCTTCTGACCCGCACAACAGATAAATCCAAACTTTCCGCAGGCTAGTTATTCCATGTATATTGTTGATAACACACAACACAAACACTGTCTGCGACTATTGCTCTACCAATCCTGTATAATACCTTTAATGCCTCTGGGTAATGCTAATCAAACTTCCGTTTACCCCCCCCCCCCTCCCCCCCCCCCCCCCTCCAACACACACCCACACACACAATACCTACCCATACCCCTCCGCTGTCTTCGTTTCCTTGTAAACATCGACCCCATTCCTTGTATTGAGGTCCTCTGTATCAATTAACTGAAACAGTAAAGAGTGGAATCCAAGTAAATTTCATTCACATTACAAAGGTTTTGTGATGGTTTTGATTGATCAGCTATTGTCAATCCACTGCAGGATGAAGGATTGACTCCATTTAATATCTCTATTTTGTGCTTGTCGATACCACTGGTTGAATGTCCCCTGTACTTGAAGCTCGTCTCTACATATTTTTCTCTGGTGCCCTCTATTCCGTTTGTTTCCATGGCATTCAGTGATTGATTGCTTAGCTCAAACAGTTCTAGTTAAATGTCAATGCCCTCTATAGCATTCAGAGCCTTTTAAAGTTTTATGGCATTTTATCAGCAAAAAGTAGTTTGAACGTTTTTGTGACAATCTCCTTAATTACTTGTGTCCTTATTATGAAAAGGAAAACAGCGCCATTCGTTGAAAATAAGCGAAGCGTGTGAAATTGCATTTCGAATCCAACCGCATCGTAGGGTCCAGGTACCACTCAGGGGCCCCCAAAATTTGATGTAGCATAGGTCAATCGTACATTCTGAACCTTTCTGTGTTGAATTCTGAACAGTTGAACTGTTCGAAATGCATTATAAAGCCTACATGAAAACTAATATTGAGGCGGCGGCGGCTGCTGCTGCTGCCGCTGCCGCTGCCGCTGCCGTTGTTGTTGCTGTTGTTGTTGTTGTTGTTGTTGTTGTTGTTGTTGTTGTTGTTGTTGTAAGCAGTTTAGGGTGACCAATTAAAAACATGATTCATCTGAATGGCATTGCGTCAAAATACTTGCATTTTCACACGCACGTAAAGCGTCATACAACCAAGCGCCATCCATAGAAGTGCTGAAGTTTTTAACAAGCGTGTACGCCTTGGTATAGTAGCCAATCAGTGCCGTTTTTAAGTACCCTACCTCTACTAGGGGTTAGTGTTTGTATTCGTATTGTATTTATTGTTCAAACCAACAGCGGACGAGCCGCCAATTACAGGAAAAGGAAAATATAAAATAACTTAATCTTAAAGTATAAAAAAATTACTTAAAGATCTACTTCAACGGCACTAAGTTAATTTAAACTTTGCCGAAATCCAATCAATTTGTGTTTCATGATTACGTATATTTCAAAGAAAATCCTTAGCGGTGGTTGCGTAATTTAAAAAAAGGGTCATTTTGACCAGCGTTCACCCCCTCCTCATAGCGAGTTTTTGGAAACAGCGTGTCACGTGATGAAAATATACCATAGACTTTGATGACGTACATGAGTGGAAACGGCTTGTTTACCCCCCGCGCAGCGGAGTGTGTTTATTGTACGCGTCTATAGCTATTTTCACGGTTACGAAAACAAAATGTCAGACACTAGCGGATCGTGGGAGGAACATAGTGTAGACGAAGAAGAATTAGTAAATACATATGATAGTATTGATAGTGAGGATAGCTCTGACGGTTGAGGGAGCTCCTCCGAAGACGAAGAGGGCGTTGATGAAGCTTGGAAGATTATCTAAACAACCATGCGCAGATTATCGAAGCCATCAAAGTGCTACCACAAAACACCAGTGCTGATGGTGTGAATACCACTTGTTTAATTTTGCATTTTTCACAAACTTGATGTGATATTGTGATGACCAGTTTGAATGAAACCTGTGGCTATTTATTATCAACAAACATTTAAAACTATTGTATATAGTATTATGCTACTACAGAAGTATATGTTTTGATGCTTCTGTGCCTGTCCAGTCTGACTCTCCGTTTGTGAAGCATGTGATGGCACTGTAGTTGGCGCTTTCATGGTTGGAATTGACCCTGGCGTAAGCCTGTTGTTTTAGTTGCGATGTTGAATCCCGACAGTCGTCTGTAAAATGGGCACTACAAATCATTGTCCATTTTGTCAACGTGAAGTTTTTCCGTGTGTTGGTCACGAAACCCACCCCCTTCTCTGGACAGGATCTCTTGGAAATCGGTAAAAAACTCACATCTGGATTCTTATTTGTGTTCCGAGTACATCCACCGACAGCACATGAGTTCAGGACGGTAAATTATCTCGTCTTAACTTGGTGAATGTCTTCGAATAATGAGATCATCATACATAGTTACCGTGTAAACACACGACACCTCGCTACTTCCTGGTTTCCCGTCCCAACAAGTACGTCATCATTCGCTGGTTCACGCACGTATCCTATAGTGGGTTTGTGGTGCGCGTAAATGCAAGTGCTATAGTATTGGACAAGCACAGTGCCTATGGAGGGAGCCATGGAAGCGCGCGAGTTTTTAAAAACCCCAAGAACGGTTTCATTTTTTCAGTTAAAATTACGAAAAAAATATTGGTGTAAAACAATCCAATCTACAAATTCAGAATACTTAATAACATTACGTATGAGATTAAGAAATCTGTTTTATTTCTCAATTATCGTTGAAGTAGATCTTTAAATTTGAAAAAAGAAATTAAACATAGGCCTATAAATGGTTTTTTTTATTATTAATTAACAAGATTTGAAAAAAATCATTAATTAACTATACAAACAAACAAATAATTAATTTTTAAACACATACATACATACATACAAAAAAGAAAAAGAACAAAAAAAAACACCCAAAAACGTATCAATACGGCGCGCTGCCTATGGTAGCGAGGCTGATTTGTTTCATCATGGTGTTCCTCTTAAAGATGGCGGCATTATGACATCGATGCATTAGTTTCATTAATCTCTATAATTATATTGGCTGAGATCAATGATAAGTTCATAATGTGATTCTAAATAATTGAGACGAGTTCATCGTGTTCATCTCATTAATTTTGTACTCGATGAATAAAGTCAATATTGGGCTAAATTTTGTCACCACTTGGCAAAATCTGGGGGATGAATAATGTGGACTGTCCGAAAAAGGGTGAGATTATTTTCCTATTTACCCGCGGGGAATCCACCAATGCGCGGCAATTGAGATGTTCTCCCCCACCCAGTGCAGATCAAGCTTCAATTTCATACACGAACTTGATGATTGGTTCAAGGTTCATTTACTTTCCAGTTTCAAAACAAACAAATTACATTATTACTCAAAAGAGATCAGTACAAAGAATACAACTTTACAGTACATATTTCTAAGTAAATAAGTTGCTGAAAAAAGCTAAATGCTGTAGGCCTACGGTTGCTTTCTGATGAGTCACCTTTTGCCTACGCTCGGAAGTTGTGTTTGCAAAATAATGAATCCCAACCCATGTCTTTACACATTCCAAGAAGATTCTGTGTCACTTTATGGCATTGCCAACCCGTAAAACTTCAAGATGTTATATTGAATTAGGACTTACCTAAAACTGCAAAAGTTGAAAGTTACTGTACTGGATTGCCTATACAAGACCGACGGGCTGTCACTTCTTCTAAACCTGTCTGCAAAAAGGTAGTGCACTGGTTTTCCCAGTGGTTCGTTCTGCTACCCGAAAAACTTGAGCTGCTGTTCCCGGGTCGACGTATAGACTTGGTTCCAAGTCTGTGCTCGTGGTTTAACTGATAGCCAATACACTATTTTTTATCGCTACCGATCCTGAATACACCTTTAACGGAAGGGAAATATATGGGGATATCCCCAAAACAGCAAATACCCAGAAACACGGACCAACATTGCTGGACTAGACACCTCCAATTCAGACTTGGCAGTTACACCAAACGCCCCTGGATACACTATAAAAGAATAAACGAAATTGCCATACAAACATAATGTAATAATAATACAACAGTTTCCGCATCTGGGGAAAGTGATATGAATCTGTCACTGTCTAACAAAAAGCCGCCAGGACATTATTGGGTCATGCCTGGATATCTTAGCATTGCTTTTATTACTTACTCGCATCCGAAATCATGGAGTAAAATCATCTGGTTCACACACAAAAGGTCAAAGCGTGTTTAATAGTTCACGAAGTAAAAGGAAAATCACACAATTTCGAGGGATGTTTGTGTGATTTGATGTATTCTACTTGTATAACATCTTTCCAACCATAATTGCGCCCAATCGCTCCGGTATTTCAGCGATATCTCAAAAAACGCAGCCATCTTTTAATGTGAAATTTTCACAAGTTAGTTTTGTTGTATAGCCTATATGTAAAAACAATCGAAAGGTTCCAAAAACCAAATGTAAACTTTGCCTTTAAAAGCAACGGTTACCAAACAGGAAATTCCCTGATGAAATCGTAGTTTCAGCTTCTGTGAATAATATGAACCTGCTTAACAAAAACTAGACTTTATTGGATCGTAAAACACGTAGCATTGCTTTTACCATTTTACCAGAATCCATATAAAATGAACCACATGCCATTATTAAAGTATTTGGTTAAATCTGAAAGTATTTACTTTTTACGATTTAGCTTTTGCTATAGACTAAAAAGCGTCTATACTTGTGCCAAGTTTATCGCAGTCTATAAATCTGGGATAGGGCCTAGTATTCAGCTTGTTTTAAATTCTACCTCACCATTACCTCAATTCAGAACACGTGAAATTGTATTGTTCAGTAGATAAGGTATGCCACTTATACAAAGAAATGAAAAACATTCCTGCCAGTATAAGCCCCTATTAATATTATTATAAAGGCACCCTTGTGGTACACCATAAGTGTCTGTGTTTTCAGTGGCTTTCGCACAAGCACGCATGAATAGTTCTTCATAGGATATCGCACTATCAGCCATTATTTGCTCGGTTCTTAGATAATACAAATTGAATTTAACCCTGAACTGTCACGTGGGCTAACTATTATTAAAGGTCTTGTATATTTTCACATTTTAATGACATTTCAAGGGTTTTTGACAGTTTTTAGGTACTAAAACATTACTTTTTGTCCCGTTTCCCCCATTATTTTGAGCATGACTCGGATTGGACACATGCACTGTATCAATGAAGTCGAATCCATCCAGCTTTGACAGTTTTGTAAATAAATGATGTCCCAGGGTCGATCACATCACATGGTTACGGTCTGTCTATACAGTAAATTCTTTTTATACGGTAATGTATGGTGGCCCTGAAGGGACATCGCATATCGCATACGTGTGCGCACACGTATGCAATGTCGTGAAACAATTCGCGAATATGTGCGCACACGTATGCAATGTCGTGAAACAAATCGCGAATGTGTGCGCACACGTATGCAATGTCGTGAAACAATTCGCGAATGTGTGCGCACACGTACGCAATGTCGTGAAACAATTCGCGAATGTGTGCGCACACGGTATGCAATGTCGTGAAACAAATCGCGAATGTGTGCGCACACGAGTGCGAATATATTTGCGATGTCGTGAACGTTTATTGCATACCAAGTTGCATACCTTTGGGATGATGTCATAGTTGCAGACAATTTGTTAGTGACCTAGGGAGTACGTGGCGCTACAGTCAGGCTCCTGTAAGCATGGCTATACAATAATGTGTACCCAGGAACTTGGCACCAGGCCAAGTTTCGCCAACATGTACTACAGCATAAGCTATCTACCTATACAGCCTACTAATAAGTACTTGTGCTATTACAATCAAGGTCGAGGAGTAAGCACGCGCGAGGGTATTTTACGGTCAAACACGCCCGTTTTATGTTAATAGCCCACGTTCGTCCTGGGAAAAAAAGAAATACGCCACCCGCCTCGCTTGCCTCACAACAATGACTACCGCTGCAATGACTACCGCTAATCTCACTGTAGGCAAGAAACCCCCCAGATCATTAGATATTTTATTCAAAGGTATGCAACTTGGTATGCAATAAACGTTCACGACATCGCAAATATATTCGCAGACGTGTGCGCACATATTCGCGAATTGTTTCACGACATTGCATACCGTGTGCGCACACATTCGCGATTTGTTTCACGACATTGCATACGTGTGCGCACACATTCGCGATTTGTTTCACGACATTGCGTACGATACGTGTGCGCACATATTCGCGAATTGTTTCACGACATTGCATACGTGTGCGCATATATTCGCGAATTGTTTCACCACATTGCATACGTATGCGCACACGTTTGCGATATGCGATGTCCCTTCAGGGCCACCATAGTAATGGCATCCAAATACAATTGAGTAGGCCAGGATAAAAGCTGCAGCTTATTGTACTTTTACTTCTACGTGGGTACTCGCCAATGTCCGTAAGCCGACAGGATTTACAATGCCAAGGAAATGATACTAAAATTGCCGTGCATGCGCACCGTGGGTGCCACTCCATACAGTGCCAATTACAATGTGCAAGTGAAAAAGGGGATCCATGAAAATATGGACTAACTGCAACCTTCAATAGGGTGTGTACAACATTGGCAAGATTAAAAATATAAATTTTCACAGATTTGCACATGGTATAAAGATGGTCATGGTGGAAAACTTCATTTAAAATAGTTTTGCTTGAAATGCTTTAGTTTTTAGGAATGAGTACAACAATTAGTCTTTATCACTGGTGATAAAATCTGATGTTCTTTTGAAAACAGTGAAAACATTTAATGGGTTTTTTCACTGTTTTCTCATGACTCCGAAGACCGATTTAGCTGAAACTGTCACAGGTTTGTAATTATTTCATGTATATGTTGGGTCACATCAAGTGTGGATACTGGTCTTTGACAAAAATACCAATGTTGTACACACGTCCCTTTAAAACCCTTAAAGTGCCCAAGAGTCCATTTGGGACATTATTACAAAACCCTGCCAGTTGACAACTGGCAATGCTTATCTCAGTATACTGCAGCTGGTCATACCATGGAGGTAGGAATCTATTCCTACCTCCATGGTCATACTGAGGGATAAACTATACTGATAGCAATCCTACAGTCTTCCAGGGGTCTAGATATTGTATTTCACAGTCCAGGAGCGGATCCACGAATATTTTGCCAACAAAAGACTGAATTCAAATGGTTCAATTACCCCTTGTTCAGTCGACCAGTGGAAGAAACGACCTTGCCCTGGCCACTCAAACTTTGTTTCTCAAGCATATTCTCTTAAAGGCACTAGCTGTACACGTTTGGTAATTACTCAAAATATATATATTAGCATAAAAACTTACTTGCTAACGAGCAACGGAGAGCTGTTGATAGTATAAAACATTGTGAGAAACGACTCCCTCTGAAGTAACGTAGTTTTTGAGAAAGAGGTAATTTCTCAGTAAAATATAATAAAAGACTTCTGGCCAGAAGCCTTTTATTCCTATCTGAAAGCACACTAATTTGTACAACAAGGGTGTTTTTTCTTCCATTATTTTCTTGCAACTTCAATAACCAATTGAGCCCAAATTTTCACAAGCTTGTTATTTTATGCATATGTTGGGATACACCAAGTGAGATTACTGGTCTTTGACAATTACAAAACGTGTTCAGTGCCTTTAAAAGTCAAGAAAAATGGGATTACAACCAAATTCTTGCGCAGAGTAATAAAAAAAACGCTTAAAGGCACTGAACACGTTTTGTAATTGTCAAAGACCAGTATTCTCACTTGGTGTATCCCAAAATGCATAAAATAACAAACCTGTGAAATTTGGGCTCAATTGGTCATTGGTGAAGTTGCAAGAAAATGATGAAAGAAAAAACACCCTTGTTGTACAAATTAGTGTGCTTTCAGATAGGAATAAAAGGCTTCTGGTCAGAAGTCTTTTATTATTTTAGTGAGAAATTACCTCTTTCTCAAAAACTACGTTACTTCTTTTATCTTCAGTAGGCCTAAATACTTTTCATGTAAAAGTAGATCCTATAGTATTTAGTAAATACTTTCCAGTTAAAGCTTTTACTTCCTTTTATTCATATTATGGGTGGTAGTAAACACTTGACATTTTCAAGTAAAAGAAAATACTGGTTTTTATTCATACGACCCAAATGCACTGATGCGATGATTATTCTTTAGTCAAGGCGGTATTCATCACACACAGCGCCACCACCTCGGGACTCGAATCGGCAGCAGTGCTGACTAAAACAGCGCGCTCATGCAGGCAGCGAAACGAAAAAGACTAGACAGCTCAATGGAAGAAAACATTAATAATCTCATATTTTATGGAGATTACACTGTCTGTTTTTTCTTCAACTTTTTAACATGAGGAAAGGGGGTACGTAACTTGCTCAGCTGTCTACCCAATGAAATCACCGGGCGCGATTTTTTTTCCGTACCACAAGCTGGCTATCGCATACACGCATAAGGTATGGGCGCTTTCCCAGATCCCTTCACTGTTGACCCCGTAGCCAGCGTGTGGTACAAAAAAAGAAATTGCCCACCGGGCATGTAAGACAAGTGCCTGTCTTTATCTTCTTGAGGAAGACGGGGGGACCAGTCTAGTTTGCCAGCAGCGGGCGCTGTTTAGATTACTCTCTTAGATTAATTGATCGACTGTTGGTGGCGCAATTCATGGGGGAAAGCCTACCCCACTTTTCGGACAATGCCAATGACATCAAAATCCTCTCTGAAGTTTTACTAAAATTTATAAGTGTCATGTGCTATTTTTGATCAGCATAATGCCATTAATGGTAAGTCAATGTATGTAGTGTTCGGTATTACAATCATAGAATGCAGGGCCACGAAGATGACCGAGGGAAACACATGTGCTACTCGGTCAGTACTCTCCTATCCGCTATGGTTCTGGAATCGCGATAAACCTTATGGAGGAATAATCGAACCATCATCAGAAGTACTCGGTCAGTACTTTTTAGTTTTAGTACAGTTGGGTTGATCAGTTTGTGATCATTGACCAATTCCGGATCATTTCAACTTTTGCAATAACCACATAATTAAATAACTTCTCATATTACCAATTTTGTTTGTACAGACCATGTTTTAGTTACATTTGTTTACAGAGTGGTGACCTTCCCCTTGTAAGTTGTACATTCTAAAGCGTTTCCTGCCGGGCAAGACTACACAGGCTATATTTTATATGGGAAAATTTACATTTTGTGTCATCATTTTCACATAAATTCAAAATTTACACAAGCAACAGCTTTCTTCATATCAAAAGTTGAGAAAAATCAGACACATTACGGTCAGTCGCATTACAGTTTGTCCGGTCAATTTAGCCAAGCCTATATGGAGCCCCAAACTGAGTTCTTGTTTGACAAAATTGGGTTCATTCTTTGTCAACAACTTAAATGAGTTGATTTCACTTGTTTAGACTAAAATAATCACACCTTGTCTCTTTAAAATCCTAGAAACAAGGCAGAAATGTGTATTTTTTAAGTTTGGCAAATTTACACTTTCCGAAATATATATGTGTATGATTGTTGCACTTTACTGATCAACTTTATATCCTCGGGAACACCAGATTTTTGCATAACAATACATAAAATGTTAACTATCTTGCCGAGTACATGTATGTAATTGAACAGAAAAGAAATTGCTGATTTAAAGTGACTTACACACATGTATGTAACATTCCCTGAAACTTCAAGTCATTCTTTAAAAGTGGTCTATAAATTTGAAATGGCCATGGTTGTTGGTTATCACAGATTCTTCAATGCAGCAAACAATTTGATTTGTTAAATGTAAAAAGTGTTAATCATCCTTAGGATTTGGGCATGGTTACAAACGCTTTTTATTACACCAACTCGCCCGATCCAAGGCAACGTGTCCCTTTAATATACATTCATAATGAATGGATTTCCTTTTTGTTGAGTTATATTCAAAAACATCTTCAAAGAATGAAATTTACCACGCAATACTCACGGTTGTTTTTCCCTCATCGCGGCGTTCGCGATTTGTGCAAAAAAATAAGACTGCGCGGTGTGCGCGGAGCCTTCCACTTGGCTTCCGGCGCACACCGCGCACCGCGCTGTCTTTAGGGGCCTTTCTCAAACCTCGGCTTAGGCTCCGTCTCCCCGGCTTGGGCTCTGTTATAAATTTGTGGCGCAGCGTGTATTTGCACGCGGTGGTTCGAACATCAGACAGAGCTTGGAGCCGGAGCCCAAGCCGAGGTTTGAGAAAGGAAGGCACTAAAAACTAACGCTTCCAGCGGTTCGGTGCCTTTCGGCCTGTCGGGTGCCTTTCGGATGCGACGGGTGCACGCACACACACACGCACGTCTGTCCGTCCTCCCTCGCACAGAGCTAGCGCCGTTGGCTGTGTGTGTGCGCATGGGATGGATGGCCTTGCATATGCCAATTTGGATGAACTGTGTGTGTGTGCCGTTCTTCAGTAGTAGAAGCATGGGCTCCATAGAGCGGGGCAGCGCGGTTATGGACGGTAGAGGGGAGGGAGGGGAAAGTGAATCAATCGAGAACGACAATATTGTCCGTTGTGATGTGCTATTAATTTTTGGCAGATCTTTCGTTGGTAGTGGATTATACAGAGGGTCTTCCTAAATTGAAAATAGGCCTAACTCATAACTGCCTATGGGAAATTCACACCTCTGAATTTTCAGTTACCCCAATGGCAATAGAAAATATGGTATAGGGTAGCCCTTAGCCCTAGATTCAAACTGTGTGTATTGTTCAACATAATTACTAAGTACACAAATATTCAAGAACATGTCAACGTTTATTTTGGTTGACTTCAGCTTAAACACGAAAACTAATAGTAGAAAATGCAAGTGCTGTTTTCAAATCTCTATTCCTCTAAACAAGTACACAAATATTCCAGAATATGTCAACGTTTATTTAAACTAACCTCTGTGACCTGGTTATTAAAAAATCCCATGATTAAATACAAGTGCTGTTCCTAATATCAAGGAACAGGTCTCAGACGTTAGTACATGAAGCAAACTAACCTCTGTGACCTGGTTATTAAAAAATCCCATGATTAAATACAAATGCTGTTTTTAAAATCCCTATTTCCATCCTCATATCAAGGAACAGGTCTCAGACGTTAGTACATGTCACAGAGGTTAGTTTGCCTAATGTACTAACGTCTGAGACCTGTTCCTTGATATGAGGATATAGAGATTTGAAAACAGCATGTGCATGTTCTACTATTAAATACTAGTTTTCGTGTTGAATCTGAACTTAACAAAAAATAAACGTTTGACATATTCTGGAATATTTGTGTACTTGTATTTTCCTTCTGTGACTGTGAACACCCTCCTGTGACTGTGAACACCCTCCTGTATTTTCCTTCTGTGACAGTGAACACCCTCCTACATTTGTTTTAATAATTATGGTGAACAATACACACAGTTTGGATCTAGGGCCGAGGGCTAGGGCTACCTTTCCATTGGGATAACTAAAAATGCAGAGGTGTGAATTTCCCTTTATAGGCCTATTTTGTGCACACAGCCAATGGCCAACGCTCTGTACAACTACATGTGTGCGTGTGCGTGTGCGTGTTTCCTTCACCCGTCGCATCCGAAAGGCACATGACCGGCCGAGAGGCACCGAACCGCTGAAAGCGTTAGTTTTTAGTGCCTTCCTTTGAGAAAGGCCCCAAGGCTCCGCGCACACCGCGCAGTCTTATTTTTTTGCGCAAATCGCGAACGCCGCGCGAGTGCCGCGATGAGGGAAAAACAACCGTGAGTATTGCGTGGTAAATTTCATTTTTGGAAGATGTTTTTGAATATAACTCAACAAAAAGGAAATGCATTCATTATGAATGTATATTAAGTGTATGGGGAAAGTTTTTGTTGTGTAGTGCAAAGGAAACTGAAGTTATTAATGGCAAACCACCGTAAAATGTTCACCTATCACTGACCATTTTGAAAACGTATAGCGTTACGGAGGTCCAAAATGTTAGACCCCTATAAGGCTCACGGGGGAGCCTTATAGTTTCTAGAAGTATACATACATGTGAAGAATAGCATCCATACCATAAAACCAACAAACCAAAAATAAGGTGCCAAACATCAGCAAATAAATTATGGCAATTTTTCTGTAGTGTCTGTGAGTGTGAGTGTGAATGTGATACTAATCTCAGTAAATGATAATTACACAAATGTATATATATTTTTTTAAAGGATATTGCCATGTTTCTATGTTTTTGTTTTTTTGATGTTTGATCAAGGGTCCCCTATCAAGGGTCCCCCATGATTTAGTCGGACTCTTATAAAAGTATAGTCATCATGATACAGTGGTCCTGCGGCCGTACCTGCTTTTGGGGGTTTCCCTTAAATTACACTACGTTGTGTTTTATTAATATGATATGTACATGTAGTTTTGTTGATACCAGAAATATAAAAACCCAAGACCTGAACAGTTTCAGCAAGTTGGAATCGATATGACTGCAACTTTTTCACCCATTTGATTATGACCAATCCTTACAAATAGGTAAGACAGATTCTACTTTTTGTCACAATGAGTGAAGATTTGGCTCTTTTTTTAAGTCAGCGAGCATCGGTACATGTCTATGTCTTCATATCTTTGAAAGAAGTCAAATGGCATTGTAGGGGTTTGGTAAATGACTATAAATGCCTAAAAAAGGTTGTTGAGGTGTGTGTTTATTTTTATTCTCAAGCTGCCTCCATGTCATAAGGAATTTATTCAGATAAAATATATAGTTTTGTTTTTTTTGTTTTTTGTGTGTTAAGATATAGTTTTGATGTATAGAGCTATGAAGTCACATGAAAGCAACATGTAGTTAGCAGATAGCTTTCTACACTGGCCAAACTCCCTATATCATCCATGATGGCTTCTGAATCTGAGAGCGTGTTCGCCAGTGAAACTTCCCCTTCAGAGAAAACAGCGCCCCCTCTGGATGAAAGTGATTCGGACGATGAATTCTATGACGCATTAGCTGCGGATAACAATGCAGCTGATGGCATTGTTATTGAGGAGAATACCGACAAGATCGTGGACAATCTTATCCAGTCACAACTTCAGCAGGAATCGGTCGACTTTCAAAAGGAAGATCATTTCACAGAAGAGGAAATCAAAACTGACGGTTCGTCAAGCTCTCTTTCAGGAGAGGAAGACAACTTTGGACTCTCTGAGAAGGAGGTTGAGACAGGTCCAAACAGAACTGGTGATATGACACAGGATCCTGATGATGCGGAGAGTAGGTATGGGTTAAGAGCAGAAGAAATGGAGCCACCCAAGGAAGATGATGAGGACGACAATGGGGGCATTGTCTCAGATGAAGAAGGCAAGAAGGAGATGGAAGAACAAATGACAGAGGAAGACAAAAAGGTTTGCCCACAATCTTGCAAGATTTTTTCATTTGGTTTTTAGCATTGAAATAAATTGTAGTGCTAAATAAGAGTTGATGGTGTGTAAAACATATTACTTGACCCACCACTTGAATGCGAAGCAAATTACAAGGTACAAACATTCTTGTACGCCCTGTCTCTAACTGACGCAGAGAAATTCGCTATGCTTTCGCAATTCCCATAAAGTATGAACCAGGCTTTACGCCTAGAAATATGAAGCAAATATATGTATAGCATTGGACAATGTATTCCCAGGTGCCTCTTTGCCGACCCCCCCCCCCCCCCCCCATTGCCCCCTCCCAAACCCTTTTTAAGTCCTTTTTGCTATGTACAGCGTACACTCATGTTTAAATTTTACTTTTAGTCTACAACTTATTTTGTTTCTCCGAACTGTTGTTTTATGCAGGTCCAAAGGGAAGAGGCACAAACGCATAAGACGAAAGGCAATGAGTTATTCAAAGTTGGAGGTAAATAAACACTGGGAAAAAAAGTAAAAATGATATACAAATATTGGATGTTAGAGTGGTCTTGGCCATGCAGTAAATGACATTGCCTTTGGCACGGCTTATCCCCGGTCAAGACCCTGCTGGTTTTTAACGGCCAGTTAAGACCTCATCGCCACCCTCTTACTCCAGTGCGAAATGGCCATGTGACCACTTGTCAACCCATAGGGCTGCCTGAACTAACAGGAGTATTTATAAATAAATTATACAGGCCCCCTGGCGTTTTCAGTATTTTATCTCTTTAACTTTTATTGGCATTCAAAAAAGAAGGAAAAAAAACCCAGACCTGTGGCTTTTCAGTCTTAAACTTGTATAATTTGTATCAAAATTTTGCAAAAAATGAAAGTAGCAACAGACAGATTTAGTTGGCTAGTATAAACTCACTTGAAGAGTAGGAGATTTGAACACCCTTTTTTCTTAGTTACATATATAACTAAAATTTAAATATACTTGTTTTCGGCCCTTAAAGGTGCTGCATACGTTTGGTAATTGGAGCCTACTGAATGTGTCGATCCTATATAAATGTAGGTATATACAATAAAACTAACCTGTGAAAATTTCACTTCAAAAGGTGGTCGCGTTTTTGAGATATCACCGAAAAACCGGAGCGAATATTTCCACGCAGGAAGAATATTCCCTGTAGGAATGCACAATCTGAGGAGCCTTATGGCTATGCTTCTCAGATTCAAATTTTTATGTGATAAAAAGTGGTATATATTCATTTTTTCCGTAACTGTAGTACTTCGAAGTGAAAAAGTTCTTAAAATGCATTATACTATCCAAAGCTGCTGTACTTCTGCATTACCAAACGTATACAGCCCTTTAACTGGTACCCGCTGCTAAGATATGGGATTCGAACTGCCTCTAGCCATCGGGCTGGCTTGGTGGTCTGGTGGTAAGACATCTGCACTAGCACGGCTAGGGTTGTTGGTTCGAATCCAATCCAAGTGACATGCCTGTGGAGAATTTTCTTTTTCACTGAACTCGGGGGGGGGGGGAAGTACAGAGTATACTGTACTTAATACACATCGTTGTATAAACGGCAAAAAAACAATAATATTCTTTATCCCAAATGCAAAATTATATCTCGTATTAAAATTTGATCACTAACTGGTTTAATTATAGAATTTGCCGATGCTGTATACGCCTACAGTCAAGCACTCAAACTTTGTCCGCTGTGTTTTAAAAAAGATCGTTCCATAATGTATGCCAACAGAGCAGCCTGCAAAGTCAGACAGGTAAGATTTAGTTCCAGATGTTTATCTACACAAGTATCTTCCGGCGTTTGGGTCGTAGTGCGGGTCACTGTTTAGGGTCCCTTGGAGAGACAGATATAATAATAATAAACCCAAATAAGATATGACAATTAAAAACATTTAAGTAAAATTGTTTGAATTTGTTTGACAAGAATTTTTAACAAGACTGCTTCGCAACGAAATGCAAATCTTTCAAGGCATTACAGGGTTCATTTATTGTAAAGGGGGACTTTTGGGATGCTAGGTGGTGGCAGCAGACTTACCAGGTAATTCCATTGTTCTCGGTAATGTGCGCATGCTCAAACCTACGTAAAGAACAGAAATTTACGTGGTAAGTCTGCTGCCACCTAGCGTTCCAATGTCTCCCATTGGGTAAGTCATGTCTGACAATAGTCCAATTTGTGTTTTTTCTTCAATCAAGGAACATTTTGAGAGTGCCATTAAGGACTGTAGTAAAGGTGAGTGTTCTTAGTTTATTTCATTACACATCCAACAGAGCAACTAGTGCCAACAGACTGTGCAAGTCTACCATGTATTTGAACATTGGGACCCGTGCGAAGTGTGCGAGTTTATTTCCTTCATGCGTTAAAGCAAAGTGGTCCCAAAATGTTCAAATACGGTCTATAAAAGGATGAATGGGAATTGACAATAGAAGAAATGTTAAGTTGTAGATGTGGGAGGAAAACCCCAAGGAGGAAAACCTTACGCAATCAGGTAGTGACTGAAAAGCCCAAACCACATGCAAGGCTCGGGTCTGAGGTGGGGTTTGAACAAGGTCCACAGAGGTGAAAGGCATGGAACAAAACCACTGAGTAGGCCGGGGCGACTAGTCGGACTAGTCACACTTCAATTCTTTGCGACTTCAACACTAGTCGTGACTATTTTTTCAGTAGTCAGGTCGGCGAGCTTTACTGGATAGTTGAAAAGCAGCAGTTGCGACTAGACATAGAACAATAGTCGCGACTTCGACACTAGTCGCACTAGTCGCACTAGTCGCCCAGGTCTACCACTGAGCCAGCCTGGGCCCAATTTCATAGAGCTGCTTAAGCAAACAAAAATTGCTTAACAAATTTCTGCTAAGCAGAAATGAGCAGGATACCATTCACTTGTACATGTGACATGGAGTTTGGCCGGTAACCTTGTTCTGGTAAGCATAATTTTGTTGTGCTTAGCTACTTGTTGTGCTTAAGCAACTCTATGAAATTGGGCCCCTTATAACCAGTACTTGCACCCTCTGTTGTCCCCCATGCACTGATGTCACACTCACACTGGTCATTGTCAGCCCATGGTTTGCCATCTTGGAAGTCAAAACGCATGCAATAGATAGTTCCCAGTAGACGCACGGGCAAATCGCATTTTGGCTTGCAGGCGCGTCAAGCGCTCAAATTATTAACGCAGCCGCGTCGTTTACTAACCAATCACGCAATGAGTTTTGTGAAATGTGCCCGTGCTGCACGCCGTTCTCACGCGTAACGCATGACTGTGTGTTCCAAATTGCCCGTAAAGATGGCCGATTTACGTCATATTGCAACCTATCTATGGTGTGCATCTACCTGCACACCAGTCTCCAAAACGTGCACTGCACAGTAACTCACAGGGAATCTGGCTCCCAAAATGGCACAAGCAAGATTTAGTGTGTGATAATTTGGGGTGAATTGAGTTAATAAGTGAATACAAGAAGGTGGTACATGTATAGTTGTATAGTAGACTTTTGCTCAATTTCATGATGGAAATTACTTTCCTCTTCCAAAATCCATCATTTTTATACCTCTTATTGATAAGCAATTCACTATTTTGCCAATGCCTTTTGCGGCCTGTTGTGTTCCCCCCCCCTCCACACCTTATATGAGAGATACACTTATAGAGGGCAGATGTTAAAAACAACATTTGCTTCAAACAAATCTATGACATTCTTTGCAGCGTTGGAGTTAAATCCAGTGTACTTGAAGGTTTTTTTAAGGCGGGCACAGACCTATGAGGTGACGGACAAGCTGGAAGATGCACTGAAGGACTACGAGAGAGCTTTTGAGTTGGACCCCGGCTGCTATGAGGCTAGAGCCGCATGTATGGTAAGAATCAAAACTTTGAAACTTTCACCCTGAATTTTAGGGCCTAAATGTTGTGTACCTTGCACCTACTGAATTGTTCATCCTCTCTGCCCCCATGCCTATCCCCCCTCCCCCAATCCCGTGATCTCCAGATTCCAGATTGATTTATCCGTCAACTGTTCACATAACTCAAACTAAGAAGGCCCCCAGTCCAAAATCATTTAGCAGTTTTACAAAACTTTGACTTAGGAAAGTATGACCCCCCCTTAGGAAAGTATGACCCTACCCTTTATGACCCGAGGGTAAATTGAGTAAACTTTAACTGTAAGACGTTCAATTTTTCCTCATTTCCTCCACAGCGTCTTCCTGATCAGATCAAGGAGCGCAATGAGAAACTGAAGGATGAAATGATGTCCAAGCTGAAGGACCTGGGGAACCTCTGCCTGCGTCCATTCGGACTGTCCACGGACAACTTTCAACTCAACCAAGACGCGAACACTGGCTCGTACTCTGTGAACTTTTCTCAGAATCCCGGCAGGAATAACGGGAAGTAGTGCCTTGTGCAGCGCCCTCTGTTGATACATTTACACCCTGTGTTGATGTGCATTTATTGCAGTATGCTATCCGTGATCTGATCATCGGAGGGCAAACTCTTTGTGAACAATGTCAGATACCTGATTCCAGACCAACGGGACACACCAAGATCGAGGGAGATTTACCTTTGAGTGTTTTCTTGATGGCTTTATTGGGAATCGCACGATGACGCTTTTCAATGGTTTTTGGTTATCCCACTGCTGAATGCAATTAATGAAAGTATTACCGTACTAATTAGGAAAACAATGACTTACCAGAGTTGAATTCATGGTATAATGTTGTTATTATTTATTCATTAATTTTGGGTTGAACAAAGAAAAAATGACTAGACGTGCTGGCGCTCTACCAACTGAGCTATATAATCTAGCCCTAACGTTGGCGGTCTCCCTATTTTGTCAATATCTTTGTTCTTTAACCATAACAACATCATGTAAACAAATTATGTCAACACTTATCTGTACAGAACATTTTTGCAAAGTAACAAAGAACAAATTTGCAAAGTAAAACAGCTTGTTTTGTTGAATATTTTCAATAATCTTGATACAGTAATATTCATTAAAGTTTACCCGAATAACAATAATAATAGTTAGTTTTATGCATTATCTACTGGAGTCTCAAAGTGTTTATCATTATTTATTTCCAGACAGGTTTTTTAAGCTCGTTAATGTTTACAAGGTGCGACCAATCATAGTTATCGCAAAATTAAATTTTTTACTTTTCGTCCGAGTAGTCTTCTTTCAGTAATTGTTATCATATGCAGTACTTTTTCAATCCTTTTTGTTTATTTATCATATTTGCCCGAACTGTTTTGCCATATTTTCGTCAGGGAGTGTCACAAAAGTTGGGAACAATCTAGACGAGAAGGAACTTTCTTGTAGGCGTGCTCCATCAATACCAGTGGACCGCCAGAACATTCTGCTGTACTGCGACACTGACCGATTATTAACCCATCCCTGTAACATTCATGCATCCCTTATCAAAGTTTCCAATTGGAACCAATTGGAGTTTTTCCATTGTTGCATGTGTTTTGGCACAAAACCAATTGGACCCAATTGGACTTCGTTGGATTCGGTTTGAATTTTTTCCAACTAGACCCTGTTGGGAAATAAAATTTCCAGTTGGAAATATATTAGGAGATAAAATTTCCAATTGGTAGAAACAAATTCCAATTCAATCAATTCAAGCCAACTGATCAGTTGTTCTGAGATTGTATTTCAATTGGAAATTCAGTATTCCAATATAAACCAACTCACACTCACCAACTCAATACCAACTCAATCCAATTCTTTCCAACTGCATACTCGTATCCAATTGGAATGAATTGGAAATTTTGGTAAGGGATGGGTGAATAATCATGATGTGCATTAGCAAGGAAGTGTTCTGACAGTCCAACTGACATACTTAACCAATCCAAACAAGAACGTTTCAACCATTTAAACTTTTGAGACCTAATTGTCTCTGATCGTTATTATGTGTTTGTTTGTGTCCTGTGAACACAATCTCTCTGTTTAGCCTTTGTTGTGTTTGTTTGTTTTTTAAAACGGTTTTCCACTGGCTTGTGCATCAAAACAGACCCAGGCTGTTTTTGCTTATTTTATCTTACACCACAAGGAATTGAATTTGTGCATGTTTATAATAATAATGTCAAGAATTGTATGGAAATAAATGTAAAGTTAAATTACATTGGAAAAAAAAAATGTTTAATCAGAGTTAAGCAGTCTTTATCAAAGGCTAAATTACAATACAACACACAAATACAAGTGTCAGAAGCGGTATGGTGGACTTCAGGTGAATAAAGAAGAGATAAAGAGGGTCGAGTGGAAGAAAAAGGCTGGTGTAACTACACTACAAAGATGGGTAGAATCACAGAAGACAAAAGGTGGGAAAAGGAGAAAAGGTAATTAAAAAGTGTTTAAGAGCAAATTGCATAGGGAACATATCAGTGTGAATAAAAGAGCAAAGATCTGAAGTTGTTAACCTTTTTTTCTTGGATGTTCAGTGTTGGTATTTTTTTTATAGTTTGAGCGCCCTCATGTGTCAAGGAATTGACAGTTAAAACCAGAAGGCTGATGTTGTTTGTGTGTGTATCGCACGTGTAGAGCTAGCAAGGACCAGCATTGGGCCTATTAAATGTCACAGGAGTATGTGTGGGTGTGGAACAAGGTAGGATTACTATGTTATTTACACTTTGCTCTTGATATTTTTAGATTAAAGGGTGTGTACAACATTGGTAAATTGCCAAAGACCTTGATGTGACCCAACATATGAAATAAACAAACCTGTGAAAGTTACTTTTAAGTTTAGTCTTTACTAAGCTAAATCGGACTTAATCAGAGTCATGAGAAAACAGTGAAAAAAAACCTTATGTGTTTTAACTTTTTTTCAAACATCGGAATTTATCCTGCAGGATAAAGACTATTATTTTACTCATTTCCTAAAAACTATGGCATTTCAAGCAAAACTATATTTCAAGGGAAGTTTTCCACCATGACCATCTTTATACCATGCAAGTTATGTGCAAATCTGTGAAAATTTATATTTTCATTCTTACGTACCAACAATGTTGTAACTTGTACCATAGAGCAAGGACCAGAAAATGGTTGTACACACCCTTTCACCCTTTAATCACTTCAAAGGGAATAGTTTCTTAACAATATTTTATAATTATTAATTATATCAACAGCTCTCCAGCAGTCCAGTGCTCTTTATCTAGTCCTTGCTCTATTTTCATGTCCATGTCTTTACCAAGTAAGTTTTTGTAAATGGTCATGAATTCTTTGAGTAATTACCAAAGTTAACAAATCCTCTTCTTACGTGAACATAATTTGTGACTAGCTGTGGTTAATGCCCGAAGCTTTTCTCAGATTCAACAGACGCGGCAGCAGCTCTACCTAATTTTTATGAACACTTTCTGATAGTTTTGGTTAAAAATTGTATTGCTGCGTAGTCGCTTATCCCAGCCATAGACTCCTCATTTAAATTACTTTATTTACTGTGATGTCATTTGGTTACAAACTGCCAACCAAATTAAAGGTTAAGTACTCATCTTTTTTTCAGATTGTCAAAGAAAATGACCAATATTTGCAAGTGTGGTAAGGCAGTTCTCCAAACACCCATCGGTCCAATTTGCGTGACAGCTTGCAATGTTGGAGTTCATTCCATCAACTTAACAGCTGCTACGGAACTACCAGATCATGATGAAAGGTAAGCCTTGTCCTACATATCAACCAGAGCTCGCTTAAAGGTATTATACAGGATTGGTAGAGCTGACAAAATAATCACAGACAGTGTTCATGTTTTGTGTAATTAACCACATACATGAAATAACAAACCTGTGAAAATTTGAGCTCAATTGGTCATCGAGGTCACGAGAAAATAGTGAAAAGAGACCTTATGTGTTTTCTGTTTTTCAATCATTGAGTTTATATCTCGCGCGATAAAAACTATTGTTTTACTCATTTCTCAGAAACGATAGCATTTTAGGCAGAAATATTTTAAGGAACCCTTTCTACCATTACTTACTTTAAATCATGTAAGTTATGTGTGAATCTGTGAACATTTGTGTTTTTCGATCTTACCAATAGTGTACAGGGCCTTAAGTGCAGTACATGTAGCTGCGAAAATGGTAACTCTCTGATAAATAATTGTCACTTGCAGTTCTTCAGTTGACCATAGGGACAACAATAAATGTTATTATCTCTGGCATACTTTAATTTCCGTTGTTTTGTATCAGGGTTTCTACAGCAATCACAGAGGAACCTGACCATTGGCCAGCTGCTCTGAGAGAGTGCACTGATTGGCTGACGGTGTACTTCAAAAATGCTGAAGCAGCCTATCAAAGACCTCTGCCTCCGTTTCATAGGCCAGATGCAAAACCAGGTTGGTTAAAAGGCTATCAATAGCTACTGGTTTGATGACAATAACCGTCTTGATAATAAACTATTGGGTGTGATCCCTGGCTATACAACACACGTTACAGGTCGAATGGCTTCTGACTGGTACCCCCGAACAATGATATTGACAAAACAGGGATACAGCCAACATTATAGGGCTAGATAGCACTGTTGGTAGAGCACCAGCTCTAGTTAATCATTCTTTGCTCAACCCCAAATTAATTAAAAATTACCTAGTCAGTTTCCCTTGTTGTTTATTACTTGATATTTAAAATACAAAGGTGATCCTTCTCCTGCATTTTCCCAGTATCATAAACTTTGGTGTGATTCCTGCGGTGCCTACTCACTGCAGACAGGTTGAATGGCTTCCTAGATTCTTTGCCTTTCATATTCTTTAGAAATATTTGTATTTTTTTCCATGCAGAAACCTTTACCTACAGAGTGTGGGAGACGCTGACAAGTCAAGTTCCTTGTGGCCAAACCGTCTCCTATGCCCAACTTGCAGCCATGGCTGGAAACAACAAAGCCTGTCGAGCTGTAGGGGGCGCTATGCGGGCCAACCAGATTCCGATTCTCATGCCTTGCCACCGTGTGACGGCTAGTGGTGGTGGTCTTGGCAACTACATGTCAGGCAACGGGAATGCTTTGAAGAAATGGCTTCTTGTTCATGAAGGGGCGTCTTTCAAATAGGAGATTACAAAATATCACCACACTGTAAAGTGTAAACTTCATTGGCAATATCAATCCCTATGAAGTATAATGTTTAGTACTTTTTGGCAATTCGTGTATTCAAAAAAAGTTTGAACATTTTCGGCCTTGGACCCAATTTCACAGAGCTGCTTAAGCAGGAAACCACTTGCAAATGGTACTTAAAGACATGGTGTTTTTGTTGGTAACCCTTTTCTGGTAAGAACAACTGTTTTTATAATTGACTGTTTTGTGCTTTGCTAACTTTTGCATCTCTATGAAACTGGGCCCAATTATTTGTTGACGTTACTGTAAATCGGGGTTTTCATGCTTCACCAAGGTCTTTGCATGATATCAAGGGGAGATTTTTGTTTGACACAAATAACAAGTTTTCAAAGCTGCTTTGGTTTTGCATTGCATTTCCTTTTGCTTGGTAGACGAGCTGGTTGTCAGGCAGCAGTTTTAATATTGTAAACTAATTCTGTCCAGTTTGGGCTGTGATTACTTGACTTTGTGACCTGAAACATGTCGTCTGCTATTAAATTAAAGGTGTTATACAGGATTGGTAGAGTGCACATAATAGTCACAGACAGTGTTCAACAATATACATGAAATAACAAACCCCTATGTAAATTTTGGCTTAATCCATTGTTCGAGTCGGGGGAAAAAACCACGCACAATTTTTAGCATATGTACACATTGTCCTTAACTTTGGTTGTACCAACCGGAATCAGCTACTGCATTTGTATTTTAGGTTTTCAGATAGTTTTCTCAAATATGACCTCATTTCACAGAAACAATGGTTCTAGTTTACCTTGAGTATTTTCCTAATATCTATGAAAAGGGACGGTTATTGATGGGTTGGATTATTTTTGTTAACTACTTGACCTCTGCAGTGAAATTAACCATATTTTTCTATTAAAATAAGATAAAAGAAAGTCAAACAGATTGTATTCATATGAAGAAATCTTTATTTTATCACATTTACAAATAAACATCTCATTTAAATTTTTACTTTTTCTGTATTGTGTACACTGTTCAAGTCTGTAAAATTGTGGACCACACAAGTGAAATTTCATGCCGACATTTTGCCTTTGATTTCTTGTTGCAAACTGGACTGTTCGCATTATCACAATATCAATAGAATGGCGTGAACCTGCTGAAGAACAGTACAATAAGGTTGTACCTAAAACAGAGTATAAATGAAATGCAAGAGGTCTTATCTCTCTTAAAATAACCTTGACGTACACACAAAGTCAAAGGATGCCGAAATATGTTGTTACACGAAGCGTTTTCGCATGCGATTCACCTTTGTTGCAGAATCGAGTTGTGACCTTGTTGCACAGACACAACCTGTTTCATTATCATGAACGTAGGACTCTTGGATTCTTTCGAGTCAAACGATTGTTCCCATGTGTTGGCTTCCAGGCCTGATACTTTACAGAGTATTTTTTTAGCCTTCGAGAAAGGCTCTCTAGGGTCGAAACGTCAGGCCACTAACTAATTTTTTCACTTTACATTGCCGCCAGGCCTGATACACAGAGGTAAATCAGGCAATTGCCTCAATCCCCCTTGAAAGGTTCCAGTAAAATTTCTCTCATGGAGTTGCCCTTTTACAAGTATCAGGCCTGGGTTCTGCAGAAATGACCTTTATCATGGTGCGGCCATCTTGCTTTTCTTCTAATCAAACCAAGGCTTGAAGGAAAAGACAGTCTGGTCCCTTTGATGATAGGCCAAATAGAACTGTAACTTTATGCTGGGTACCTGACACAAATGACCACAGTGCTATAAAGGTCTAATGTGTGGTTACAGTTGTGTGTCTATAATTGCTGTGTGAGTTCCTGTGGAGCAGCATCTGTGTCCTGCCTTGCCTCAAGGTTTTCCCATGGTGTACCCTCCGGGAGCAGGACGTCACCACTCTTGCTGATTGTGAAGTTAAAGTCCTTGGGGTCATCCATGACTTTCTCTATGAACTCATCCATATTGTCCAGGGTGATGTACGTCTTGCTGGCTTCCTAAAGCACATTTAACACAGAAATCAAAGAAAATAAAGATTTGCTCAACTTTTTCTTCCCCCACGGAACACAGTAGTTTCCCTGACCTTTACTTTTTGTAAAGTAGCCCACCAGGCTAGTTAACTTTGCATTTTACTTGCCCCCAGGAAGTTTTAATAGGCCCATATTTTTAACATGTAGCATTTTACTTGCCCCCAGGAAGTTTTAATAGGCCCATATTTTTAACATGTATAGTCATAAATGTATCTTTCTGATGTGATCCCAACCAGTTTAATACTCAAATGACTTCACATTCACACACTAAAAAAACCTCATGAAGACGACATGGTTCTTTTGGGTCCCTCCACATACCCTGCCAAATACAACAGAATGCAACACTGTTGAAATGAGAACCATGCCATATGCAACAAGGGATTTTGTTGCATTGTGCAGGCATGCTGTTTGTGTTAGCCCTGCTAAATGCAACAATATCCAAGTCATTGTTCCTGTGGTGTGTGGCATTTTTTAGGGGGCTCAGTATTCTTGCATGCACTGCTTTGTCTCTTACTGCCAAATACAACAAAATGCAACACCAATATGAAGTCACTTGACTGCCAAATGCAACAGATTACAACAACTATTACCATTTGGTGCATATTGTTGCATTTAGCATGGTTAAGGGAAAAAACAACATCGTCTGTGCACAAGATATGAAAATTAGGCACTTTTCTTAGTGTAGCTTAAAAGTGTTATACAGGATTTGCAGAGCCGACATGTTGCAGACAGTGTTCATGTCTTGTGTGATCAACCATATACATGAAATCACATGTGAACATTTTGGTTGAGTCAGGAGAAAAAAGTTTTTAAAAACCTGCACATTTTTCAGCATGTTAATCATTGTCCTTCATTTTGCATTTTTAAAAGGTTTTCAGATACATTTTTTTTTCGAATATGACTTCAGTTCGGCGGGAAATATTTCACAGAAAAAATTGTTTTAGTATACACTTCACAATCAGTAATTAACAAATTTACGAAACGAAGATGTTTTTATCCTTACCAATCCTGTATTAATGTCATATATCTTAATTTGATTGTCGAAACAGTCGAAAATTTTCATTAATCTTTTTTTTTTTATTCAAAGATTTTACGGTGCTGCAGCTTATATTTTGAGAGGCTATTTTTCCGAAAATGGCGGTACTTTACCTTTTCCTGCTTAACTCTCTCAGCCAACTCCTCAAGGCTCTGTTTTTTCTCCTCCTCCATCCTGATCATCTTCTCCAATCTCTTCTCTTCCTTGAGACGTCTCTCCTCGGTCAGTCTCTCATCTCTGTTAAGACAAGTAAGAGTCTTAAATTCACATCGGTCGGAGAACAAGTTTGTTTTTATGCAGGGATTGGCAGGTTTATCTATCTTGGCCCAATTTCACTAAACACTGTTTGGTTTCGGTGAATACAGACAAATTTACCTAAACCTATTTATCGTTTCATGGTATTAAGTCCAGCATATCTCAAAATGGCTTACATAGAGCTGCTTAAGCACAAACAATTTTGCTTACCAGAAGAAGGTTACCAGCATATCATGTAACTTGTACCATAAGTTCCTGGTTTCCTGCTTAAATTTGCTTAGCAGGAAATATTAAAGCTAATTTTATTGTCTTGCTTCAGCAGCTTTGTGAAATTGAGTCTTGTCTAAGTTGGCTGGGTGCATCCTAATACTACAATACATCCCATGCCAAGGGCTCGACTTACATCGTACTCACCAACTCTGTGACAAACACCAGTACGAAGTGCTATCAAACTTAGTGCTTAAATGTAGGTAGCCTGGCAGACCAGTCGTAACAATTAATGTTTTGCCAAGTGCGACACAATGCTTATTTTACATGACAAAAAAATATACACGAATCCTGGGGCTGCAATAGCCCATGTTTAGGGATGTGATAGGCTGTTGACAAAAAAACCTGAACTCTGAGCGCAAAGCTTGCGAGCTTGAAAACTTGTGAGCACGAAGCCCACTAATAATATTTATCTTTGGTTTTAAAAGCCCTACTCTGCAATCTGGGGTGTTATATATGGTTTTTATCTTCATTTTTTTATGAATTTGATCTTTAAAAGTTTTGAACAAAAAAAATAATAGTAAACAATGGGGGTGGGGGCAAAAACAAAAAACGGATGTCTTTTTTTGGAGAGAAAAAGAAATCAGATTTCCAGTTTAAAACGGAGAAATCACATCCCTGCATGGTGGACTCCTCTGTTGCATACAAGGCGACAGACACTGACGTCCTACCAGGGCTAGGGCTACAAACAATTTATCAGACTACTTGTATTTATAAATGGAGGCTTGTCAGGGAACGATTTGAGCAATGCTTACTTCTCATTCAACAGCCTCACAAAAAGTACAACCTTGCTGCTTTGCAAATCATTAACGAACTTAAACAATCAGGGAACTGCAGCAGGGGCTGTGTGAGCTACGAGGACCAAAAACTGGTCGACCTTTTCTCATGACACATTGCAGAAAATACATACACTGGGCTTTTATATAGCGCCATTTCATTTAGACCACAGCGCTTTAGCAAACTGAGACAATAGCATTGCAAATAACACAACAAATGAACAAAAAGCAATTTACAGAAAGCAACTGAGGAAACAGATATTTTTTAAGTGCTTTCTTGAAAATAGGCAGCGAATTTGAGGTGCGTATGGTGATGGGAAGGTTGTTCCACAGTCCTGGAGCGGCTAAAGAAAAGGATTTATATAGGCAGCAGATTGGAGAGATTTGCTGCTTGGTTTATTTTCAGCAAGACAGGTGTTGTCTGATGCTGAGCGAAGCCCAGACTTAGTTTGACTGTAAAACATGATGCAAGATGGTGTCTCCTGGGTGGGCAAGGGCAAACTGTTGAGGGCACACTTTATTGTGAATCACTCGTATTCCCCATACCTTATCAGTCTGGTCCGCGCATTCTCTTCATCATTCCACTTTAGCATTTGGAGATACTCTTCTCTTTCTTTCTGGGCTCTTTCTTCAGTTGACCCGCCCTCTGCTGTTTCAAGTGTGTTCCGAGATATCTCCTCGACAAACATTTTCCTGTAAAAAAAAGAAAGAAGTAAAGTAAAGTCTGTCCTGAGTCAATATGGCTCACCAGGCTGGTGTTTATCATCCGGTTTCATTTGGCAAACTACAGAGATTATTGTTGTTCCCCTGGACAGTATGCCAGTCCATCACCAGTGTAGAACAACGACGTTCATTCCGCTATCGTCTCCACGTGGAGACGATTAGTGGAGACGATTAGTGGAGACGATAGCGGAACGAACTTCGTAGCTCTAGTAACCGGTACCCATTTAATATACTCCTGGTTGGAGAGAACAAACAATGATAAAGTACCTTGCTCAGGCACACAAGCATGACAAGTCTTGCGACTGACCAGGCCAGGGGCCCATTTCACTAAAGTCCCCATTTGCGATCATCGCTATCGCACTTGCGATGAGATCGCAAACCGCAAATCCATCGCACTTGCGACGCCGATGATTTTGCGTTTCACTAAAGTCATCGCAGTTGCGATGATATTAAAAGGAAAATAAATGTTTTGTACGAGGCTAAATGTAGTGACCTTTGACATAGCCCGCCAAAAAATCGTCGGTCCTCGCATGGTGGACGTCTTAATGTCAAAATGTTGTTGCCGCGGTTCGATTAAAAACGAAATGCATAAATTGCAGTTTAAATGTAAATAATTTTCATGCTGGTGCATCAAAAATAACAACAGGTGGACTATATTAATGTTTAAGCATTCATTTAAAAAGGTTCACATGAAATCATATTCAACTTGTTTCATTTGTAGGCCTATTAATATAATTAATTTTATAACATTTTGTAAATAATAATAATGTAACGTAGAGATTTATGAACATTTGACAAAACTGGTTAAATCATGTATAGATAACGTCAAAAGTGTTGTCACCGAAAATTGGTACATGATATTAAATTGGAAAGGCTGAATTCTTGATGCAATATCAATAGGCCTACATTAATTTTAGGCCAAAATGCTGGCTAAAATAATTGAACCCAATAGATGGAGATCTCCTTTTTACCGATTCTAAGTTCTCTCGTTAAGAGATTAAGGGTTTCCCGAGTCTCCCAGTAAAAGACTGGGAATGAAAATAACGTAATTTTACTCTTTAATTCACGGACAAACTACCGTCAAGACGTATCACCAACAATAACATCTAGGCACAACACGGCGCAATTTATCATAAATTTGCGATGAACTTATACTTTGCGGACACTAACGAGTCATCGCAAGTTGCTCATCGCTAATAATTGTTTTGCGATGAGTAAGTTCGTCGCAAAGATTTAGTGAAATCGTTATTCAAAATCCATCGCTAAGTTGCGATGGTTTTTGGATTTAGCGATCGGTTTCGGCGTTTGCGATGATCAAAACGCGTTAGTGAAATCGGCCCCAGGATTCAAACCCACATTCTGTAAGTAACAGAAATTGAGTCAATCCCCCTGGACTGCTCAGCCACGACACCCCACGTGCTGGTTGTGGCCATGCAATAAAGGACCTTACCTAGTAATAGCCTTAGGCTCAATTCTTCATTGCATGGCAACGACCCGGCCAGTTATAAACACTAAACAGGCATTTTTAACTTAAATAAGACCTTGTTTTGTTGCCCTTTTTTTATTCCTTTGTAACTTATCACCGTGGTGAGGAATGTTAAACTTACTTCATCGCTCTCGTAATACAACCATAATGTCGGTTCTTCTTCAAAAGGAACTCGTGTTCCCATGGATCGATTGGTGTCGGAATTCTCCGGTAGTTAATCTTGGATTTGGCTCTCGGATCTGTTCGCTTTTTTCGCCAACGAACACACTGAAAAGTCACTGCACTCAATGTGGGGTCCCATGATCCAGCAACCCCTGCAACGCGATTTAAAACCAAACAGCATCTTGGAAACATATTGCGCTAATGTAAGGCAAATGCCAGCAGAGTCAACACTAATAATAATATTAGTTGCTAATCAATACACAAAAAGAACGATCATTCAAAACAATCAATCACTCCAAAGTTGGAACCTCCATCCATCCAATCCATGTCATGCACATGTGTGTACCCCACTGCAAAACGCAAAGCAGTGTGGGATTGATGACCTCTGACCCAACAATTGTTTCACACGACGAGTTCACGGTCAACCCCTATTTATTTGCTTTTCCGACGTTTCTAAAATGTCTTCCAAATGATGAAGTTCCGGAAGGTTAGTGAAAAGGACTTATAAACACTCGGTTTGTTCATTTACGAAGGAAAAGACAACCTTGACGTGAAAACTGCGATGAAAAACGAACAAAGGCGCACGAAAGCAGCTTTTCTGGTGCATGAAAACATTCGGCAATTTTCGCTCTGATTCGGCTATCTCCGTACAGTTTCGTCCGCCAATGAGAACAAAGTATTTTTGGCGCCGTGAGATTTCGGTCAATGTCGGGGGTCTCAGTTGATTGATCACACACAGTACCGAGTTTTGAAGAAGCAAAGCCAAGCAGTTGTACTCTCAAAAAAAGGTTCGATTTTCGTTTATCCACAGGCAATAATTTATCTTCAAAAAAGATAAATAAGCTTTGATAAATCTTTATGATTTTTTTGTTTAAATATTGTGTCAGCCAATTGTTTAATTCCTTTTAAAATAATAGTAACAAAGGCTCTGTTTTAAATTTAATTTTTACAAATGTGCAACAACGACAACATGGCTTCCACTTCGGAGCCATACGCTTTTTCATGGGCATAGCTTCAACTGCATGCTTGCATTGCAACGTGCACTCCATGGGCATCTTAATTAATAGTGAAATAACTGTGAATTCATGTTTCTTTATTGATGAAATTGGTTGCCTTACCACTCAGTCGGTTTGGGGAAATACCTTTATTACATTAAAATATTAACTTGTATGTAATTTGTTTGCTCATTTAAATAAAATAGAAAACAAACTCGTTATCCGGACTGCATTAAATATTAAATAATCATATTCATTGCCCCAATTAGGGCCAATCCACTCTGTATCCTTGAACCTAGCGCGACTGCAAACCTATTCTTGTGCCCCATTGAGATTTGAATCTGCAAAGATCTGCATCATGAAACTTACCGATTTGAGTGCCAATATACTTGTAAATAGCCGGACAGGTGGAATTCGTTTAAAAAACATCACAGATTTTGAGGGAAAATTGATTGCTTTTCGCGTCACGATTGTGAATTTTTGTTCACATATTAACACCTTGCGCGAAAACCATCAGGGCTCAAATTTTACACTGGACCACAGGCCCGAGGCCAGTAATTTCAGTGTTGGGCCAGTAAACTTATGACCTAACAAGTCCGATGGTCTTGTGTTTTTCAATTGAATAACAGAAACACATTATGTTCAAGTGTTGACTTTGGGTCTAATAAATTATCTTTCAATTCTATGAGTAATCAAGTATACTCTTCTCTTACTTGTCTCAGTTCGGGTTCATATAAAAGCAGTCAAATGCATGTTACTGTGGCAGAAAGTTTTTTTTTTTTCACATTTGAATCTGGTCTTGTAAAAAAATGTCTGGTCCAGTAAAGATTTTGAGCTACAAGCCCTGTAGTCTTGTGAATTTTCTCCCCAAATTCGAGCCCTGACCATGATTTGTCTGGTTCCCTCAACAACTCCACAACATTTATACGATCAACTGCTGTAATTTAATGGGGACCAGACTGATTTACTCAGCATTAGTCTGGTCCAACAAGATCGTAACAGTTGATCGTATAAATGTTGCAGATCAAGGGGGCACAAGATTAGGTTTGCAGTCGCAAACTTATAAAACTTCAAAGAGTTCAAAATAAACATCGCACCATGGCCTACAGTACAGGGCAGATTCAACATGGCGCATATTATTGTGGAAGAGTCTTTTTAACTGTACAACACCTACATTAATACACAAATTGTTTTATTATGAGGAATTTTTGTTGTTGCTGAAATTGAAAAGTTGCTGAATCTGATTGCCACCTGTAATAAGTTTACCCAAATGCATTTATTTTCCTGAAGACTAAGATTAGAACTAGAGCCATTCAGATTCAGAATAATCATGTTATTCATGGAGATCAAGACAATTTTCAATCAAACTATAAAATAGAAGACAAAGAATTTGTTTGAAAACATTTATAATGCCCAGCGACCTCTTCCAAATTGTTTGTCATGTCTGTGAGCTATCAACCTTGTTACAGCCGACCTCGGCTCTCGATGGCAAAATGGCTAAAATGTCCTCTTCAAGTTCTAACTCAACTACAAAGTTCTATGCTGGAAGCCAGGAAAAACCATTGAAAACTCCTCTGCTGGGAGGACATTGATCTCAAATATCTGCTTCATTTGAAGCATTACTTCAGTGTAAGGAGTGTATTTACCATTTCTTTGTAAGTGGACGCCATGTTTTTGTGTGTGCATTTGATAAATAATTTTAATGAAATCCATCCTTGATAATAGTAGGGGACTGTGGAACGCTAGGTGGCAGTAGACTTACCGAATAAATTTACGTTCTTCAATAAGTTCTTAGCGTTTGCATATTTCCAAAGAACTGGCAAGTCTGCTGCCACCAAGTGTCACAAAAGGCTCTTCTTACCTTGACACGTATTTCTCACAATCCTGCATGTTGTGATTGACTATCAGTCACTAGATTTTTTTATTGTTATTTTTTATTTCAGGCTGATCACAGGACAAGGAGCGAGCCCCTTGTATGGGCACATCGCCATCCAAGGATTCCAAAACTGAGGGGTCCGTCATTGGCATCAATCCCACCCCCTGTCAAACGATGAATCCAAGCGACCAGCGGAATCTTCTCCCTCCACCCCCGTCCCTCTATACAAGTAGTAATGACACCGCATCCGCATCCCAAGGGTCCTATGGGACACCCACCATGCAGGGATTGCCACCTTTGGGCGGTTATACGGGAAGCTCGCAGTCCTATAGTCATATCCCGATTAACCCAGTCCCGGGTCCACCCTATCATAAGATAGCGCAGCCCATGAGACCCCAGGAACCGGTTGTATCCCAACAGTCTATGTACCAGCAGTACCCCCAGCAGGGATATGCACAGTCTTCGTTCTCGCAGTCGTTCCCGCAGCAGTTTTATCCACCGCATTCCTACCAGTCATCATTCAGCAGCAACCCAATACACAGCATGCAGCAGCAGTACATGCAGCCACATATTCCATACCAGCAATCGGCAACATCGCAGTCCCAAACGTCGCCGCAAAAGTTTGACATGTACCAGCAGCCGTTCAAATCAGAGCAGATGTCTCAGAGCCAGCAGCCCGGACCGCCAGTTGCAAAGCCTCAGACTTCTGCTCAACCTCTGCCTCAAGGTTTCCAACCCCCTCATGCTGGCCAACAGAGTTATCCAGCCCAGCCTCTGGCCCAAAGTCAGCCATCATCCTCCGTGTATCAGCCACCAGCAGGGGACGCCAACTCCCCAGAATCACAGCATCAAATGCAACCACCCCAAAAACCGACCACCCCTCCAAACCAAATCCAACAGAATAGGGAAGCTGCCTCTGTAATGCCAACACCACCTTCAGACTCAGCCCAATCGGACACTTCTGATGTTCCTCCTGGATCTCCAGAAATCAAACTAACAATCAAGAAAACATTTGATAAGGGTCGACCTAGGCTAACATCATCCTTAGTTCGGAAGGATGGGAGTGATAGGACTGATGCTGGAAGTGGAAACGAGCTTTCCAGAGAGCGAGAGCTAGTGGAAGACTCGCTGCATGCGGATGACGAAGCAGAGGTCATCCCTGCCGACCCAGTTCAACCAGACCCTGTTGTTTCTAAACCCAAAACAGTTGCTCAGAAACGAGAGAACTTTAAAGTGGGGAAGGCCAATGCATTACCCAAGACAACCCTCCCAACAAATCCTCCCTCAACGTCATTTGATGAAAAGCCATGTGAGTGGCTTGTGGGTGACCTGGTGTGGTCAAAGGTTACAGGTCATCCCTGGTGGCCGTGCATGGTGGCGTATGATCCCAACTTGGGTATCTATACCCGAATGAAAGGTAAGTTTTTAAAAGAACTTTTACTATAAAAAAAACCCTTTTCTACAATAAATAAAGAAATGTGCCTCATAACCTTTGCAAAAATAGATTTACGGAGACATTCCACCAATCTCTGTTACTGTTGCTCAACGCAGGGTCCGCTTTGCTGGCCACTGTTATTGTGCTAAAGAGCATTGTGCTAAAGAGCAGGTCATACCTGATGTGTTATACTGGAGACTTCCATGCCCTAATAGATGTGATTGGTAGAGACACAGGGTCTGAAATAGAGGACCTTCCAAACATGATACCGATAAACACTTCTGGCATGACCTTGTGAATGGCGATTGCGACTGCTAAATGATGACCTTTGTTTTATTGTTGACATTTAAATGTGTTTTATCAATTTTAAATCGTCACAGGTGCCTACGGGAAAAGCTACCGCATGTACCATGTGCAGTTCTTTGGGGAGGTGCCAGAGAGAGGTTGGGTCAGTGGATGCAGCATGCGCAAGTTCACTGGCAAGAGTCAGTATAACGAACTAGTACAGGAGCTCGTTTCTAAAATTAAGAAGAAGAGCGAACGAGCAAGGTTGACGGCCAAGCTAGCCTTGAAGCCGAGCCGTAAGTCCGCCTGGGAGGCCTCCGTTGTCGAGTGTGAAAAAGCCTTGCCCATGAGCAGGCACGAACGAAAACTCAAATTCACGTTCAAGTACGAGATTCCCAAATCGGCGATGGGTAATATTTCCGCCGAGCAGATTGATGTTGTATCGCTTGGGGACTCGCCGAAAATGAAGGCAAAGCGTGCATACAAGAAGCAGCAGGACAGTGAAGCCGCTGCAGCAACGTGTACAACAAAAGCATCAAGCCAGGACCCAAGTCGACCCCAGGCGGCTTCCTTACCAACGCCAGCGGGTAGTGCGCCCTCGGACTTGGACAATCATAACCTTAGCCTTCCACCCCGAGCCAAACGGAAATATCGTAAACGGAAGTCGATCACGAGTGAGCCCTCTCCAGTTCCGGAATCGCCTCGATCGAAGAGGAAGCGAGGTCGGAAGTCGGCGCAGTTGTTGGAGTATTGCAGTAAGAGGCAAGATGAAACTGCATCGCAGCACCCTGAAATGAGCAAGGCGGAGATCAACAGTCTCCTTGAGAATGAGTGGGATGAAATGCCGGAAAACGAGAAAGCGAAGATTGTCACTACTCCAGCAGTGACTCCACCAAGAGCAGGTATAAATAATAGTAGGCTATAAACCATTACAGCAACATTGTCTCTGGTAAACATTTTTTTTTTTTAATGTTATATTTATTGATAATTTTTCAAAAGGTTAACTTTAAAGTGCTACTTAAACAAATTTGTTAAGTACAGACCATTTTTCATGAAAACAGAAAAAGAAGTGTAAATAGTGGTTTTTTCAGGCATTAGAATGCCCACTGGACGACCAACGTAACTCAAGTAATTTTCACTCTGAGCAAGTACATTTGATCTAACAACTGAACAATTATTTTTGAGATTGACTTATTAGTCCAAACGGCCATATTTCATCAAATATTGAGAACAAATAATTAATTAGCCCATAAAGTCCCAAATCCTTCTATATCCAATTACCAAAGTGAAGGATTCGCAAGGGCAGTAGGTCCAAACAAATGCTTATACTGGCGTGATGGTTAACGGAGGCAATTACCTCCATGCCCCTGGTCATTCCCTTTGTGTCTCTTAAATTGTTCCAATAGAATTTTTACAATTGCCTCATACAGGTGCCCTTTACCAAGGAGAAAACCCATTGGTGCCCTTGCCCTTTCAAGAAAAAAGTATCATGCCTACTTATCACAGGGTCTGATATACCAATCTTACAAGTCCAAACAATTTTGTGTGGAGTAATGTAGGAGAAGAGGAAATTGGAGGAATTGGACCAGACGCAAGCCAAACAGCCTAGCCTAAAGGTTTTATTGGTCTTTTAAACAAATTCCTAGCAAGTGTGAATGTTGAGCTACGAGACCTTTGATCTTGTGGAGATTTTCTTAAACTTTTAGACCCGTGTGTTACTGGTCCCCGATAATTTTTTCAATTTACAAAGAAATTGAATTGAATATACCCAGACGAGTTTCCCTTATGGTATATATTTTTTTAAAAATAATAATAAATAACGATTTGAATTCTGTACAAATGAAGTGATTGTGATAAAAAGAGCTTTTTTATTCCTTGAAGCGAGAAAACGGAAGGTTAAAGAAGCAAGTCCCGACTCGGATCTGGTCGTGAAACGATCGCGACGAGAGACGAAACCCTCCAAGAAACTCCAAGAGGCAGACCTTGACAATCTGGGCTTCTCTCCCAAGATGACCAAGTCACTAAAGGTAAAGATGGGCCTTTCTTACTCATGAGTTTTTCTTATTCCCTGCTTATGGCAAAAAAGATCTTTACCCAAAATACATCCGTGTTCTCCCTTAACCCTGACCAACTCTAACTTGATCAAACTCCAACAGTGTACATTTGTTGCACGCTGTGAAAGGCCATGGTGTTTTGTACATTCGAGGGGGAAAATGGCACCTGAGGCGATACCGAGGGGGCCATTTGCCACCGAAGGTGTGCAAAATCCATGGGGCCCTATCACAGAATGGAACAATTGTTTTGTTATACCACGGTAAATAGATTTTTCAAAGTCATCTTCAAACATTATTACGACGAGGCTGGCCAGTTCAATAAGCAGTGGCGAATGATGACGGGAACTGTCGTTGAAACAAAAACAATTGTTCACTGTTCAACCACACCTGTAGGAATCCTGCAGAATGGCATTTCATCAGATTCAGGTTGGCTCAGTGGTTTCTTTCCCTGCCTTTCACCTCTGTGGACCCCACTTCGAATCTCACCTCGGACCAGAGCTTGTGGATTGGGTTTTCAGTCCCTACCTGATTGCGTGGGTTTTCTCCCTGGGAGTTTTCCTCCCACATCTAAAACTGAGCATTTCTTGTTTCCTATTCATCCTGTAATCGTCGCTAATTGTGCTGTTGGATGTGTCATTAAAATAATGAATAAATAATTTCATGGTCCGTATTCCAGCCAAATAAAGTGAGGTTTAACAATGCAGATATCAGAGAAAGTTAAAAGGGAAGGTGTACGTTTGGTAATCACTCTTAAAATTAATGGCAATAAAAACTTATTGGTTAGAAGCCTACAGCAGCTTTCGATAGTATAAAGCATTTTGAGAAACATTTCACTTCGAAGTTACGTGGGCATGTAAAAATGTACATTGTATCAACAATTTTAATCTGAGAAACATTTCCGTCAGAAACGCTTCTCAGATTGTATATTCCTATAGGAATTTTTCTTCCTACGTGGACATATTCACTCCGGATTTTCGGCAAAATCTCAAAAACGCAAGCACCGCTTGAAGTGAAATGTTCACAGATTAGTTTTATTGTATATATCAACATTTATATAAGATTAAAACAGTCGAACGCTTCCAAAAATCAAAGGTATACTTTGCCTTTTAAAGAGAATGGGCAATGCACCTTTTAAATACCCCAAAATGAGCTTGAGGGCAGATTTAGACTTTGTGTTTTATTTTGTATGTGTAGTTGAACGAAGTGGAAAAGGCTGACAAACATGGCAAGGTGGCTGGTTCAATGAATCCACCACCAAGCCAAGCGTTTGCTAAGCATGCATCAAGTCGTGGTCAGAGCAAAAAGAGAGACACCTCCCAGAGAAAGAAGGAAGGCAGACGGTCGAAACATCTGACCAACGGTGCTACGGCTCCGAGCAGAGTACCGGTGAAAGCAGTGAAAAGTGGTGGAGAGGCCATTGCTACCGAGGTATTTAAAGTCAGCTTTTGAGGAAATGCCCCATCAACTAAAAGATTAAAAAGCAGTCAACTAAGTTCTAGTCGTTAAGCTTTCAAACTAAAACTAAACAATGATGTTTTATCCTTACCAATCCTGTATAACACGGTTAAGATATTACCAGCTCAATGGATGTAACTTTTTATGGTGACAAAAATCCTACAGATATTTACCTTATTTTGCCCAAAGTCTTTCAAAATTATCAAAATCATGCGGATGATTAACAAAACCGTGCGGATGATTTTAATAATTGATTTTTAAGATTTTAAACGAGTGAGGCCATCGTCTGTAATTCACAGCTTCACAGATGTGATTGGCCTTAAACTGATCAGAAAGATCATTTGTATTATGGTGATTTTGTTTGTCCCGACTCAGATGTCCAAAGACTTTGCCGAGATGCAAGAAGACGAGCCAGGCTTGATTATTGACACGGATCTGATCACGGGAGCCATAGAGTCGGCTGGCGACGGCGCAGAAGCCACCAACGGAGTGCCGTTCAGCGTCAGTGGTAACAATGCCTCTTTGTCTTTTTGTAACTTCTCACTCTAGTTTCCCATCATAGGGACGGTGAAACATGCAGGGGACCAGTGTGGGGGACTTGAACCCCATGGCAATGCAGGGCATTGTCTCTGTTTCCCTGATGCCCACTAAGTTCCAACAGTTAAGTTCTAAAGGATTTAAAGGAATGAAAAGCATAGGCCTTGACTAGGTCACCCACACTCCTTCTGTTTTCTCAGGTATTTTCTGCCATTTGTTTCCCGATAATTTTTATTTCCCCCCCCTTTTTTTTTTCTTTGGGCGAGGGGGCTGTTCAACACTCATTTTGACAACCGCTTTCGGCTGGTTTACAATTTAACTAAAAAATTGAGCTTCCCGCAAAAAATGTTATTATTTCAAGCTGGAAAAAACTCGCAGAAATTATGAATTTTAAAATTTTGTGCGGACCAGTCTGTAAAGTTAGATCAGCAAAATTGATTGATTTTTACTTATTTTCTATTTTGTTGGGTGTGGTATTTTGTTGTTTTTTCTTCGCTTCAGTTAATGAAATTGAAATATTTAATAATGTAAATAAGTCATTTTAAGATATCTTACCATTTTGTGGAAATTAACGTGGTCTTGTTTAAAAGAAAATTTTATATAAAAGTCTTTAGCAATAGAAATTTCAAATGCTGTTGAGTACCTTTCAAGAGCATTGTTAAGCTTCCCTCAGCACTACATATATTTTTGTTTGAAAAAACAAAACTCTGTTTTTAATGCATTCTGCAATTATTACAAAATGCCATATTTTGATTTGCAAGGCTAAAATGCAGTTTCTCATGTATTAAGTGCGGCCAAGAAAAAAAAATATATCTGACTCAATTCGTGATAGTTTCTTCCATTTTTAAACACTTTGTAGAATTTTTTTTTTAAATTAATTGTAAAACTTTGATCTCAAGCTTCCAAAATTTTGGGGGAAATATTTGTTGTCAAAACTGTTTCTCTCGCCCTCTCCATCAAAGAAAGGCTGGTTGTGATGGAGACTTGAACTAGTCCTTTCACATTCTTTGAGGACTAGGTGTATCCATTCAAAGTCCCAGTGTCTTCAAAAGAGACACGTCTTCCAGATTGGGTTTTTTTTTTAATGGACTTTATAGCTGTGTTTAACTCGTAGGGCATAAAACCCTCTATCACCAAGCCATGCTCATCGTTCTCCCTTAACAGTGGTGTGCTGGCCAAATACCAGTTAAAACACCAGAGGACCAGTCCAACTTAACTCTGAGTTGTCTGGTTGGCTAGTACAGTGTTGAAAAGCATCCCTGATAATTATAAAGTTTGGACTAGTGAAAAAGCTGACAGACTAGTGAAAGGACAAGCTTCACTGGTCCTGCTGGCCAGTCACTGAAAAAGTTACCGGCAAACCCTGCATACTGTATGGAATAGTCCACAAATATACATTTTGTGCGCGTGTTAGCCGTAAATTGAGGTGCATAATGGTCATGTCAATATCTAGACCAGCATGTATGCTGGTCTACCTCATTTTACTTTTAAGGCACGCATCTTCTGACTTTTGATTACCGATTTTTAATTTTGTTTTCCTTGGGAAAATCAGAAAATTGTGTAAAATTATGAAAGATAACACGTGTTGTTCAGCCCTTGTGCCCATCCTTTGTTTTTCAAAGGACCACATACTGTGCCTGAAAACTTATTTGCATAGTAGTCTATGGAAGTCCTCGTCCGTTTCAAAAATGCACCATAATGATGACAAGCTTTTAACATGTTTTAGGTTAAAAACACGGCAAGCAAGGTTTTTCTTTCACCCCCTACTTAAACAACATTTAAACATGTTTATGTGTATTTCTTGTCTTTATTAGAGTTGGCCAGTGCCAGTGTCTGTTTGTAAGGTTAATTGAAATCTAGGTCTGCACAACACCCATGCTGTTAATGTATCATTTATAACTAGTAAGGCTGGAAAAGAGACTAGGGAAACTCTACTAAACTTAAAGGTCAAAGCACTTTACGTAGATATTTATGTATGTATGAAGAAAGAAATGGTGGTGTATGATGTATTGCACCCTGGACAACGTATGTCGGAAAGCAAACAGTGTATGAAATATTGGACACTAAACATTATGGAAACGATGGTGTGGTAGAGTCCTGATCAGAAACAGAAGAACAGTTTTATTCAAAAACTGGAGCCGAGGTGTAAGTTGTACTTCTGGAAGGTCTTCATCTTGATTGAACCGCTTTGAATGCTGGAATTTCTGCAAGGGGCCAGCGTGAAAAGATTCAGGCCAAGTTGCTGTGATGATTAGGGGCCATTTAGAAAAGTTAATATTGTTTTCGAAATTTTTGGGCGGATGGTTGTAAAGAAATAACTGAAAATCAAAATTTGGGTTTTAAATTCAAATAATAGAAGTCTCTGTGAACCTTGTTTGGACAGCTGACCTCACCGCCTAATGGGGAGATGGCATGGATTTTTATCTTCTGTTTCAACTTAAAATGTTGAATACTGGAAGCCAGGTTAAGCCATCAAAAACTCCTTTGAGCTGAAAGAAAATTTGTTGAAAATATCTACTTCATTTGAAACATTATTTTGTTTTCAGTGCATAGGGTATATTAAATAGTCTGGAAATATTTAAAAAAATAAATTTGGAGTGGAAGGATGGGTGGGTCAAAACATTTTTCAAAAAGATTGAACATTTTTTAAACAATGATCACTCTGAATGGCCCCTAAACCCCCTCCCCCCCAAAAAAATAATAAAATAAAATAAAAAAATGAGCCAAAAAAAAAAACACGCCCCCAAAACAAACCAGCTACCCAAAAGTTGCTGCTGATGACACCAGCAGCGCAGAAGGTAAATTTTGCAAGCGGAAATATTTGGAAGTTCTTCAGTTGTGACTGGAATGGAAGACTGTGGATTGGTTGACGTTGTGTACACAAAGACTGGAGTATCTTTATGCTGGTAATCAAGCCCTCGCTGAACAAAATTTTTTCACACTCCATTGAACACTGCTTTGAATGCAAATGCTTTGTGCTGTGGCTGTAAATCTTTAATGGGGATGTTGTTTTGGGGATTTTCGTTGACGTGGCTATTGAAAGAAAAACATCTCCAAGTTTTCTTCAAACGAAGTTGAGGAATAAAATCAGCAGAAATCTAAACATTTATAGTAAACTCAAATATCCAAAGAGAAATTCTGTAAGAACAGCCAAAGTGTTGGTCAGAAAAAGCTTCCGTCTATAAAAAAAAAAAGTCTTAAAATTGGTAATTTGTCATAATATTTTGATTTATTCGGTTATGGTGACCATATATAGTTTATGAAAGTAAGGTTTAAGACAGTATTGGGTGCTGTGCATACCAATGTGGAATGGGGCAAACATCCTCATTGCACACACTGCATGCAGCAGACAGTGGCACTGTAAGTGCCTGGTTTACTTCAATAACATTTTAAAGTTTACTTGGATGTTATTTAGATCTCACAAGTTAGAAAACTTTGGTTTTCTAGGTTTCTCAATTTTCTCTTAAACTCGAATCTCCTAGAGTTAAAGATAGATTGGTAAACTCACCAAAAAAATCAATGAACATAAAAACTTACTTGGTTAGAAGCACTGCAGCTGTTGATAGAATAAACTATTTTCAGAAAGGATTCCCTTCAGAGTTATACACCAATCCGACGAAACAAAATTGGTAGCGCCCTCTATTGACAAAATTTAACAACTGCGGTGTCGCAAGCCGGAAGTCGATGTCGTCATGGGCGGTAGGTCAAGGCACCAGACATTTATTATCAGGTGACCGACCATTGCATCAGCTGACACATTTGTTTTGCTTGTCTGATCAAGCAAAATGGACAGAACGTGTTTAAAAAAATATCTTACGGCGTGCGACACCGCAGTTGTTAAATTTTATCAATAGAGGGCGCTACCAATTTTGTTTTCGTCGGATTGGTGTATAGGGTTTGGATAATTTTTCACCCCCAAACACTTAAATCTGAGAAACAATTCATGCAGGAATCGTTTCTCAGTTTTCTGAAGGGTTGGTGGCCGTTAGCGAAGGCTGAAGCCAGAGATGCAGTTGGTACTCGCTGTCACCTCGGTAAATGTGGATGGATGCGACGTTCTTGTAAAATTACTGTGACAGTTTGTTGGGGTGATCTTTCTTTATAATGTTGCCTAAAAATAAGAAATATGTTGACAAAAACCAATCTACGACCCTACTTTTAATTGTAGGATCTCTCCCTAGTTTGAATAATATGACATCATACAAAGACTCGCTATCTTAAATAGTGCATAATATTAATTAAAACTGTACAAACTTTTGTTTTGAACAATTAGCAAGACGCTTTAATTTTTATTATGGTACAATGTAGGTATATAAATTTCGTAAGAATAAGTAGTAAATATGGTATAATAGTATATTTTACGCAAAGTATGTTTGATATAAATTTAATTGCTTTTGCGTTAATCTCACTGGTCCAAAAATTGAAGTTCAGGATTGGTAGTTGAAATGTGAAAGTTCACTTGTTATTGAAGTTCATACCAGAAACACTCTACCAGGAAAAGTAGAGAAAATAGTATTTAAAGACCCCAGAATTTGCTGTTCCTTATTTTGATTGTCAATTTCGAAGGGTGAAATGGGAGCGTGCACAAAAACCCTGATAAAATCAAACCATTTTGTGTTCTTTTCACTCAAACGCAACCTCCTGAGTTTGATGAAATTTTCTCGGGTTACAGTTTTGAGTTGTGTTAAAGGTAGGGTCATGGTAAGTACTCCAAAAATGAATACACCGATCCATTAAGCCACGCCCATTTCTCATTGACCAATCACAACCGCGAAATCTGATCACCATTTGAGCCGTTTGATGATCTTTGCACTAATGGTGATCGGGTTTTGTGGCTGTGATTGGTCAACTCGTAAGGAGGCGGGGCTTAATGGATCGATCTATTGCCACACAAACTAACTTGGTGAGAAGCACTGCAGCTGTTGATAGTATAAACTATTTTGAGACAGGATTCCCTTCGAGGTAATATGGTTTGGATAAATTTTCACCCAAAAACATTTGAATCTGAGAAATGATTCAAGCATGAAACGTTTCTCAGATTTCTGAGTGTTGGTATCCGCTCGCGGTCGGTACCCGCTGTCACCTCGCTAAACGTGGATGGATTGGACGTTCTTGTGAAAAAAACGTGACAGTTTGTTGCTGTTTCTCAGCAAGTAGACTCTGTATTCAGCTGAAAGATACAACCTTTGACCCTACCTCGTCGGAAACTACACGATGTGAGTGAATTTCAAAACTCTTCCAAAAACCAATGGTGTACTTTTCCTTGATGGTAGTAATGAACTTTACTGTACCCCAATCAAATCGTTCTTGAGGGTGTTTGTAGCAGTGCTCATTATCGATGGGAACTGCCTCACCTCATTAAGAGAACATTTTAATTTCCTTGTGTACAGTAAATGGAACAGCTGTTTAAAGGTAGGAGTGGTTGGGTCGATTTTCTAGAAGGTTGGGGGTAGGACTTAGGCAAGTTTATGTGGACAATGTCTGGTACTCTGACTCAAATTAATGTCAATTACTGGGCTTGGATTACCACCAGACCAACGGCATGATTCGGGATATTTTGTCTGTGCTTAGACAAATGTTGTGCTTGACCAACTTTGTGCAATTTAGCCCAGGTTTTCTTGAAGACTGTTTCAGCCTATAAACAAAAGACAAAGGAAAGCAAGAATACAGTTGTTCTTGATTAAGGGCCTTCACAAAACACAAACTGTGTTCAGTCTGGTACATGACCAGTAATTCAATAAGCTTGAGAAGGGTACAAGACATAATTCAATTATTTTTCTTAAACTAATTTGTTTTTACATTGACCAGAACATACCGGAATAACTAACTTTTTAATACATAGTTTATGGTTCACTTTCACAGAATCAATTCCAATATATCCACAAAATCAAAAAAATATATATAATAATTTTGCATCCTCATTTCTAAAAGTTGATAAGTATTCTCTTCCAAGTCCTAAGCCTAATTTTATAAAGCCACACACAATAAATTACTTAGCACAGAATAATCATGCTTAGCAGAAAGAGGTTACCAGCCAAAATAGCATGTAATACCTTTTGTGGCTGGTTCCCGGCTAATCTATTTGCTAGGCTGAAAACTTGCTAAGCTGTATTTTCTGCCTTTCAGCTTTATGGAATGAAGCCCTGATGACTCACTTTCACTGACAAAAGTTGTTCCTCCAATTTGTTTGTTTGAGTTCTGAAGACGCATAATGGTACAAGTGCCTATATAAAAAATCACAATATGTTTGAGAACAATTTTTGGGAGGCACCAAGGCCAGATTTGTGTATTATAATTTGTGCCCTTGAGCAGTTTAGATCACCCTCCATGAAAATTATTAACATTGAAATTGTAAAATTCTTTGCCAATAGCCCTTTCTTTGCAAAATCATGGCGGTAGTAAATTATATGTAGCAAAAAGAAGTATTTTCTGAATATTTGAAAAAAATTTATAAAGGCCCTGATAATTCTGAAGAGATTGTCAGAGTCACGATGGATACCCATCTCAAATGTTGAAGTACGTCATCAAAACATATTGACATTTTTATGAATACATGGTTGCCCATACAAATTTGTGGTTAATGGTGTAGGTCAAAAGAAAGGTCTTAAAGACTTGTGTTTGCCCATCTTGGTCTGGTTTCCTGTAGACAAAGAGGCTACCTGGCTTCGAACACTCGGCGCCAGACTGTTGATCTTTATACATTGTACGATGACCCTTTTCAAAACTACAACTCTGACTCCAGGGATCGGTTTTGCAAAGCATGAAGATTCATCTAAAGATGAGTTGTCAATATCACCATGGTGATTTTCTATTGTGACATCGCATTTTGCTTAGCATTTAAGATCAGTTCAGATCAATCTTGGCTCTTTGTGAAATTGGCCCCAGCTCAGTTTCTTTTTTGGTTACTTGAAAAACATGCCAAACAGCATATTGTCAAAATGATTGGCAGAGCCCAAATTGGCGCCAAAGCAAAAACCATGGTTTTTTTAAGTGGCCAAGGGTGTTTTCCAAACCCTGGATCAGGCTCCGGCTCCAGGCTCCAGGCTCCAGGCTCCGGCTCCAGGCTCCATTAGATGTTGAAGCAGAATACAATATGCACACTGCTCCAAAATGGGTGACAGAGCTCAAGCCAAAGCCAGACCCTAAGACTCAATTTGGAAAAGGCCCTATGTCTCTGTATAACAAAAAACAAGATGGCTGCCACCATTATAAAATCCTATTCCACTGTATTATTGGAGAGCTTTATTTTGAATTCTATAATAGACTATTCTAGTTGTAAATTGTACATAGATATTAATACAATATTGAGTAATAAAAGGTAACAAAATTTTTACAGTGTATAATATTTCTGTCAATGCACCTGTATATACATTCTGATTATTAAAATAATAACAGCGAGTATGAAATGATGGAAGAATTTGCCTCATGAAAATAAGAAAAAAATAAGTCAGTTTGTTTCTTTTGTCTCTTTTCCAGCTGTTTTGTCCAAAACGACATTTTGGATTTGAAATTTCATATAAGATTTGAAGACATGTTGTGCATGGGTGTTGTGCTAACAGTATATGTGCATGTGCTTTGTTTTGTTTTTAGTTTGCTTTTCTTTTTATTTGTAGGTTTTGTATTAATTTTTTGTTTGTTTAGGAGTTCTGTATTTGAAAACTATAAACGTTTACTCGATTAGGATTTATAGAGCTGGGTGGTTCCCATCGCGACAACCATTACGGTTTAGATGAGACAAGAATAGCGAGCTTAAAAAAGACATGCAGAATTGCACGGAAGGGTTATTTCCTCAATGAAAATAACATGAGAACGAATTGAACGTCAATCAGCCGCGTATATATCCTTTTTGTTTTTCAACGTAGGCTAGATAAAGCTCAGTTGGCGGACCACCGACACTTACATTTCGTCGGTCGTGTCACGGACTGATATCGGAGATAAAAAACCTAAAATTTTGCAATCTGCTTTTGTACAAATTATTTTTACATTCATTACTTTTCGCATTTCCAAAAAGTTCCATGACCTACGTATTACAAGATTTGCCATTCTGTGTTTCCACAAAGTGACGTATCGTATCGTGATATGCCACTTTATCCATTGAATCACATAGTGCTGGCACGGTGCCAATAGTATGACTTATGCATTTTCACAAAGTGGCGTATTAGTTAAACGTCTTCACAAAGCTTTTCAGTCGGCTTTATTTTGATATTAATAGTTTTGTATAAAAAAAGTTTAAGCGGTCTCCGAAACGGCGGTTTGAAAAAAAATAGTTTAACTTCAACTACGATTTTTCAAAAATAGATTTTTCACCCAACCCGACGATTTGTACATGTAGGTCCCAGCTTCAAGTCCAGCAGTCATCAATTTTCCTTTGTTAACTCAAAGTTCCTTTTCTTTTAACGAACTCAAATATTTCAATTCATCGCAGTAGAAGTAATGCGAGAAGACTTGTTCTTTTCCTTTATTAAAAAACTTCAAAATCCTGCCTTAGAAGGAAGTTGAACTGTTGGTGTCAGTCAATAAGCTCCAGGGTGTCTCAAAACACCCTGTGAACGTTTGTTTTCTTTAAATTAGAGACTGTGCAAGTCTCACGAGTATTCAAACTTCCGGGACCAAGTTAGTCCCAACCATGGGCATGTGATTCTGCTTCTTTGAATACTTTAGTTTATCGCAGGAGGGTGTGTACAACATTGGTAAGATTGAAAATATAAATGTTCACAGATTTGCACATAAATTACAGGGTATAAAGATGGTCATGGTGGAAAGCTTCCCTTGAAATAGTTTTGCTTGAAATGCCATAGTTTTTAGGATATGAGTAAAACAATAGTCTTTATCCTGCATGATAAAATCTGATGTTCGAAAAAAAGTTAAAACATATAATGGGGTTTTTCACTGTTTTCTCATGACCCCGAAGACCGATTGAGCTTAAACTTTCACAGGTTTGTTATTTCATGTATATGTTGGGCCACATCAAGTGTGGATACAGGTCTTTGGCAATTACCAATGTTGTACACACCCTTTAAATCATATTGTTGGGAAAGTGAAATTTAGCCAAGAAATACTTGAAAGAAAAATAAATTTAACAAATCGACAAAAAAAAAAAAAAAAAGTCTTGACTGCCGTTACAGGTTAAGGTCTTAACAGTTAAGATCTTAACAGTTAAGAATTTTGCCCAACTGATGTTCGAGTTATTAAACCTCTGGTTGCACAAATTCGAGCGTAATTGGGTTGCTAAAGACATAAGCATCCTTGTCCCAAGTTTTACGCTTGTTTCCATGTTAATTTTAACAAATTACTTGTACTATACAAAAATTGAAATTGTATTTACAATATATTTCTATGGGTATTTTTATTTTCAAGAATTTTGTACTCAATAGAATTTTAAAAGAATATTTGATTTCATAGAAGAGCATTCTCATTTTTGATAAGTGCAAGACTTGCACAGTCTGTAGAAATGGTTTGCTCTTCATTTGAGCTCGGCTGATTTTACGCATGCCATCAAAGGGCCATCTATTATTTTCAAAACTTAACAAGAAAATGTTCACTTCTTCCATGTGTTTCCTTTTCAACATGTTCACAGCAGACTTCCCGGAATCTCTTTACAGCATGTCCTTTTTTCAGCATTGTTAAAATGGTTTTAATAGATCTGCGAGAATTTGATTATAGCTGCCAACTTTCCCTGATTCCGCTAAAATTTCCCTGGGAAAAAAAACCAATCGTTTTGTGTTCTGATGATTTTTTGTGTGAAAAATCTCCCTGATTGTGAAAACTTTGTCCCTATTGTGTTGAATGTAATACTAAACATCTCACTGAATGTCGAACAAAAATCTCCCTAATTGCAAGATGCAAATGTTGGCAGCTCTACCTACAGAGCTAACTCACAACAGCTGAAATCGACCAATCCCCAGCCCTCGTTGCATGCTAACCCTCCCCTAACATGCATATTCCCTCCAATCAGGACACAGCTCAGGCGACGAGCAAGCCAGCACCAGCAATGCATCCCACACCAGCAGTGCCAACGGCGCCCCCCGGGAACGCGGAGGGGGTGCCGCCAAGAAGGAGAATGTCTGCCAGGTTTGTGAGCGCACGGGGGAGCTACTTCTATGCGATGGCGGGTGCTGCGGGGCATTCCACCTCGATTGCATCGGACTGCAAGTCACCCCTGTGGGAACGTTCAAATGTGACGAGTGTATTTCAGGTGGGTATTGTCTTCAGATATAATATCATGTCGATTCCAAAACGTTTCTCAGAAGAATATCCTTTACACAAGGGGCATATTTGAAACTGAAATAAAATGTATTACAAAATCTAGATAAAGTCAACCCTCGTTATAAAGAGCATCGTTATAAAAAGGTTCTGCTTTTAAAGAGTTCATTTTGAGGTCCCGAATCTCATTTCTGTTTCTCTGTTTTGCTGTCTTGTTGTGACAACGTTTCCTGGTATAAAGAAATAATTTTGCCAGTCCTAGCGATCTTGTTATAATGAGAGTCAACTGTACAATGTCTTTGTGCAGACACGAGTGTGCCTTTCTGGTTATCTAGATGGGGTTCAAGGAACTGGGTTCACAAGAAGGTGACATCATGACCTTGGAAAGACGACTGGAGCAAACTGGTCCAGACAGAAGATACAAACCAACTGTCCCCGGCCACTACCACTCAAAAGATTGTATACCAGGGCCCAATTTCATAAGGCTGCTTAAGCACAAAAAGATGCTTAGCACAACAAAATTATGCTTACCACATAACAAAATTATGGTTACCACAATAAGGTTACCAGCCAAACTATCATGTCACATCCGTACCATTTGTGATTGTATCCTGCTCATTTCTGCTCAGCAGAAATTTTTTAAATATTACTTTCTGCTTAAGCAGCTCTATGAAATTGGGCTCTGAAAGGAAGATATTATGGAAACATTGTTAAGTGTCAACTCTGGACATGGCCTTTACTTTGACATTTTGGTTTGAGTAGAAGCAGGTAAAATCTTGCGGACATTTGTGGCCGCTATGGACTTTTTTGGTACAAATGACTGCGGCCAGTATGGTCTCTAAACAAGTTCACTTTGCCACCTGGGTTCATATTAGGGAGAGTCCCAAAGTTGTTACAAGAGGGCGCCCTGTAGAGGCTGCATCATGGTGTTTTGTGCTCTGTAAAATTTTGAAGTTTTTATCCTTTTTCTTGCTTTGGATTTTGATGTTTGTCTTCAGTTGTGGACTATTAATTGTTGTAAGTACTGGTGATCAACTGCATCCTTATCGTTTTTGTGAACTGTGTTGTGAAAGTGACTTTTTATCATCGTTTTGTGCTACAATTTTTAAACTGTTTTCTACACTATTGAATGAGTGATGCCAGACAACTCGTAGTGCTAGAATTTAATCTGTTGATAGTCTGGTACCTTACCTACATGTAAATATGTGCCATTACAAGTATACTGTGAGTACACTTATGAAAATTGGTGATGCTGTGAAGAAACAATGCCCTCTAAATGAATCCACTTGGCAAACACTGAAAGACTCTAATATTGAAAAGCAGACCCACAGAGGTTGTCGAGCTGGTACGAACAAACAACGTCAAATAAAACCATTGATCACCGTAAGAACTGGCTCTTTTTACAACAAAAACAAAACGAATAAATCCAACTTAGTGAAGATTCCTTTTGTTCATCCAAGTTACTCCTCGCACATGGAATGCCGTTTTGCTCTCTGGAATGCTGCGTCCATAAAGAAAAATAACTGCTCCACATCGTTGATTGATTTTATCGTCACAAATAGATTGGACATGCTTGCCATAACTGAAACTTGGTTGAAGGGTGATGATCGTGATAGCCGTGTCTTAGCAGATTTGGCTAACTCACTACTTGATTTTGATGTGCACCATGTACCGCGTGCTAATGGAACAGCAGGCGGTGGTATTTGTATTATCATACGTAAGGGCTTTGAGGTTATAATCAACAAATGCTCAGATTTTACATCCTTTGAGCATATGGACCTTACAGTCAACTCTGCAAGTAAGTCATTGAGATTGGTTGTCATTTATAGACCTCCTCCCTCCAAAAAGAACAAGACTACGGCCTCAATGTTCTTGAACGAATTCTCAACACTGATTGAACGCTTGTCCGTGATTGCAACCAGTATACTACTCACTGGAGATTTCAATATCCACGTTGATGATACCAATGATACAGTTGCAAAGAAGTTTTTAGATATGCTTGTTTCAGCTGATCTTCGTCAACTTGTTACGGGCTCCACACATAGACATGGTCACACACTTGATTTGCTCATTACTCGTCAGGCAGATGATACTGTACATCATATTGAGTTGGATCATAGCTTACCATCAGATCATGCAGCAGTTATGATGACAGTGGAAATCTCCAAGCCAGACTGTACACGACTATCTATTACCTCTCGTAATCTACGGAACATCAACTTGGAAGATTTCCGACATGACATTGAAATGTCACCACTAACTACTGACCCATGCACCAATTTAGATGATTTAGTCGATCAGTATGACAACACCTTGCGTAGTCTGATGGATAAACATGTGCCTGAAACCACTCGCACCATCACACTTCGCCCTCACACACCTTGGTACTCTGACATCCTTCGCTCATCTAAACGTGTAAAACGCCGACACGAACGTAAATGGAAAAATTCTGGACTTGAGATCGATCGTCAAGTGTTTCGGGAGAGCTGTAACACCTACCGCCATATACTACAAAGCGCTAAAACTAACTATCATAGTAATCAGATCGCACAATGTGACTCTCGAAAGCTTTTTCGCATGGTGTCCAACATGACAGGTAGTTCAGCACGGGTTCTTCCGACTGTACCTGAACACGACTTAGTAAATCAGTTTGCCAATTTTTTCACTGGCAAGATCAAAGACATAAGATACAGTCTAGACCATACCACAGCCGCATCCATCTCAGTCAACATTGATAAGTCTTGTACGAGCAGGTTTGGTACATTCACTTCAATCTCCATGGATGCTGTGAGAGGAATCATCATGGGTACATCAAACAAGTCCTGTTTGTTGGATCCTCTCCCTACATCCTTGTTGAAGAACTGTATTGATGAAATACTACCTGTTGTTACTAACATCGTCAATCTCTCCCTAATGCAAGGCTACATTCCCCGGTTGATGAAGTCAGCCATAATAACTCCGGTTATTAAGAAAGCCAATCTTGATTCCGAAGGTTTGCACAATTAGCGGCCAATTTCTAACATACCCTTCATCACCAAAGTCCTGGAACATGCTGCTTCATCACAGTTAATGTCGTATATTGAGGAAAACAGTCTACATAGTAAAATCCAGTCAGCATATAGGCATCATCACAGCACTGAGACAGCTATGTTGAAGGTACACAATGATCTACTCCGAGCTGTGGATAACAACAAGGAAATAGTACTTGTGCTACTAGATTTATCTGCTGCCTTCGATACCATCGACCACAAGTTGTTGCTAAAACGTTTTGCAGATAGATATGGTGTATCTGATGTTGCACTCAAGTGGTGTTCCTCATATCTCTCTGAGCGTGGACAATCTGTTGCCATCGGGGAGTCTGTGTCAGAACAGCATCCACTTACCTATGGCATACCACAGGGCTCAGTCATTGGCCCCAAGCAATTCACTTTGTACACTGCTCCAATTGATGATATTTTAGCTGCACATGGCATTGAAGGCATGGTCTACGCAGATGACACGCAGCTTTACACGATTTTTGATCCATCAACACGAGACACTGCACTTGCTTCTGTGGAAGCATGTATTGCTGATATTAGAGCATGGACAATTGCAAATAAGCTCATGCTGAATGACTCAAAAACGGAGATCGTTCATTTGTCATCCCGCTTCCGCACGACACAACCTTTACGACCGCTAAAAATTGGACTTTCATACATCGAACCCGTGCCACAAGTACGTATTCTTGGTACTATGGCTGACCGTCACCTCACAATGTCACGCCATGTAAATATGGTGTCCCGGAATGCTACATATTCGATTAGAAAGATCGGTCAATTACGCAAGTTTCTGAACCGTGGTACAACTGAGATACTTGTACATGCTTTTATTTCTTCTAAGCTAGACTATTGTAACAGCCTATTATATGGATTGCCTCACTTTGAACTTGCTAAACTACAGCGTGTCCAAAACACAGCTGCTAAGCTCGTTGTCCGTGCCAAAAAACACGACCATGTTAAACCCATCCTACACAATCTCCACTGGCTCCCAATTCGCAAACGCATACTGTTCAAATCACTCTTGATGGTCTACAAGTCCCTTAACTACATGACGCCTGTTTACATTAGGAATCTCCTAAATCCATATGCCCCTACCCGCTCCTTGAGATCCAGTACCAAAGGATTACTGACAATTCCACAAGCATCACGTACATCACTGTCCTCCTATGGGGACAGAGCTTTCTCCATTGCAGCTCCAAAAGAATGGAATAAACTCCCCGATGACATTAAATTTGCAAAATCACTAAACCATTTTAAGAGGGCTCTGAAAACCTATCTTTTTAAATTGTCATTTGTTTAAATAATTTATAATTTATATTGTGATCATAGTTGTCAAGAGTTTAGTTGTATTGTCACCTTTTGAGATTACCCAAATTGTGTATATTTTTAATCACTCCTGACTGGCTCGGGTTTTTATGTTTTATTTAATTGTTAGTTATTCTTAAATTCATTCATATTTATTGTAGTTTCAATTCGTTTTATTTTTTTAAATCTTTTCTTGTTACAGCGCTTTGGGGTCGTCAGGGCGTAAGGCGCTTTATAAATGTTACCATTATTATTATTATTATTTAAGCACAAAAAGTAGCTAAGCACAACAAAATTATGCTTAAATCAGTACCAGAAAAGGTTACCAGCCAAAGTTCCATTCTTATGTACCTTAAGCGACTAATATCCCGCTCATTTTTGCTTGGCAGAAATTTGTTTGGCGACATTTTTCTGCTAAGGCAACTGTTCAAAAATTGGACCTGGGTGATGGAAGTTTGTCTTCCTTGGCAATGATATTTTTCCCCAAAACGGTTTGAATTTTTGAGAATTATTGGTATATCTCGTTCTTCCTTTTAGGGGTTCATTCCTGCTTTGTCTGCAAAGCCGGAAGCAAGGACGTGAAACGCTGCCTCGTCCCTGTCTGCGGGAAATACTACCATGAAGAGTGTGTGAAGGCGTTCTCCCAGACGCGCGTTGAACCGCGGGGATTCAAGTGCCCTCTTCATCTATGCTCGTCATGCTTTGCAGAGAATCCCAAAAACCCTAAGTCCAGTAAAGGTAGGTCTAATGCTCCAAAGTTTAAACGCTACTGTAGTCGCTCTTCCAGTGTTTTCGTGTGGGTTTTGAGATAATCATGGAGTATTTTTTTGAATAGTTGAAATATAGAGCTGTTAAACCGCCTGGCATTTCATCTTTGAGATTGTTTTTTTTTCCTTTTGCAAACGGCACTCCCATTGGAAAACCTTTCAGTTTATGGGAAACTTTTGAGGGGGCACCAATGCCAAGACAATTCTTAGAGTTGTTGTATTTTTGTTCAAGGGCCATTCTTTTGGCTGTTAAATTTTTTCATGGGACCTAATCTTTAACACATAATTAACTATTTTTGCATATGTTTAGGAACCAAACTATGACCTTTGAAAATTAACGGCATCATATAAATAGAAACACTTTGGTTGGTGTTCGGCTTTATGTTTTGCATTATGTTTGTTTCATGCACATACCAGCTACTTTAAATTGATACATTGTCTGCACATCCAATCATGCGCGTGGTATGTGCATGCACACGGCACAATCTCTCCTTGCCATAAAACCCAAAACAATACGCACAAAGAAAACAGTTGATTTGCTTGTTCTTGCACAACAAGAACTGTGCATACAGAACTTTTACAGAACATTATGCTTGTTTAGGGGCCATTTATTCGCTAGTTCACCAAGCCGGTCTTTATATCACATGACCGGTCTTCCACCAATCAGAATGCATAAACTCTCAGAGGTATTTATGAACATTATACACAAATGGCTTTTGATTTTATTACTAGAGATTAAAATAATTATGGAAACACTTTTTTCATGATTAGGTGTGTAACTTGCAATGATTTATCAGCATGATTTAAAATAAGAAAAAAGCAAAATCTAAATAATAAATTTCACTGGTAGGTCGTCTGATGCGTTGCGTCCGGTGCCCGACATCATTTCATGCTGGGGACAGCTGCATAGCTGCTGGTAGCATCGTCCTCGCGTCGAACGCTATCGTCTGTAGCCGTCACTTTCAGCCAATCAAAACCCAGAAGCACCACGCCCATGTCAGCGTCAGCTGGTGTTTCATCTGCTCAATAGGTGAGTTGTATTTCCAAGGCTGTCGGGACCAAAGATTAATGAGCGCTGATAGCGCAAGATGGGGAAGTCTGAGTGAAATGTGCATTGGATTTCAGCAAGCAACCCTTTTTTGATCCGACATTGACCATTGCTATCAATTGCTATGGTTTAATATAACAAAACATTCGCTTGCTGAAATGGCGCCCATGCGTATTATATGTTCCAACATTAGATAGAGTCAATAGGTGAGTTGTATTTCCAAGGCTGTTGGGACCAAAGATTATTGAGCGCTGAAGGCCCACGGCGCAAGATGGGGGAACTCGGGGTGAAACTTGAAATGTGCACTGGATGCTGAGAACATCCTGTGCACTGGATGCTGAGCCTGGTCGCTCAAGCCTCCGCTCAGCATCTGACACTACTCGCCTCATGGAACCAAACTCTGTCAAGCTTCTCAAGTCTGCATCTAGTCGCACCTTTTCTCATTTTGCTCCCCATACCTGGAATGCACTCACCATCTCCATCAGAGAATCCGACTCTTTATGCAAATTCAAGAAGTGTATCAAAAATTATTTATAGCCTATCTAATGCGCTGCGTTCTTGATGTAGTGGCGCTTTATAACTGCCTTATATGTATGTATGTATGTATGTATGTATGTATGCATGCCATTTCAGCAAGCAACTCTTTTGATGCAACAATAGATCAGTGCAGACAATGACCATTGCTATCAATAGTTTAATATAACAAAACATTCGCTCGTTGAAATGGCCCCCATGCGTTTTTTACGTTCCAACAATAGACAGCTCCAGTATTTCATCTTGCCCCTTCGTCACTTTATAACCTTTGGTTGAAACTCTCTGTCCAACAGGGACAAAAATTAAACAAAGGATGTTTTGAACTCTGTGCTATTATCTTGTGTTGATGAATATTTTCAAATGTGAAGGCATATCTGTCAATGTATCAGGGGATCGGGTTGTCTCAACGGTTTCTTTCCCCGCCTTTCACCTCTGTGGACCAAGGTTCAAATCCCACTTCAGACCAGAGTCTTGCATGTGGATTGGGTTTTCAGTCCCTACCTTTTTGCGTGGGTTTTCCCCATTGGGGTTTTCCTCCAATGTCTAAAACTGAATATTTCTTGTTTATTGTTCAACCGAAATCAGCTGTTGCATTTTTTCCGGATTTCAGATAAAGTTTTCTCAAATATGATTTCATTTTAGAGGGTAATATTTCACAGAAAAATGGTTCTAGTACAAACTTTATAATCAGTGAGTTTTCAGACTAAAATTAAACAATGATGTTTTTTATCCTGACCAATCCTGTATAAAATTGCTAAGCAGAGAAACATTTTGCTTAGCACAAACAGGTTACCAACCAAACTATCATGTAATGTATATTGTTTGTGACTGGTTCCCTGTAAGTGTTTTGCTTAGCAGAACAAATTCGCTAAGATCATGTTAATCATTCGTCTTCTCTCTGCAGGGGGTAATCTAATCTGCTGCGACAGCTGCCCGGCTGCCTTCCATGCGACGTGCATTGGCTACTCGTCTGTTCCCGAAGGGAATTGGAACTGTCGAGACTGCACCAACGGAAAGCGCCCACGCTACAGCGATATCATCTGGGTCAAACTCGGCAATTACAGGTATGGCTTCTGTTTACTGGTGAAAAGCTTTAACAGACCTTTCCCCTGAAATATGAAAATTGCAAATCACACCTGCACACTAACAGTACTGGGCCCAATTTCATGGCTCTGCTTACCGTAAGCAAATAATCGGCGCTTACGGAAGCAGGGAATTCCGCGCTTACGTCAAGCGTATTTCACGGGTTAGCAGGGAATTTTTGCTTGTGCCCTAGTCCACGTTACTAGGCATTCTACGTTTACACAGCTAGCACAGAAATTTGGTGCTTACTCGGTAAGCGGAGAATGGTGATTGCAAGCGCAGAATTCGGCGGTAAGCAGAGCCATGAAATTGGGCCCTGGTTGGCAATATGAGGGAACAAAGCTCCTTTTTGTATGGGGCCGGTGGTGGTATGACACGTACACGTTTTTGTGTCTGCCTAGAGTACAACAGAATAGCATTTGCCATCCTATAGTAAGCAGGTGCCATCAAATAGTATTTTGACAAAAATTGCACTTGAAGGGTGTTAAAGACTGGCATTTTACACCATTTAAACCAGAGGTAAGAGACTTGTAGTTTGTTCCCCATTTTCATATGGACTCTGTGAGTGCATCACAAATCTTAGTTTGACCTTGGAGCCTCCCTTTAAATTAGGTGGTCACATTTGAGTAAAAAAAAAGGGTTTTGTTTTGTCAACAGTAAAAAAACTTTTAAAAATGAAAACAAGTCAAAAAAGTAAAATTATTACAAATTTAAGACCTCCCTTTTCTGAAAATGTTAACCACCGATGCTATCCAGGGAGAATGATTGACATCCCTTTTGTTTGTGGAGTTGTTTTTATATCTTAATCCCACCACAAAATGTAATACATTTGATTTTCAGGTGGTGGCCCGCCCAGGTGTGCAACCCTCGTAATGTTCCCACCAACATCCAAGACATGAACCACCAGGTCGGCGAGTTCCCTGTCCAATTCTTCGGGTCACATGACTACTTTTGGACGCATCAGGGGCGAGTCTTTTCGTACTACGAGGGCGACAAGGGAAGTAAAGAGAACGCAGCGACGAAGGGGCTTGCTGCCGTCTTCAAAGCAGGTGAGTTGTAGAAAAGACGTGCCCTTTTTGTTAGGAGGCTGGGCACAGCATTGAAGTATTTGAAATATGGCAACGGTTTGTCTAGTGTACCATTCATACACAGACATTTTGCTTTTTTTTCTTGGTAAAGGGCACCTCAATGAGAGAAATGTAAATTTCTACTGGAACATTTTAAGGGACACCATAGCAAAGACCAGGGGCATAGAGGCAGGGACATAGAGACAAAAGACCAGGGACTCCAAGGCAATGACCAGGGGCATAGAGGCAAAGGCCAAGGGCATCAAGGCAATGACTAGGGGCACCTAGGCAATGGCCAGGGGCATGGAGACAATAGCCAGGGGCATAATGGCAAAGACCAAGGGCACCTAGGCAACGACCAGGTGCATAGAGGCAATGACAAGGGGGACCAAGGAAATGACATGGGGCACCTAGGCAATGACCAGGGGCACCTAGGCAATGGCCAGGGGCATAAAGGGAAAAGCCAGGGGCATAGAGGCAAAGACCAGGGACATCTAGGCAATGACCAGGGACATAGAGGCAAAGACCAGGGGCGCCAAGGCAATGACCAGGGACATAGAAGCAATTTACCAAGGCAATTAGCCTTTTTGATTTGGTTTGTGTGTTTAAAAGACAAATTTACGCAAACCAAACAGTGCATTTGTAAACAGGCTTGGAGATACACGGAGGACATGGCGTCTGTTGCCCCTGCTCTTGGCCTTAATGCCCCTTCAACATTGTCGCATAGACTTAACTGCTTTCAAATGGAAGTGCCCTTTGCAAATTGAAAATGGCCTTGCCCTCTCAAAGATGAAATTCCAGGCCTGTGTAAATGTGTCCACCATATCTTAAAATGGCTCATAACCAGGTGCACCAAGACATTGACCAATGAAACCTGATCATTGCCTTGGTGCCCCTTGAAATGATCCATGCCGTCAATTGCCTCCGTTGCCTCTGTGTGGAGTATCAGTCCCGTCTATAGAGGGAGCTCTTACTGATCATTTCTCGTTGTGTCCACCAGCTCTTACGGAGGCAGTGGAGAAATACAAGGAGTGGAAGGGATTCCGAGACCAGAAGGAAGCGAGAGAGCTTGAGAACAGCAGCAAGAAACCACGCCCGTTTAAATTTATCAAGGTAGAAACATTTTCCTTCAACTCAAAATCTTCAAACTCCAAAGACTTAGTGTCTTGATTTTTCAAAAACGTTGTATCTCTGTTTTGTGTGTACATTCGGGCTATTTTAAGCGAGATACATTGTTTTGACAATTTCAAACTTGCACTTATCAAAAGTGCTATTTTAGGAGATACAATGCGGTACACGTTCACTAGCTGAGTAAAGAATCGTGCACAGTGTGCCGCATGCCTGCAGATTGTGTACAATACACAGCCTTGGATTTTTGCCGATAGAGGGCGGGGGGGGGGGGGGGCAAAGATTATTGATTTTTTTTTCACTGTATGTTGTCGACCGATCATTGAATCACAAAGATTTCATTGCAAACGGAATTTCTAAACAACCAATCCTCAAATCACGAATCCATGAAAATGGTAATTGATGGGAAAAGTATTATTTAGGGCAGAAATTAGGGGATAAGATTGTCCCAAAATGCAATTTTGCGAACTCCACTTCCGTGTTTTTTACTTTTTGTTCACGTTTTGAAAATTGTGTGCGTTAATACATGTGGGCTTGTGAAAAAACCTGCGGGTGACCCAAAATTGTTGCTGGCTCGTCCGGCCGGCGAGTGAAAAAACAAATTAAGGGAAACCCCCTGCCAAGACCTGGGGCAACAGAGGCCATGACATCCGTATAATTCCAGGCCCGGAATTGATAGTTGATGTGTTGATACTCCACATAGGTGAACAAACCAGTCGGTCGTGTTCAGATGCCGCCGTTTGACATTAGCCAGTGCCAGCCGTGTGACTGCAAACCCACCATGGAGAATCCCTGCAGCAAGGACAGCGACTGCCTCAATCGTATCCTCCTGGTTGAGTGTCACCCCCTCGTGTGCCCGGCGGGAGAGAAGTGCCAGAATCAGCGCTTCCAGAAGAGACAGTATCCCGAGGCGAGGTCAGAGAAGATGGCCCAACGTGGCTGGGGTCTCATGGCGTTAGTGGACATCAAAAAGGTATTTTGTCTCGTCCTTGTCACAAGCTAGATTTTATTCCTCCTATAGAAAGCCTTTCCCTTTTCAAATCCTTGTATTACCCGTTTGCCGAAATGAAGGATTTAGAAGGACTTCGAGCCTCATGCCCAAATAACAATTGCTGATCACTGGGTCAGGCATTTCAATTTTAATTTGAAAAGTCTAAACATGTTGGGTTGAAGTGACATAGGAGAGGAGGATATTGGAGGATCCCCCTGCGGGCAAATGGGATAAGGACTAAATCTGATTTCCGATTTATTTTATTTTTATTTTTATTTTTTTTCTCCCTCAGAAAATCCGCAACATTTGTATTAAACAGCCTGAAAAGTCTATAAAAGCCTATACCATGAGTACATGTAGGTCAGCCCTTGTACTCCTACATTTTTTCAAGGGTCAAACATCGTGGCTAGTTTTGTCTTTATGTTCATTTTTCTAAATGTCGAGAGTTAAGGTGACGGGTAAAGTAGGGCTCTTGCCAACTGATCTTGATTTATTTTTATTTTTTCTCCATTCATCCCAGGGCGACTTTGTCAACGAGTACGTCGGTGAACTTGTCGATGAAGAAGAATGCAGGGAGCGCATCCGTCAAGCCCACGACAACAATATCACTGACTTCTACTTCCTCACCCTGGACAAGGATCGCATCATCGACGCCGGACCCAAAGGAAACCTGTCGCGCTTCATGAATCACTGTTGCCAGCCCAACTGCGAAACGCAGAAATGGACGGTGAACGGTGATACGAGAGTGGGCCTCTTCGCTATCTGTGACATCCCAAGCAGTAAGTGAGGTGGACGGGGGGGGGGGGGGGGTGTTGTGGTTACGGGGTGGGGAGGAACAGAAATGATCAATTCATGCTCGATATGGGGCATGGTGTACCACCCTATTGTGTCTTCATTGTGTGCTTGGAATCTCAGGAGTTCTTTTGACCCACCCACCTACAATTTCGAGAAAAAAAAGATTGAAATCTTTGAACATTTATTATTCTAAATAGCCCCTAACACATGCTATAACAAAAAAACAGTTTGATTTCATCACGTTTAACGAAGCTTAGGAGTTTGCCAGGGATTGGCCAATTACGAACCCAATGTACATTCCAAGTTTGTTTGTTTGTTTGTTTGTCCATTTAGATACGGAGCTTACGTTCAACTACAACCTGGACTGTCTCGGCAATGAGAAGAAGCGATGTGAATGCGGCGCCCCCAACTGCAGTGGATTCATGGGGGTCAGACCAAAGGTCAGCAGATCATTGATCTCTTCAATTGACTATTTTTAATCTCACGAGGGCGCTTTTCAGTAGTGAATTTGCTTGCAATCTGGCAGTCCACTGGATTGCAGGCGTATGCCTACAGGAATGTTCCTTTGCGCCGAGAACGTGCCAAACTTTTGAGACGATTCCTTATCACACACTGATTCATGGTAAAACCAAATTGTTATTGATGTTATTTTTTTCCAGATTAAAACTAAATATTTTTATTCTTCATTGTTAATAATTACTAATAGATAATAACTGTTAAACTGCTGCTGTACCTGCTGCTAAAATACAGGATTTAAGCTGCCTCTAGCTACTGGGCAATATTGGTGGTCTAGTAGTAGGACTTCTGCTCTAAAGATGGCAAAGGTCGTAGGTTCGAGTCGTACCCAAGTAATATGCCTGTGGTTTGTTCTTTACAAGACTCAGGGGAAAGTACAAAGTATACCGTTTCCTTACACACATTGGTGTACCTAATATTAATTACTGAACCTACTTTTTACCTTTAAAAATTGTTTAAAGGCACTGAACACGTTTTGTAATTGTCAAAGACCAGTATTCTCACTTGGTGTATCCCAACATATGCATAAAATAACAAGCCTGTGAAAATTTGGGCTCAATTGGTCATTGAAGTTGCAAGAAAATGATGAAAGAAAAAACACCCTTGTTGTACAAATTAGTGTGCGTTCAGATAGGAATAAAAGGCTTCTGGCCAGAAGTCTTTTATTATTTTAGTGAGAAATTACCTCTTTCTCAAAAACTATGTTACTTCAGAGGGAGTCGATTCTCACAATGTTTTATACTATCAACAGCTCTCCGTTGGTCGTTACCAAGTAAGTTTTTATGCTAATATTTTGAGTAATTACCAAATGTGTGCAGTGCCTTTAACAGGCATATATTTGCGGAATACTTTGTTAAGGTTTTTCCTTTTAATTCTTTTCATCCACTTGGAGCAGACTGCGGCAGCTGAAGCTCAGGCAGAGAAACACAAGAAAGCAGCGGACAGGAAGAAGCAGAAACAGCGCAAACGCAAGGTCAAGATCGCTGATAAGGTGCACCATGAGGACGACTGCTTCAGATGTGGGGAAGGAGGCGAGCTTGTAATGTGTGATCACAAGAAGTGCCCCAAAGCTTACTGCCTGGGGTGTCTGAACCTGACCAAACCTCCACATGGTAAGATCGGGGGGTTCTTAAACCAAATATCTCAGCTCTGTGGCTGAGTGGCCAAGCGCACTGTACTCAAGCTCTTTCATTTGCACGCTGTGATAAAACAAAATAACAATAAAGTTATTACAAATCTTGACGAAAAGAATACTGTCTCGGCCCTCTCAGGTACCTGGGTTAAAAGAAGCAGTTATAGTGAGACAAAGAGACAAAGATCACGACAGGGAATCAAACCCACACTCTGATCATTCAAGCATCAGAACTTGAGTCCGATCCAGTAGATCTCACTGTTATGACACACCCCTAATGGTGTTGATTATGATTTATGCCGAGTTGCTCTAAAATGCATGACATTTTCATCCATGCAGGAAAATGGGACTGTCCATGGCACCATTGTGATGAATGTGGGAAGCTGGCTTTGGAGCTCTGCGAACAGTGCCCCAACTCTTACTGCCTCACCCACTTCAAAGGCAACATCCGGGTCGTCAACGAGATGTCGCTGTGCAACGATCACGACGAGGAAGACGTCAAACAGCTGGTACTGCAGAGAAAACTCAAACGAGACCTCGTGGAGCTCGAACGACAGACGAGGATTGAGGAAGAAGCCAAGCAGAGGCGGAAAGAGGAAAAGAAGAAACTGAAAGAGGAGTTGAAGCAGAAGATCAAAGAGAAAGAGTTGAAGAAGGAGCGGAGGCGGGAACGAAAGAAAGAGAAGCACAGAGAAAAGAAGAACCTCGCCAAGAAAGCAGACAAAGAGAAATCGGATGAGGTCAGCAAAGGGAAGCCTCCGAAACGCCGAGCAAGACCGAAAAAAGTCAAGGATGAGGTCAAGGACATCAAACCCAAGACAACAAAGTCAAACACTAATGTTGTCGTGACAAACAATTTATTGCCGCAGCCGGCGGACTCGTCCGAAGGGCTTCCGTTTCTCCTTGACGACAGCGAGGGAGAACTTGTTATCGATGAGGACTTCAAAGAGGAGAAGAAGAAGAAGAAGCCTTCCAAGAAAGAGGAAGTAACAACTGAAGACACGGCTAGTACGGTGTCTAAAGTAACTAGGCGTGAAGCAAAGGTTAAGAAAGAAATGCTGAAAGCCACATAAACCAGGCTGCATTTAATTGACTTTTTATTATTATTATTATTTTTTGTTGTGGTTTCTTATAGTCTGTTGAGTGTTCACATGAAATATTAAAGAATTATTGTTCAATATTCGATAATTTAATTGAAATATGTTCCTTGGGTACTCGGCAGGAATGTCTGTTGATGTTTGGGTTTTTTATGATCACCTCATGCAAAGGAAATTAGTTTAAATTTTTAGGAACATTTGCTGTTTTTGTTTGGTTTTTGTTAGTATGTACATCTGGCACCAATGTATTTTCCTCTTAAACTCCTTTATCGTAAACTGAGACGGTAGTTTTTTTTTGGGGGGGGGGGGGGCTGCAATTTATTATTTCTACCAAATGTAGACACCAAAAAGCCAGGGCTCAGTACGCCATTTGCGAGTTAAGATTTGAATGATATCTAGTACAATACCTTGTTTGGCATGTTCGGTCACAAGTGAATGCTCTGTTTTAATTCCTCAGACTGAATCCGGTGTTGCTATGTCACATGGTCCGGGGCAAGCTTTTGCATTGCATTTTTCAGATCGGCAAAGACTGGCATCCTTGTGGTACACGTTTCATTGAGATTTGAGAATTGTGTATGGGCGTTTGTCGTCTCTTATGCAACTATGCAAAAGCTAACCTCTTACCGCCAGGCATGTGATTGCTCAGGATTTTTCCTGATTTCAATCTCACGGTTTTCATAAAACCTTGTGCTTTCACATTTTTATGAAAGAAGTTAAAAAGCAGTCACCAAAGGGAGTAAGAAATAGTCCACATTGTGTCAAAAACATGTAGTTTTGTATTTCAGGTGGTCCACAGGGTCTGTACATGTAAAACCTCATCGGTTGTAACATCTGTGAGGTTCTGGGTCTAGCTGGTTTGACAAGTTTTGACAAGGAATTTCAATTGCATTCACTTGTGACTGAACAAGGTGTGGTACCAGACCTCATTCAATTCAAACTCGTAAATGGTTTATTTTATCGAGTTGTTGTATTTCATAAACGATATTGACGATGTGAAGGTGCTCACAATGGGTTTGCATTGTACATTTAAAAGGAACACTGTATTTGTTTTAATCGTTTGAACTTTTGATGTACCTTTCCAGTAGGATAAATGTGGGGTTTTGTTTTCGTTCAGAAAGCAGCGGAATTTGTCTTGCAAGAAGTCTCAAAGGGTCATAGATTGGTTTTTGCCAGCATAAACATTGATTTATAGGCAGAATGATACAATAAAAGTCACATGTGAAAGTTTCAGCTGAATACAGTGTCTGCCAGAAACTGTCAATGTCTTTTGACATGAGCTTTGAATCCATGCATGTTTAGTGAGGACAGTGATGGACATGAACAGACACCAACCCTCGGAAATCTGAGAAACAATTCATGCACGAATTCTTTATTATTATTATTATTATTGGTTTATTCACACCATATTGCAGCCCGAAGGCTGAATTGCACAGTGGTTACAATAGGTAACAAAATGGTTTTGGGTGACAAATTATCCAAACCACATTACCTCGAAGTGAATCCTGGCTCAAATTTTTTTATACTATCAATAGCTGCAGTTTACCAAATAAGTTTTTATGGTCATTAATTTTTGGAGTATTTACCAATCTATGACACTACTTTTAAGCCATCAGCCAACCTTATGGTTTGTAATCGTTCCGGAGGTTACAGTACTGTCATTTATATTATTTTGAAAAAAGGTTTAATGTTTAGATATTATGTTTCTGGTTGGAGTGGTTATACTCCGGATCAATAACGTTTATAGTTGTAAGGGTAAAATATAAAAAAATGCTTCATTTATGTTTTCTGTTTTGCATTTCTTCACTGCAAAAATCATAAATGATATTTTTTTTTATTTTTACAAAGCTGATGGTGACAAATAAATTGACAAGTCAAACCAAACGATAATTCATTTTACAAAACCTGTCACACTGTTCTAAATTCTTCCACATTTTTATGCCTCTTTTTGTTACTATTTAGCCTTCGAGAAAGACTCTGCTAGGGTCGAAAAGTCAGTTCATTGACTATTTTTTCATTTATATCATAGGTCCTTTTGGTTGGTAAGCAGTTTGCAACAGCTAATTCCATTCTTCTAAAGAAATGTTGCATGCTTCTGTGGGAGACTTTACCAATGGTGTGCTCCGACTTCCTCCTTTTTTTTCCTTCTCGTTTTTAAAAAAGTTGAATGGATGGACATTTTCTGAGAGTTTAAAACCATTTGCCATTAATGAAACTGTACCTCTATGTTGATGGGCTCAAATATTTGTGGAAGAAAAACTTGTATATATCATAATGAAAAGTGAACCACTTCCACATTGTTTTAGAAAAACAAGAATCATGGACTTTTTTTCACAAAGATGAGATCCCAGTTTTCATTGATGGACACAAATATCAAGTAAAAAATTCAGTGAAATTTAATGTAATAATTGTAGAGGCACCTGAATAACAAATACTCCTGTAAGTGCATTTTTTTATCCACATGGAAAGTACTAGTCCACCTAAAATGAATTGTGGCTATCTGTTATACCATTTAAAGAATAAATTTGATACTTGTTTAACTGTTAATGGATGTTGCATTTCTAATTTGTTTTTATTATACCCATCATCATCTGGTATAGACATGCGTCTGTGGCAGCAGCGCATTCCTTGGGTCACCGCCATCACCTTTTCTCTCTCAATCGCCGCTATTCTCAGGACCTAGTTACAGCACTTATTGTCTAATTCATTAAGTGTTAATATTAAAGCAAATACATATTTATTACATGTATACTGACGGTATAAATGGCAAGTTAAAATTTTTTCATAAAGTTGACGAAACCCTGACTTTTTATGCGACGATGTAATGTCGGGATCGTGATGTGCTGTCGATGAATGACCTCACACCTGCTTGCAAAACAACAAACTGGGTCAAAGATGCACAGGCAGCAAATCATTCACTGAATCATGAAAGAAAATTATAACATTATGCTTCTTGTGAAGATGCCAGTGTGCAATTTTGTGAATTGAGAGGGGATCGAGGTAGGTGGTGTTTCGGCATATATTTTTTTCCCGCTATTAAGTTATCATTTATATTTGGTCAAAACCTTTTTTTTAAGAAAACAAAATCCCTAGACACATGTCACGTGTGTGTACATTGAAATTAGCCAAAGCAACCCCATTGCAAGGAAGGTCACTAACCTTTAAAATCTCATAGCAAATGACTTCACACCCCCCCCCCCCCCCCCTCTATGTGTTTATCATCAAAATATTCTCTTCTTGAGTATATACAGCACCGTCGCAAGGAAAAGTGCAACTGCAAGGAATATAAGGAGCCTGTCTGTCAGCTCTCGTCGGTTGTACTTGGTCAGCAAACTCCGGCTGGTCTGGATCACCCCTCCCATGCCTTTAAATTCCTCATGGGTGTCGGAGATAGTTGCTGAAGACTTGACTGCAAGAAATCACACAAATGTATGTTTCAACCACTATTCAAGAAATGGGGCTCTCTGATTGACCAGGATGTGTCCTGCATATGCGTTTCTGAACCACAAACAATGGATCACCTACTCAGATGCCCCCTACTGGAGCAGAAATGCTAGGCTGAGGACCTGGCTGGGTGCCAAAGACTGTGTTCGGTTCTGGCTGAAACACAACATTTAGAGTGTGTTGACACGAAAAGAAGAAGAGCAAACCAAGAACATATCCCTGGGTTAATGATGAGCTCACTGAAACGTGGTCTAATTTAGACAAAAAGATGCAAAAACACTCAACTGACACAAGAGTTACGAGGGCTTGAGCTATACCTAGAACTTGATTTGAGAGCCCACTCTGTGCTACATTGGCGGCCATCATTCTGTTCAACGACATCAAGTTATCTGTGATGCTACTCGCTGTGTTAGCCAGGTTCTCTTTATTTAATCTGCAAGACAAAAAACATTCCACAATTTAGTCAATTAGTTGGGGTTGCACAAAGAAAAATTGACGAGAGAGGGACTTTGAATAAGTCTTCCTGAAATATGCTTTTCTTACCTTTTGCGTAAATCTGGATCCGTACTTCCTTGAAACAAACTTTCTCTTTCACTTCGATCAATGGCCATCTTACAAGACAAGTTGGCTTTCCTAATGGATGTCTGTGTGCTAGATCAAAATAGTTTGAAAAATAAATTAAAGTTTTGTTTGTTTATTTCTATTCATTCCAGTAAAGTTTCATTTCCTTTGTTATGAGTGTTACCTTGACAACTGCTTACGGAAACTTTCCACATCTTTCAGAATCTCTAATCTGTCCGTTTCCTTATCTTGTTCAGTGGCGACTCGTTCCAAATCCTGCAAAAAATATATGTATATATATATACTTATATTTTTATCTAGAAGATAAGAATCACACAAGTTTATATCAAAGATATTTAGGTACTTTTTTGTCAAATTGATTTCCATTTGCTGTCGGGGATCAATAATAATAATAGTAATAATGAAAACTTATAAAGCGCACAAATCCACAAAAGTGCTCATGGCGCTAATACAAACAATAACATATACATAAATTGGCCTTTCTGGAAGTGCAGCTCAAAAATGTATTTATTCTTTAGTTCCAGTTATTTTTTTTAGGTTTAGCAAAACAAGGGTATCAGGCTTGGCTGGTCTGGACTCTGGTGATAGTCTTGGTACAAGACTCCCTTATCCCATTTTGCTGCCTGATTGGCGACTGTACACTGTATAGAGATTCAGCTCTTTTATGATTTACCAATAGAGGGCGTTCTGTACACATCTAGCTCTCTGATCAACGATCAGGCCTTAGACTTTTAAAGCGCCCTCTACTGCTGAGTAGTAACCAATCATGAAGCAATATCTTCAACAGCTGCATCACTAAACAGTGTACAGTAACCAGTTAGGCAGAAAATGTGTTAAGAACGTCTTGCACCAAGACTATCCCTGAGCACGAACCTTGTAAGATAGCACCGCTGCTGTTTAGTCTGAGGAATTCAAAATTGAGCTTTCACTCGTGACAAAAGATTCAATGAGATCATTGTACCAAACATTAACTCAAAATAAACTTGCAATCATAAGCTCTGTTCTTCAACTTTGGTCCTTAATCTGAGAATCTTGGCATTCCGAAACCTTTAGGTGATGAGACTATAGACCATGTGACCTGTGACATCACATGTTTACAAAAGAACCACAGCGCCTGGACTTCCTGCAGGCACATTTGTGCGCAGCTCAATGGAAGAATACAACAAATCTTATGTTTTATGGAGATTGCACCGTCTGATATTTCTCAACGTTTGATATGAAGAAAGGGGGGACATCTCAAAAGCTGTACAGCTGTTGCTTTTGTAAATTTTGAATTTATGTGAAAATTATGACGCTAAATGTAAATTTTCCCATATGGCCTGTGTAGTATCTTGCCCATCAGGAAATGCATTATAATGCCACCACTCTGTAACAAAGGTGACATGGTCTATAATGAAACCTTCTATTGACGTTCTATTATTAGTCTTACATTTATTCTTGTCTGTGTAATCTTCATTTGTTCTTTAATCTTCTGGTTGACTTTGTTCATATCATCAACTGACTGGCAATTACTTCGGATATCCTGAAAAACAACATAAACAAAGATGTCAACAACATTCGTAATAAACAAATTAGTCAGACCTTGCTACCATTTTAACAAAAGATGCATTCAATTTTGCCAACTCCGCTCCCCCCTGCCCCTCCCCCAAAAAATAAAGAAAAAAGAAAAAGGGGCAGTTATTTAGATCATTGAGGATGATCACATTGTCTCTACAATAGTTACAATCTTGAGGTTACCAACATAGCTGTGTCTATTTTCTTCATGGTCTGTCCCACTTAAGTAAATTCGTAAGTGCAAGTTTTAGCTGTTATACTTGCAAGGGTTTCTACTTTGCATGCAAGTTGAATGTTGACATCGCTATCACTTATCACAATATGCTTGGCTTTAGCCTTTACCATTGTAACAATTTATATAAAAATATGTTATTATAGGGATAGTTATTTTAACAAATTTTAAATAAGGATTCTACTTATCAAAAAAATGTATTTTCATGATTATCAGTTATGCATGATTTCATTATCCCTCCTACTGTTCGCAACATTTTCAAGTGAGTTGACCAACCATTTGAAACCATTCAACTGCCAAAGTTGTGTATGGTGGCACAACTGTGCACAGAACTATTACTGTGTACTGTGTACATGCATTCCCTCATGGTATCATATTGCAAGGCTGGCATAGCTTATCTATCATTCAAAACCACAGTGAATGGTATTGAATGGTCAGACAGCAAGAGGGTTAAATGCCATAAATTAATTACCTCCCTCATCCCAAATCCTAATCCACTGACGCCCACTATCTCCATGGCTTGCTTTCTAATTAATTCTAACTGTACTCTGTACGGAACATAGTGTTCTGCTAGCCCCACTTGTGTGGCCAAGGCTAGCTAATCCTTGGCCACACGTCCCGACCATTTCTTTTTAAGCTATTTAATAGAAACAGCCATTTTTATAAACAATTATAGCGCATTTCCTACGGGCCAGTCGGCGGTTTAAACCAGCTAAATGTGTTCACTAAGCTCTTAGCTTGCCTTGTGTGTTTTGGATGTTCAAACAATAACTTTTTTTAAAGATATTGTGGCGTGACCGGGGGTGGAGCCGACGAGTCTGATCTTGTTCCACGAGGACACCAACCCGGATTAATTATCCAACCCCAAAATATATTTATAAGCCCTGGTGCTCAGGTGAGCGGCTACCCAAACACAAGGGGGGGAACTAATTACGAACGGCGGCTAAAAGCCTGCGGGCGGTTCGTTTGGTGGAGATGTACCACCACCTAGACTTAGATTAACCTCAAGTTACAACAGAGCAATTAGTTAACCTCAAATAACCTCACGAGGATTCAAAGTTTCCAAGGCACAATTAAATGGTTTATTTCCAGTACAATAATCAATCGGTCATTCACAGGTTTATAATTACAACACAATAACCCCGCCTTCTAATAATATCAGGCCCACAGACAAAGCAATAAATGAATACACTAAACCTCAATAAATACACAAGTTGCACAATTCTGCCCAAATACAGACTATGCCTCACACGGCGTAACTTCTAACCCACAAAGGCTAAGCAGGAGGGAAATTCCCCAGGAACCTCCCAGCGATAAACAGTGTGCCTCACCGAACCGCATACAAGTCGTGAATTCCCCGGGCTACACTCAACCGTTTTCTCTACCCGAGATGCGGTTATTCACCCTCACACGACCTCAGTATTCGCAGTTCCAACGTAAGGAAACACAACACACGCTCCCGTTCCCAAAATCCCGGTACACAAACTTATTAGTTACCTCGCTCTTCTATCTATCGGTCGGCGGTTCAATCCTCGATCCCTCGACAACACAGCAACACGTAACCTCAATCCCTAAATGCGGGACTAGCCCAAGAGCAACACATGGAGAGATAAACGTCGAGATCAGATAACACAGCACGCCACAGAGAGAGAGAGAGCACGCCTCCAGCGCCGCCTGTTTTATACCCAACGCGCAGACCCCACGCGACGCAGAAAGACGCAGTAGACTGGCAACAGTCCACCAACTACATTAACTTACACCCTGTTCCGCCACACAGGCCCCAGCTAAGCTTGGACCGTCCCGGTCCAAACAGCTTAAAACAAACAAACCTCAGGAACAGGAATAATATTAAACCATAAACCTTAAACAATAAAAACCCTTTTATACAATAGAAACATGCGAGGTTTACTAAACCTCACACCTACTCTTTATACATCATCAACAATGTAATGGTCACCACAGATCCATGCCTTCTCGTCTATACAAGGAAATCACGTGAGGCTTACCTCCACCTCACAACTACCGTTCTACAATTTAAACACACAGAAATCATCCTCACCGTGGTGAGGTTTACCAACTCCCATACAAAAAGTCATACAAAATAAACAGTAACCCTCACCTCCAATGAGGTCACTGTCTGGTTTACACAATAGAAACTTAATCATACTACGAATTAGCGACTTTGATCTAAACCATTATCGAATCAACCTTAATCAGCGCATGTACATTAATCACATACATTTATACAGCAATTATTAGATGCCTTAGGTTTCTTAAACTTAGCAATACAAAAATATAAAAGTTAGCGGCCTCAACACTTAAACAAGAACACTGTGATTTATCTTAAAATTTAACAATAATCAAAATATAAATTTGACAAAAAAAACTGCACTGATTTCAAAAATGTCATTCCGGCAAGATAGAAGGTGATTTCAGTAAAAAGTTACATGGGCCTGGCTCGTCTCCTCAGGCGTCCAATGTAAACCGTGAAGGGTCCACCGGCTTCAGGTATACCCGAGTGACATTCTCCTGGTCCACGAGCTTATTGTCCAGGTAGGTCTTCCGGCATAAAGTTTCCTCTACCCGAGCAAATCGTGTCCGTTTAGCTGGCACTTCAGGATCACCGGGTTTCTCGCCGCCATCTTGAGCTGCGCTCTCGGCGGACAGGGAGTCGGAAGATGTCTCGGGAGGAGAGCCGTCTGGGGTTGTTGACTTCCCTCTCATCAGTGCTAACATGGTGCGTGGCTTGCCCGTCAACCGAATCGAAGGGGACTTTGATGGGGCACAAAGAGGCGACATTGGGGTTGGTGAAAGGCTGATGACTGCAGGACTCTGAGGTGCCTGGTTTTCCTCCGCTGGAGCCTTGGGCGTTGGGGGTGGCTTGCTCACCGTAGCTGGGGCTAAGGACCGCTCTGTTGGGTCATCCCGAGCCAGTCGTCCTACCAGAACTGACCGGTCCACTGAGATTGGGAGTGCCATTCGCCCCTTCAACACAGGGGAACCTCTGCGAGGTTCCTCGTCGATCTTTGCTTGGATCCTCGCACACTCCGCCAAACGATCAGGGTGGCAATTCCGGTAATGTCTCCCAAAATTATCTCGCCTCTTCTCCTTATAACTACACCTCTTACAGTGAAGAAACTTGGGCGGGCCATGTCTAACTCTAAGGTGACGCCACAGACCTTGCTTGCAGGAGAAGGTGTCCTTGCACTTATAGCACTCCACAACCATCCTGCAGCGAAAAACAACAACCAAAACCCTCAGTCAATACCAATACCAACATCATGAACCCTACTACCTAAACCTCACAGGTAGCCGATGTCCCCTTTTCGGGTACCTTTGAGAGGTTTCCCCGTCAGGTAGGCCTACATCTAACCCTGTATTGTCTACCCAAACGTGCTCACTCACTACATTAGTTGGACCAGTCTCAGAACCTGCAGTAGGTTCTAGCCCCTTTTCTGGTCCGTCACTCACATCCTCACTATCACTGTGCCCATTTCCAAGGACAACCTCATGTTCATCATCTACGGGAACTTGCACAACTCTCTTAGGCTGATACGCCCAAGGCTCTAGGGTTTTACCCTCATATGGCTTAAGCCTATCCCCGTGGACCACAAAAGCCTTACTGCCACGTTTCAACTGAACTCTATACGTCACATCTGACAGTCGCTTGACCACCAAATATGGTCCTTCCCAACGAAGCTGCAACTTCGGGGACCGACCCTTTTTCCTCAACTTGTTGAACAGCCAAGCAAACTGGCCTTCCTTCAACCCTCGACCGTGAACCTTACGGTCATAATTCCGTTTCTGCCGTCTGGCACTCTGCCTGAGGCACTCTCTCGCTCGGGTGTGAGCCTCTTGCAAGTTGTGTCGTAGAGCTTCTGCAAAATCAGTGTGCACCGTCTCCTCCACACTAGGGCACTCTACCATCAAATCTACTGGCAACCTCACTTCCCTCCCCAACATCATCATGTTGGGGGACTCGCCGGTTGACTCCTGGGGAATGCATCTATACGCAAAAGATGCGTATTGTAGGCACTCGTCCCAGTCACTCTGCTGTCGTTTTGGCTCAATCATCATGGCCACCATGTTCACCAACGTTTTGTTATAACGTTCGACCATCCCATCGGACTTAGGGTTATAGGCCGTGGTCCGAGTTTTCGAGATGCCAAGGACTCTGCACATTTCAGCGAAAACTGCTGACTCGAAGTTCGTTCCCTGGTCGGAATGTAGTTCCAAGGGAACCCCAAACCGACACACAAATTCTTTGACAAATTTGTCAGCCACAGTTGTCGCCCTCGCATCAGGAAGAGGATACGCCTCCATCCATTTGGAGCAGTAGTCACCGACTACCATAACCCAGGCGTTGCCACTGTCACTTCGTGGCAGTGGCCCCAGCAAGTCCAGAGCCACTCGTTCCATCGGCTCGCCGACCCTGTATTGCTGCAAGGGGTGAACACGCCTCTTCGCCGGAGACTTCCTTCGCCCACACAGAATGCACTGTCTGATGAACGACCTCACATCAGCGACCATACCCGGCCAATAATATCTCAGTTTGAGCTTGGCCAGCGTCTTCGTAACGCCCAAATGACCGCTAGCCCGACCACCATGTAACTCTAGGAGGACAATCTCCCTTAGCTTCTCTGGCAGCACAATGCGCCACCTGATCGACCCTCCATCGTCCGACTCCCAGCTTCTACATAAAACATTGCCTCGCACTTCCAACTGGTCCCATAAGGACCACAGAGTTTTGTGCACCTTTGAGGTGTCCGACACAGCCTCCCAGAGAGGCCGACTGCTCGACTCCTCCTTTGCCCGTACAATCCAATTGATACCAGGGTCGCTTAGTTGCGCTTCCCTGACCGCTTCCTCAGTGATATGTGGCTCAGCAATGACGCCCCTAACCAATGCCCCGGGAAGTTCAGAGTCCTCTACAACTTTTCCATGAACCTCATTTGTCTCATGCTGCATAGGCACCTCAGTACCAAAAACAACCTCTTCGGCGTCTGCACCTCTACCACATTGTTTGCAGACCTTCCTGGACAACGCATCAGCATTTCCATGCTTACGCCCAGGCCTGTGCTGAATGGTCATGTCATACTCAGCGATAACTTCCATCCACCTCGCTAGCTGACCCTCAGGGTTCTTGAAATTAAGTAACCACCTAAGAGCAGCGTGGTCAGTCCTTACAGTCACCTTGCGACCGTACAAGTACTGCCTGAACTGCTTGAGGTATACTACAACTGCCAACAGTTCCCGCCGGGTCACACAATAGTTTCTCTCGGGCCTGTTGAGTTTACGACTAGCATAGGCTAGAACTTTCTCTTCCCCATCGTGCACTTGGGACAGCACAGCCCCAATCCCATCTCCGCTAGCATCAGTGTCTAGGATATAGTCACTGTCCAGGAGGGGATATGCCAATACTGGGGTGGTTTGCAATCTGTGCTTAAGTTCATCGAACGCCCGCTGACAGGCCTCAGTCCAAATGAACTCCCGTGACTTTTCAGTCAAAGCATGTAGCGGTGACGCTACCTCAGCAAACCCTCTCACAAATTTACGATAATAGGAAGCGAGGCCTAGAAAGCTTCGAACTTCCCTGACACATTTCGGTATGGGCCAATTTGCCACTGCTCGAACCTTTTCAGGATCCGTAGCCACACCTTCGGGGGACACAATATGGCCTAAATAACCCACCGACCTCTGGAAAAAGAAGCACTTACTAGGCTTCAGCTTTAGGCCGGCTTGGCGCAGTCGGGAGAGAACAACTCGCAGTCGCTCAATCTCCTCACGCACTGTTTGGCCAAACACAATCACATCATCGAGGTATATCAGCAGGATGTCCCACTGAAGCCCTCCCATCACTCTTTCCATTAACCTCTCGAATGTAGCCGGTGCGTTGCAGAGGCCAAAGGGCATGCATTTCCAACGGTACAATCCGTTACGCACGACAAAGGTTGACTTCTGGCTAGCCTCCTCATCAAGGGCTACCTGCCAGTACCCAGACGCTAAATCCAGCGTCGAGAACCATTTGGCACCTGACAATGCATCCAGTGTTTCGTCTATTCGAGGGACGGGATAGGCATCCTTGATTGTTACCGCATTCAAACCTCGGTAATCGACACAGAATCGCCGTGTCCCATCCTTCTTTTTCACTAGAACCACATTAGCAGCCCAGGGGCTATCTGAAGGCTCAATAACCCCTCGCTGCTTAAGTTCTGTGACTTGTCTCATGATTTCCTCCTGGTTACACAAGGGGTGGCGCCTTGGCCTTTCCTTAACAGGTCTTGCATCACCGGTGTGAATGTGATGTTCAACCACATTGGTTTTCCCAATATCATGGTCACCAGAGGAAAACACATCCTGGTAGTCTGTTAAGCAAGACTTCACCTCAGCGTGGTAATCCTCACTGAGGTTCACCTTGCTCCTCTCATATAAATCGAACAAATGCTTAGGCAGGTTGGCATCACCCTCACCAGCACCTACCTGAGTCAGCGGAACCACCGACTCAACCTCAACGGCTTCCACAGTCCCGACTGTGGTACCCTTTCGCACCACCCGTGCATCATCACTGGGATTGAGGATGCGAAGTGGTAATACCTCACCCTGAGGTTTAACCAATGATCTGGCTAACACTAAACCTCGTTGGGCCAATTCGCCTCCACCCTCAACAGGCTCAATGATGGCAGACAGGAGTGGTATCTTGCTAGCAGGAATAATTGACCCAAGTACCACGGCCTCATGTCCGGATGCTATTTCAGTTGTTTCCGCGACAACTACCCTGCCAACAAATGGCTCTCCTGCACTACTTGTGCACCTCACCCGTTCTCCATTCAACCTCAACTCAAGGCTCTGGAAATCTAAGTTCCCACGGGTTGGCAACAAGAAATCCATCCCAAGTATACCCATACACTTGATGTCTGCGAACACCGCCTTGACCTGGTGGACAGTTTTACCCACCTGAACCTCCACCCAGGCAACACCCATTACCGCAAGCGGACTGCCGTCCACCTGCCGAATGTTAATCCCTTCGTTGGTCAGCACCGGCCTCTGTTCTTTGGCCATGCTATGGTACACTGCACAACCAATTACCGTATCGGTCGAACCAGAATCGACCAGAAAGCGGCATTTAGTGCCCCTCACCAATCCATTTACAAACAACCCAAGTCTAGGCCGAAGGACAGAGAAAGATTGGGTCGCCACCGGCTCTTCTTCCTCTGTAACTCGCCTCTTCTTGGCTGTATCTACTTTTTCTTCCCTTCCTCGCTTGGACCCTTGGGTACATCCAGCCTTTCCGTGGGCCCCCCCGGTCGGCTGGTCGGCGTTTCCCGAACGCCCCTGCTGTTTGCGAGGTTCAGTGCACTCCCGTATGAAGTGCCCAAGCTCTCCGCAATTAAAACACCTCACACCGTGGCTCTTCCTCATCTCAGGCCTCTGTGAAAACCCTTGAGGTTTATCACCTCGACTGTTCCAGCCTGGGCCTTTCTTGGTCAGTTCAAACAATAACTCGACCACCATGTCCATCTTCTTCAACTGCTCACCAGCATTGCCCTCCAATTTCTGGAGACGCTGCTCGGTGCCAGAGTCAACGGCCCTTGCAAACTTTGCGGGCCTCCTCTCAGCCCTCCTTTCGCTTTCTATCTTTTCTACACTTTCGGTCTCTAGGGCCGCCTGTATCGCCTCGTCCAATGTCTTTGGGCGTGTACGATATATGCCCTCCCTGACAGCCTGGCTGTCGACCGCATCAATAAAATGATTTTTCCCGAGGCGCTCTCGTGCCTCTTCAGAAAGCTCTGGATATGCCTTCACAGTCAAATCTCGGACTGCCTGGCCCAACTCTTGAAGAGTCTCTTTTGCACCCTGTCTTCGGTGCCTCAGCTCCACCAAATAATTTTCGGCCTGTTGACCAGGGCCGAATCTTCGCTCCAACAATTTAACTAACTCCACGTAGGTGAACTTCCTCTTTGACCCATCACCCAGGATCCGGAGCGCATCACCCTGGAGGCTCGCGGCCAAAAACTCGGCAGCTTGCTCCTCGCTCCACTGATTCACCTTTTTGCAGGCCTCAAAATGCCTGTGATAGTCTGTCCAAAGGACCTTACCCTTGTACCGGTCGGGGGTAATAGTAGGACGGCGGGGCCTGTCCTCTTGAGGCTGAAAAGAAACCTCATCACCAACCAACCTTGCCTCTCTCTTGAGTGGCCATGGACCAACATGAGGTTTACAAACCTCACTGTCCTCTCGGCACTTTTTCTCCACATTGGGATGAGTCAAAAAACTCAAAAGCTCATTGTGTAACCCTCGTTCGGTTGCCGGTTTAACCTCAGTGTTCAAAAATGGGTTCGTATTGGAGCGGTGCACAGGGAAAGGGATAGACCTCTGATGAGGTGTACTCCCAACCTGCCTTTCACCCCTGTGAACCAACTCAGGCGACATCCCAACACTGGAAACCTGACGTGCCTTTATTGAGGCAAACTCAGAGGTATCCTCTGGCAACTTAAAAAACACTTCTGTGTCAGTCTCGCACGGAGGACTATCCCTCCCCCTAGGGGAAACCTCATCTGTGCCCTTGGGCTGACCCTTCCACCTTGTGGCCTCCAGTTCGGCCGCAAGCCGTTCCTTCTCCCACTTTAACCACTGGACCTCCATTCTAGAGCGACTCAGTTCATCTTGGAAAGAACCCTGTTCATCCACACCTCTAGAGGTGACACTATTTGGTTCTCTCCTTCCACTCATACCGAGTTGTCTCTCACTACGACAATCTCTACAGTAAACCTCAACGTGTACCTCAGAGAGGTTCACCAAACATGTACAAAATAAACCTTACAATAATGCACCTAAAAATTACAACTGCTCGTAAATATTTACAGGAAAATCAAGTCTAGGAATCCCACTTCTGACACCATTTGTGGCGTGACCGGGGGTGGAGCCGACGAGTCTGATCTTGTTCCACGAGGACACCAACCCGGATTAATTATCCAACCCCAAAATATATTTATAAGCCCTGGTGCTCAGGTGAGCGGCTACCCAAACACAAGGGGGGAACTAATTACGAACGGCGGCTAAAAGCCTGCGGGCGGTTCGTTTGGTGGAGATGTACCACCACCTAGACTTAGATTAACCTCAAGTTACAACAGAGCAATTAGTTAACCTCAAATAACCTCACGAGGATTCAAAGTTTCCAAGGCACAATTAAATGGTTTATTTCCAGTACAATAATCAATCGGTCATTCACAGGTTTATAATTACAACACAATAACCCCGCCTTCTAATAATATCAGGCCCACAGACAAAGCAATAAATGAATACACTAAACCTCAATAAATACACAAGTTGCACAATTCTGCCCAAATACAGACTATGCCTCACACGGCGTAACTTCTAACCCACAAAGGCTAAGCAGGAGGGAAATTCCCCAGGAACCTCCCAGCGATAAACAGTGTGCCTCACCGAACCGCATACAAGTCGTGAATTCCCCGGGCTACACTCAACCGTTTTCTCTACCCGAGATGCGGTTATTCACCCTCACACGACCTCAGTATTCGCAGTTCCAACGTAAGGAAACACAACACACGCTCCCGTTCCCAAAATCCCGGTACACAAACTTATTAGTTACCTCGCTCTTCTATCTATCGGTCGGCGGTTCAATCCTCGATCCCTCGACAACACAGCAACACGTAACCTCAATCCCTAAATGCGGGACTAGCCCAAGAGCAACACATGGAGAGATAAACGTCGAGATCAGATAACACAGCACGCCACAGAGAGAGAGAGAGCACGCCTCCAGCGCCGCCTGTTTTATACCCAACGCGCAGACCCCACGCGACGCAGAAAGACGCAGTAGACTGGCAACAGTCCACCAACTACATTAACTTACACCCTGTTCCGCCACAATATTTCAAACAATAATTGTGCGACTTACTTTCCGCGATGTGGGAGCGGCCATTTTGGAATGACCCCAATCATGCAAGTCGCACAATTATTGTTTGAAATATCTTCTTAAAAAGTTATTTGTTTGAACATCCAAAACACACAAGGCAAGCTAAGACTAAGACTAGTAAGAGCTTAGTGAACACATGATATATTTAGCTAGTTTAAACCGCCGACTGGCCCGTAGGGAATGCGCTATAATTGTTTATAAAAATGGCTGTTTCTTAGCTTAAAAAGAAATGGTCGGGACGTGTGGCCAAGGATTCAGCTAGCCTTGGCCACACAAGTGGGGCTAGTGTTCTGCCTGACCTCCATGGCCTGAGCTGCGCTGAATGCGTGATAACGGGTGCAGTTTTGCGGCACTCTGCAATCTGCATGCACTGACAACTTTATCAACAAAAACAAATTTTTTGCCAATTTTAAATCAAAATAAGTGCACCCCCATATATGCTTCAGCATTTCAGTGTGTAGCTGAAATACTCACCTGGACAAGGCCATTGATTTTGAGGTCAGATGCAATTATTTCCTTTGCGACATTCTCAGCTTGTACGTTATCGATTGCCATTTTGTTTGTTTACTTGTAGTTTGTACAAAGTTCGTTAACCCTCCACTCCACCAAACCCTAAATTTTATGCCAGTACGAATTCATAACTTTTGTCAACGACCGTCACTCATCTCGCCGCTATCTCCACGTTCGATCTTGCTCATGATCGGCAGAGCTCGCATGCTTCCTCCATGCGTGCATAGCCTAGTAATAGAGCAAGGAACATGCTCGTGGAGGTCCTTCCCCGGCCCCCATGCTCAGACCATGATGCTCAGACCTAGCTTCATCGTAGGTTCAGCAGCTGTTCTATTCAGAAAACTTATAAAGTTTACACTAAGGAACGCATTAAGATTTTGTTTAGTGGTGTAGTGCGTGTGTCAAGCAATCTTACAGAACATTGCAAATGACGAAAATTTGGCTTTTTGGACCTTTCGTTGACGCTCGTTGACGCTCGTTGACGAATTGTTTAAATTTGCGCTGTCAATAAATCCACCAAATTTAGAGCTCTCTTCTTCTTGTGGCCGTTCACACTTCCCAATCCCAATCAATTAGCAAATAATCTGAGATATTTTTTCTATCAAATTATAGAACCTCTTTAAACCCCCAATTGAAATTTTCTCAAATGTTAGACCCCTTGACTTTGTCGCGCGAATCGCTTGAAGCTTGATTGACACGTGTCACGACCACTTTTTAGTTTTGAAGTGTAGATGTTCTCTAAAATAGTCTGGCTCCCTTTATCATACCGTATGAATTAGCATTGCGAGTGTTGTTGTACCAGACGAAAATACCGGTCCAGTGACTATTTACACCACGTACAGTCGTACACACACACGTCGTCGAGACTACAGACAGCTGGGATGTGGAATGGCGAAAAGAAACCCATCAAAATGATTTTTCGCTTTACAATTTAGGAGATGGATGTGTGCTAACTGTTTAGTATCAATTTCTGTCTTTTGGTTGATGTTTAATCGCCGCTGGAACAACGAATTGATAATCATATGGCTAGGTACTAAACATTTGTTATTCATTGTGCAGGCTATCTATAAATCTAGGCAGGAGGTGTTCTGTGAAGGGCAGGGGGGAGGCGGCGGCGGGAAGTGGGGTGGGGGGGTGGGCGGGGCTGGTAATGGATGGATGATGCGGGGGTGAGGGGAGGGGTAGGCTGGGGATGTTTTGCCTGCACGTCCTGATTATGAAATTAAACATGTATGTAATTGTAAACATAGTAATACTATTATAGTTGCGATAATCGTAACCCTCCTCTCCCGACGGCCTCCGGGCTCGGGAGAGGAGGGTTACGATTATCGCAACTATTGTAAACAATGACAATGGTATTGTCATGGTTAGTATATAGTAGATAGAATAATTCTACCTGATGTCACAGTCATGATTGCAGAAATTAATTTAAAAAAATGAATTTAATACTAATACTAATAGTAATACTCATAAAAAGATGTAAGTCATAATATTAATAGCTGTTGCAAATTGCTTACAACCAAAAAAAGATCTTTGAATATGATCAGAGTATTTCAGAGTATTTCTTAAAGGCTAAATGACAACACAACACACACACAAAAACAGGTATACTGCACTGGTGTACTACACCAGTATACCTGTTTACTGTTTATGTGTGTTGTGTTGTCACTTAGTCTCCGAAGAAAGACTCTGCTACGGTCGAAACATAAGGCCATTGCCCATTAACTATTTTTTGCCTTAAAAATAAGAACAAATGCATAACTGATACCCTGACTACGAACGAACGCCCATGTCACTGTCAGGATTATTTTTTGTTGTTTTAATGTACATTTCCAGATGGAACACTTGTTGCCTGCATCTACCGGCATCATGGCACATCAATCTTCGCCTAAATGCCAAATTTTCCCGCTACGTCTCTTGCCTAATCATCGGCCTGGCCTGCATGGGATTCGTCCTCATCGTCTACCTCGAGTTTCGAATGACCCAAATCCTAGATGACCCCTTGAATGACCTCATTAATAAATATGAACTACTTGAGGTCACGGATGTCAAGGACAAAAACCTGTACTATGGAGTTGTCGTGGATGCTGGGAGCAGCGGGACGAGGGTTTACGTGTACTTTTGGCCGAGGCATATTGGCGATACGAATAAACTACTTAAGATTCACCAGATGAGAGACTCACATCGGAAGCCGGTGGTGATGAAAATAAAACCAGGTAAAGTGGGATTACTTTCAGAGCTGCCAACTCTCCCTGATTCTGCAGAATTCCATGTTCAGACTGCTGATGAACAAATTTGAAAATCTCTCTGATTGTGGAAACCTTTTCCCTATTTATATGTTGAATGTTTCTAAATATCTCCCTGCCAATATTTGCAGCTCTGTATTTTCATCAAATTTGACCAAAAAAATTATTCTTTATCCCTGATGCAGTTATTATTCCTAAACGATTAACTGTACTTCACACCTGGAATTTCATCTTTGAGAGGGCAAGGCCATTTTCATTTTGCAAAGAGCACTTCCGTTGGAAATTCTTAAAGTCTATGGGAAACTTTTGAATGGGCACCAAGGCCAAGACCAGGGGCAACAGAGGTCATGGCCTCCCTGGCCTCCATGTAATTCAAGGCCTGGTTCTTGTGACTCCAGCTTAAAAACCGTTTAAAACTGTTTGTAGTCTGCTGGTTCCAATCAGCCCACCTGTTTATTATTTAGGAGCAGATGTCAACAAACTGTCAAGGATCAATCAGGATTAAAAATAAAACACTTGGCACTGCACTACTTATACCCTGTCTTCTCAGTCCCAAGACCACAAACCACAGTTGTGGCTGCATACAATGCAAAATGCATTCACAAATTGTAGGGGATTGAAAATGATGTATGACAAATTATAGGAGATATCAAACAATAAACCACAAGGGAAACTGACTGGGTAAATATTTTAAATTATTATTGGTTGAACTTGAACATAGAGAAATTGAGTAGAGAGGGATTTCTTTGAACCAACGACCTCCGGATTAACGTGCCGGCGCTCTACCAACTGAGCTATCTAGCCCTATATTGGCGGTCTCCCTATCTTTGTTGGGGGGTGGGGGGGGGGGGGGTGCCAGTTGTTCAACCAATAATAAAATTATAGGGGATTATAGTCCAACCAACAAAAGGAATGTCAATCATTCTTCCTGGATAGAATCTGGGGCTAACATTTTTGAAATAGAAGGTCCCCCTTTTTTTTGCATTTATTTAGTTTTTGGTTTACTGTCGGGCTCAACAATTTTGAAACAGAATTCAGCATTTTTCTTTTCTTTTCGTTGGAACGGTCAGCCAGTTAAACGCTTGTGTCAATATTCCGATACATGTATTGATTTGTCATTTTTTGCAGGTCTTGCCACGTTAGCAAACAACCCATCCGAAGCTAGTGAATATCTGAAACCCCTCCTAGACTATGCAGCAAGTCACATTCCCAAAGCAAAGCTTCCAGAATCACCACTCTACATTCTAGCAACAGCTGGCATGAGGATGCTTCCATTAAGGTAATAGGGGTGTCCGTACTTAAAGGTTGGGTCATAGATTGGTAAATACTCCAAAAATCAATTACCATAAAAATTACTTGCTGAAAAGCACTGCAGCTGCTGATAGTATTAAACTAATTTGAGAAAGGATTTCCTTCGAAGTAATATAGTTTGGATAATTTTTGCACTTCAAAACATTTGAATCTGAGAAACAATTCATGCATTAATCGTTTCTCACATTTCTGAGGGTTGGTGTCTGTGACGTGTGTTTACTCAATATACTCCACCAATGACGAAATAACTTAATCTCAATGCCTTTATTATGATACCATGTACGGTTCGATCTGCAATTAATCAATTTGCACCCAAACAATATAAACATTTGATTTATAGCAATTGAATAACCAATTAATTCCAATTTCGAGTGTATTTACAATAATTGATTAAAAACCTATTTTACCTCCAAAAAGTGTGTGTCCAAATTGTGTATGATTCCCCTTTGTCTCAACTCCAAATAATTTAACTTAATATCAAACTTTATCCTCACTTCGACTACAATCCTTATCCACACTGTGTTCTGTAAGTCACGTTACCCCACATACACAATAATCCACGTGATTCTAATTGACGACATGCTTAGAAAATCAATCACTTTTACGATCAAAATTTTACAGTAATTACCCACCTATTATCTACAATCCCTGATTCAGAGTTTACTTAAACTTATAATCTTTAGCTTCAATTGAACTAATTTATACTCACAACATTGGGCGCATCCAAAATAAACAAAATATTGGTGAAAGTATGACAGACTAGTGACGAATTCTTTGATCTATTCCTGGCGAAAGATGCAAAACAGCGCCCTCAATTGAGCAAGAAAAACCTTTGCTTCTGACCTCATACACAAGAATAATTACACTGCATAGTCTGCAACAGTGTCCATTCCTGCATGTTGCAGCCAGAGATGCAGTTTGTAACCACTGTCACCTCCCTAAACATGGCTAAATTTTTGACATTCTTGAGAAAATACAGTGCCAGGTTTTTGTTGTTTTCTCAGCAAGTAGACACTGTATTTAGCTGAAACTTGTGCAGCTGAAATTGTTGTTTCGACTTTCAATCTTTAAATTATTTTCATTTTAAAAATATTTTTAACAGCCAGCAAGAAGCCATCCTCCAAGATCTAAAGACAGACATTCCAAAGGACTACAAATTTCTCTTCTCAGACCCTCAAGTTGAAGTGATTAGTGGGAAGCAAGAGGGTGTGTATGCCTGGATTGGAATCAACTACGTGCTGGGCCGGTTCGACCACGGTGATGACAGTAAGCACAAAGTTATCTTGTATTAAATAATAAATAACGACAATTTAGAAACCGCCAAAATTTGCCTGAAGTCAGCATCATATCTCCTTTCAGATTTCTACATTAACACCCATTGTTTAAGAATTTTATTAACCACTTCACGTTAGTATTTAAACAAAAAATCTGTACCCACTGTACTATTTTTTAGAACTTTTTGGAGCTTCTTGAGTAATCATTTTCCTTTGAAAACATTGTTGCTACAATAAAACCTTTACTTGACAAAGGATAGACAACAAAGGTTCTCATATTTAGCTCTGTGATTTGATGTTGTGTGATAAAATTGAGTAGGCACTCACTGTGATTCGTAGAACCCCTCACTGTCGATAATCTGCCATGGTATGCTGGAATCTCAGAATTTTTGGACTTGCCTTCCATTGAGCCAAATATAAAGATGAACAATGGTGGCAACCTGTTCATTTTTGTGTGCCACATTTGTATAACAACAGGACAAAGGTCTTGAATCGGGGGTTAAACAATAACCCCCCGGAAAAGGATTTTTACAAGGCAAGTTTTTCCAGAACCTGTTGTCCCTCTTTGTAAGGGTAAAACAAAGCGTATGTACGCTGCACAATGGAAGGTCCGGGTGGATAAAACGTCAGGCGTTCAAATGTCAGAAAAAATTTGAAGAACATTCAAAGTTGTTCTGGGCGTTAAAAAGTCTGTCCAAAAATATTTTAAGTGTAAACAGTCCATCCGACGTGAAGTGGTTAACTCACATCTCATCAACAAATCTTTCATTCATTTTATTCTCAGATGATCCGATGGTTGAGGTAGATGTGACAGGAGAGAGCGGACCGATAACCGTCCTCCGTAAGCGCACCGTCGGTATCCTGGACATGGGCGGGGGCTCAGCGCAGATCGCCTTTGAGGTCCCTCACACCGTAAGCTTCAACAAGCCAGGCCCAGAGGTTATTGCATATCTCAAGACTCAACCTTTGCTAATAATAGCATGAATCTGGCACACTTTACTTAATCAAACCCTTAAATATGCTCTGGTAATCTTGTCTGGTACCCTGTCTTCAGTAATCATCAAACCAGGGATGCAAGTTTGCCGGCTATTGACCCCCTTGCACAATGCGAAACGCACCTCAGCACAATGCGCAACGCACCTCAGCACAATGCGCGTCTACCATATCTACAATTTTGGGAGTCAGTACCTTTGTGTCAGTTTTGACTCCCAAAATGGCAGACAGGATAGGTGTGTGTAAGTGCGTCGTGTGTTGTGGAATGGGTCAGTTCCTGGAATTCCAGCTTTTTCATATGTTTTCCAAAGAAATTGGGTGCTCTGTCTTTCATCGGGCTGGAAAAAATATTTTACAGCACCTGCTCTGGTAGATAGTCTTGGTTATCAAGGCGTTCCTGAAAGTTTGTCAAATCAATTGGGTAATGCACATTTTTATTTCACTGACAGACTTCTACTTCAACTTCGTTACTCGGCAGAGTCCATAAGTTGGGAGATAAACGGCAGAGGGTGTATTGTGAAGCGCCCTCTAGATTTTGGGGTTCTTGCATAATGTAGTGCATGCAAAGAACCGAAATAATGAAGGCTAGCTCATTGCATGGCCATTAACCTGACATCATGTGCACATTTCTACCGAATCCAAACGGAACTATGAGTCCAGCTTTCAAGGATTATTAAAAATAGAACACTAACCGAGTCTTTACAGTCGCAAAACCACAAGCCACAGTGAGGCCGCCGCCAGCATACAAAGCAAAATTTAAAACAAGTTGTAGGGGATTGAAAATAATGTGTTACATTTGAAGAGAACTAGGATAAGAAACATTCCACCAACAAAAGGGATGTCAATCATTCTCCCTGGATAGTGTTCAAGAAAAGAAGGTCTCTTTTTGTTTGCACTGTCTCTGTCCTTAAACCGTTAAGGAAATTTGGAAACAGATTTCAATGGTTGAACAGTTTTCCTGTTAAACAGTCAACCTGTTAAACATTTAACCGGTTAAACGTCCCAACCCCAATGGTCTGACATTTCAACCTAGCAAAGTCTTTCTCAATGGCTGACAAAAGAAGTGAAGATAACAGAAACTCAAGGATTTGGGATTTTGAAAATGGAAACAAAACTAAAAATGTGCTCACTCTACACCAGGGTATTACCACCATAGCTGGAGTGTAATGCAAGCTTGGAATTATTATGCCCTTTATCAAACAAGCCTCTAACATCATTGCTGCATCATGCTTGTGCCTGCTACACTTTATGACTTGCCTTTGAATTGCACTCCGCACTAATGGCGTCACTTTGCTCAAAATACCTGGTCGTCAGACAAACATTCCACCACTTCTGCAATTATGGCATCATCGACGTGCCAAATTGCACTAGTACTTCAGTAGCACAGTCAGTACACGTGAAATAACATAAAATTTAGGGAAAAGTAAGACATGTATGCGCTTGTATGCAAGTGAAATTTGACACATGTATCCGAGATCCGTGTACTTGGCTTCTGTTTTTAGCATTAGTCCGGAGTGCTATTCTCCTGTTACGCTCTTCAAAACGCAGGTGTGGGCATCTCCACTGTGACATTGAATGCACTAACAGAAATGTGGTTCTGTGACTGACTTCCATGACATGTTAAGTTGGAATTTGATGTCTCACAGACATGGTTTAAATATTTGTTTACTTTTTTTCCGGGCATGTGATTTCTCTGGATTTTTCCTGATTTCAGGATGTTCTCAAAATCTGCTTGAGCCTTACATTTTGTTTTCAAAGAAGTAACACCTGGTTCAGACAGGCGCTCCATAGTCCCGCCAAATAGATTAGGAGCAACTCTGGTTTCAGACAGGCGAACTCAACATAGCATTTACAGTGGGGTTCGGCTCATTTAAAGATCGAAGTCTGTAATCTATAGAACCTCCAGAGTTGAACGTCTGCAACAAACTTTTTATGTAATTAATTCAATGATTTGGTTTTGGCGAGACTCTAGAGCGCCTTTCTGAACTGGGTGTAAAGCAGTCTCATAAGGGTGAAAGAAATAGTCCACATTGTGTCTGAACCTGTAGTTTTATCTTTCTGGTGATGCACAGAGTCTGTAAACCTTCTGAATTGTACAATCTGGGAGGTTCAGGGTCTAGAAGAAGGAGGAACTCAGGTTTTGAGAATTTTTTCAGGAATTTTCACACTCTAATATCTCGTCCCTCCTTTTTCTACTATTCCAGGAGGATGTTGCCAAGGGCATGCTCGCAGAATTCAACCTCGGCTGTGATGTCCATAAAATCCAGCATGTGTACAGGGTTTATGTCACTACATTCCTTGGATTCGGAGGCAATGCCGCCAGAACTCGATACGAGAAATCTCTGCTTAATGCCACGCTCTCCATCAACAAAAGGTGATTGCATATTCACAGGTTTAGGTTGTTATGAAAGTTAGTACAGCCTAAAGGTAGGGTCATAGATTGGTTTTTGTCATCTTAAAGGTCTGTATACGTTTGGTAATTGGAGCCTACTGATAGTGCTAATCCTATATAAATGTAGGTATATGATACAATCAAACTTACCTGTGAACATTTCACTTCAAAAGGTGGTCGCGTTTTTGAGATATCACCGGAAAACCGGAGTGAATATTTCCACGCAGGAAGAATATTCCCTATAGGAATACACGATCTGAGAAGCGTTACGGCTGTAATGCTTCCAGGGATGTGATTCCTTCGTTTTAAACCGGAAATCTGTTTTTTTTTGCCCCCCAAAAAAGAAATCCGGTTTTTTTTTGCCCCCCCCCCCCCCAATTATTATTATATATTTTTTTTTATTTTATATTTGTTAAACTTAAGATCAAATTCATAAAAAAAATGAAGATAACACCATATATAACGCCCCAGATTGCAGAGTAGGACTTTTAAAACCAAAGATAGTGCTCGCAAGTTTTCGAGCTCGCAAGCTTTGGCGCTTTGCGCTCAAAGTTCAGGGTTTTTTTTCAACAGCCTATCACATCCCTGTGCTTCTCAGATTCGAATTTGTATGGGATAAAAAGTGATATATTTTTCCATAACCGTAGTACTTCGAAGTGAAAAGTTTCTCAAAATGCATTATACTATCCAATGTTAGTTTTTATTGCCATTAATTTTCAGAGTCATTACCAAACGTATACAGACCCTTTAATGCTGATTTAAAGGCACAAGTGTAAAGAAAGATACAATAAAAGTCACATGAGAAAGTTTCAGCTGAATGCAGTGTCAACTGAGAAAATGGTAATATACTGTCGCAGTATTTTCAAAAGAACGCCCAGTCCGTCCACATTTAGCGAGGTGACCGGGGGTACCAAACGTATCTCTGGCCGCAGCATTCACGAACGGACACCAACCCTCAGAAATCTGAGAAACGATTCTTGCTTGAATCGTTTCTCAGATTCAAATGTTTTGGGGTGAACAATTTTCCAAACCATATTACCTCAAAGGGAATCCTGTCTCAAAATAGTTCATACCGTCAACAGCTGCAGTACAAGTAAGTTTTTATGGTCATTAATTTTTTGGGGGTACTTGCCAATCTATGACCCTACCCCTACCTTTAAGGGGACTCCCTTACTGCCGGTTTCCAGGTTGTATTGTAACTTGATCCCTGACTGGCATGAGATGCCCATGGGATGAATGATACAATTATAGCGGAAAGCACTTGTCATTTTGAATTTCTACCAAATTATTATAATTTTTTTTTAATTTCAGCATTGCCAATTCCCCTGGTCTCCAAGAAACATCACCGATTACTGATCCATGTTTACCAGTCAACATGCAAGACCAGATATCCCATAACAGCCAAACGATCCACCTGAAGGGAACCGGTGACTTTAAACAATGCCAGGCTTCCCTGGTGCCCCTTCTCAATCTCAGCACTCCGTGCAGCAAGCAGCCATGCTCCTTCAACGGCGTCTTCCAGCCAGAAATTGAGTTTAAAAACAGTGAATTTTACGGGTTCTCCGAGTATTGGTACTGCATGGAGGACGTCCTACGCATCGGAGGAATGTACAATTATGTCAAATTTGAAAAAGCTGCAAAGGTAAATTTAATTTATTGTTTACCGCACACACAGATCCTTTTCATTTGATTAACACATGCATCGTTTATCTTGGCATGTCTACCGCCGCGATGCTCTAAAATGTAATATTGGAGTCCAATATTGATAATTATTGGATGCTTCACAGCACCATTTCCAAAATAGTTGTTCCCCGCCCGTTTGTCCACACGAGGCAAGGTCCTGTCATTTAGGACAAGGTTGATGTCTACATGGAGTTGTCCACTTTTCCTATTAAGGGGGTGTTAACATTTTCAGACAATGGGATGGACGAGTTTAACGTGTCTATTTTGTGTTAATTATGCAAAATATTTCAATTGACAAGGATATATGTGTGAGTTATATCAAACAAATATTGAATGCTGTAAATAGGTGAAATCTGTACTATTGCATTTCACTCATCTTCGCCTCATAAAATGGAATAGTCCAGATTTCACCTCGTGATTATATTCAGCGTCAATTCATTAAAATGCATCCAATATTTGTATGTAAAACCATAATTCCTCCTGAAGGCCAGGCACAGTACCAAATCCATCAAAATACTCCCCACTCGATTGCAGCATTCTCCCTTAGAGGCAAAGTATACCTTTGGTTTTTGAAACCGTTTGATTGTTTTAATCCTATATAATTGTTGATAAAATAAAACTAACCTGTGAAAATTTCACCTCAAAAGGTGGTCCTGTTTTTAGATATCACTGAAAAACAGGAGCGCATATGTCCACACAAGAAGAATATTCTATATAGGAATACAACATCTGAGAAACAATTCTGACAGAAACGTTTCTCAGATTCAAATTTTGGGGCATTAAACGCTTTCCATAACCACGTTACTTCTCAAAATGCTTGATATTATCGAACGCTGCCGTACTTCTTACCATGTAAGTTTTTATTGCCACTAAATTTCAAAGTCATTACCAAACGTATACAGACCCTGTTAACAGTGGTACATTGGCCAAATGCCAGTTAAAACACCTGAGGAACAGTCAACAATCCTTCCAAGTGTTTCAGCTGGCCAGTTTGAAAAGCATCCTTATTTAAGATAAAATATGGACTCGGTATAGTGGGTTTTTTGTAATCCTTGAAAATGTTGACATTTGCTCCTTTCACAGATGGACTCATATAGTTTTGATTGGAGTCCGTAGAAATGGTTACCGGTAGATGGTTAAAAGATTTTAACCGTTTTGGAAAATAAACATAAATGCACAACTCTAATTAAACTTACAGAGATTTTTATTCTCCTTGTTTTTGTTTGTTTGAAGGATTACTGTGCAACCCGGTGGTCCTTGATACAAGAGCATTACGACAAAGGCCTATACACAAAAGCTGACGCCCACAGATTAAAGTAAGTGAACTTTATATCAAGGGTAAGGCATTGATTGTGATGTGTCATGGCTGAGTGGTCAAGCGTACTAGAAAAGTTCAGCAAAGTGTGGGTTCGAAACCTGGTCTTGACACTTGTGTTCTTAAGCAAGACACTTACCATTACTGCTTTCTCCTTTGGATGGGATGTAAAGCCCCAGAACCTGTGTGTTGTGTATTGCACATAAAAGAACCTTGTAGTGTTCCCAAGTCCCTTTCCTTACCTCAGGCGACTTTAGTCGACTGCACTCATACCCCCTCTTCCTTACCCTCTTCTTTACCATTGGCAACTTTTGTTGCCCAAGCTTTCACACAAAAACGCACTCAAGCCCGAGCACAGAGGCCATTTGTAATAAAGCTGTGATTTTGTCCATGTTCACTCTCCATACTCAAACTTACCGAGGTTGGAAATAGAAAGATCGGATCTTTCAAATAACATTGCTGTTATGCAATCCCTATAAATTGGAGTGGAGCGCCATACGGTTGTGTACAAAAATGTGTTTGAGTTGTTAAATACCACCGAGGGAACAGAGACTAAGAACCTATTGGCAGATCTCAGTAATGTTTTGAATACATGAAGGGAACTCAATATTAAGTCAGATTTTCTTTTTCTACGTATTTTGCTGTAAAACATTGTCAAAGTGACCATAGAGTTTGTTAAAATGGCCTTTGAACGAAAGCTTTCTGTCGTGTAAAAATGTGTGCTTCACGCTTGAGGGGTCACATTTAATAGTCACCTGTGGTTGTTTATGTCAAAATATTTCAGTAACGAAAGGGTTAATTGGGCCCAAAACTAAACTCTCCTTTCATGTAAGGCTTCAGGAAAACGCAGAGTAATGATGTGTATAATTTCTGGAGGTGAGCTTAAATTTTGTTCAAATTTCATCCTTGGGCTGTTCTCTAATGAGTCTACATATAGAGACTGCCTCCCACGTAACAGCTTCGTCATGGTCGTCTGGTTGAATTCTTCTACAGTAATAAAGAACTCCATAACACGCTTTAAAATCCTTCTTTTCAAAGGAAACTCGCTATTGAAATATCTCTTGCATGTTGTGCTTTTGAGGATTTAGATTGTTTTGTTGTTTATTTTTATTGTTGTTTGTGTTCGTTTGTTGTTGTTTGTGTTCGTTTGTTGTTTTGTTTTGTAGGATTAATTTATTTTTATTTTTTTCTTTATTCATCAAGAAAAACAGAGTACTTGTTAAAGTAAAATGTTGATGTATCATGCTCAAAAGTTGTGTATGAAGGTATGGTGAGGTCTTACAGAGCTGTTTAAAACCAGCAGGGTCTGAACCTAGACTGCAAATACAGACCGACACGTTAATTTACAGATACTAGTATAATTATCATTAACAAAAGACGGCAAACAACATGAGAAATAAGTGTAGCCCTCACCTTGAAGTGGCTGTATGTGGCCTTGTGATGTTAGGCAATCTACCTCAAAAAAAATAAAATAAAAACTAAAACAAAAAAACCAGATAAGCATCCCCAACAAACCCCTTAAATAGCATAAATAACATGACGCAATGAAGCTAGTACATTTGGATTGGTACTAAAAATTAGCATTAAATAAAAGTCATTTTTAAAGGGCCTATGAAATAGAATTTTTTAATGCTGTAAACAATAAAGTATGCCTATTACAACATATATTTGATTTTGATTTTTTTTTCACAAGCCATTTTACACCATTAAACAAATCATTTCGAAATTTAGGGGGCCCGCCGCGCCCCACCCATACCTCCTCATTAACATAAAATCCGTGACGTAAACAAAGGCACTCAACAGAACGACTTGTCATACGTCGTGCATGGGGCCATGCAAACACTGCGCAGAAGGAACAAGTTCGAAGAAGTTTGTCTCTCTCTTTTGGGGTCTTTTTACGTTGATTTTAACAAATGCCATCAAGGTGTGTTGCTGCTGGGTGTAGCAACACCACTAAAGATGCAGTTAGTGTCCATAAATTTCCATCGGACCCAAAATTCAGACGGATATGGACGGCAAATGTGAAGCTGACCAGAGCCAAATGGTCTGGACAGAGCGAGCAGCCTATGCTCTGCAGTGCCCACTTTGAGCCAAGTTGCTTTGAACGTGGCCTTCACAACCAATTTGGCATGAAGTATAAGGCCATGCTGTTGCCAGATGCTGTTCCAACAATATTTCCACTAAGCAAGAAGGCTGCGAAACGACCGGAGAAAAAGAGAGGTGCTTTTTGGAAACGGGAAAAACTCAGGGTAAATAATTTTGGCTGTTTGGAAAGTTCGTACCCGTCCGTGCACACAATTCACAATACCCCCAAGCACCGCAGTCCAGTCCCCCGTTCATGTTTTACAAACATATATTTTTCGCATTATTGTTGACGACATCATATCTGATATTATATTCTAATATATACATGTAATTTTATAGAATGTATCAATAGTCCACTGACTGAACACGTACTTCTGAAGATTTATATTCCTCCCCCAAAATATGGTTGCGTTAGTGTCCATCATACCGATGTGTGTGTGCGTGCGTCCAATCCGGCATGTTCGGTGGACGACTCGACTCGGCTGTGTACTTAAACTGGTACCCGTTGCGCGCCTGGGCACCAGACCATGGCTGATCTCGATTTGGGAGCCGCTGCCTTTGTGTACGTCATGAACAGCGCCCTCTTGTGGCGTCCAAAATACAAAGTTTCGGGGGGGATTTTTTTTTTATTGAATTAAAATTAAAAATTTCACTCCAGACACAAAACAGTTATGAAAAATAATTTCTTTTCATATGAACTGATTTAATAAAACTAAAAAAACAACACAAAAAAAACCCACTTCATAGGCCCTTTAATTTTAAAAGTGGGGCAATAATGTTTTCAGATGTGTTGGAAAAACTAATCATATCTGTTTAAAGGGACACATTGCCTTCCGATTGGGAGCTTTGGTCTAGAAAAAGCATTTGTATTGAAATGAATATTGTTAGAAATATATTTTTAAAGTAGGATATATGGTTCACATAAATATCCCTTGAAATTGTGTGGTTTTTGTGTAATTTCATGACAAAACATGGTCCACTAATTTGTGGAACAAAATTTTGAACTCCACAAAATGGCGGACGATACTTTCTGCTGGTTGTATCAATTAATATATTTTTGTTAAATTCCTACTCAATAATTACAACACACTGTAGGCCTATGTGTTTCAGTGCATGAACAACTCTTAAAAAGGAGTAATTCCAAACGGCGAAATTTTGAGAGATTTTAAGGCAACGTTCCCCCCTAAAAGATTATTCTTTAATTTTTTTACTTAAATGACTTGTGATTGGGTAAAATAAGGCAAAGTATACCTTTCGATTGTTTTAATCCTATATATATGTAAACATATACAATAAAACTAATCTGTGAAAATTTCACTTCAAAAGGTGGTCGTGCTTTTGAGATATCGCCGAAAACCGGAACGAATATGTCCACGCAGGAAGAATAATCCCTAATAGGAATACACAATCTGAGAGACGTTTCTGACGGCAACGTTTGTTAGATTCAAATTTTGGGGCATAAAAACTGATATCTTTTTACATAACCACATTACTTCGAAGTAAAATGTTTCTCAAAATGCTTTATACAATCGAAAGCTGCTGTACTTCTAACCATTAAGTTATTTATTGCCATTAATTTTAAGAGTGATTACCAAACGTACACCTTCCCTTTAATATCCCCGATTGTGTTGTTCACTTTGACAAAACTTGTCAATCACTCCAACCTCGCCAGACATTTCAAGCTCTAAACAGACGTCATAAGCAAGAGGATCACAGGAAAAACAACTACAAGCCTTTATAAATAATTGATGCAGTTAATTAGTTGTTTTTCCTTCAACTTGTTCTTTAAAGCCTTCATGTGCATTTTGTAAGTCTTTCGGAAAAAAACCCAAGGTTTGTTAATTTTTATAACGTCAATAGATTTCACTGTAAACAAATAATTGATGGCCTGATGTTTTGACCCTAGCAGAGTCTTATTCAATGAATAACAACAAATACGCACATGCAGTGTAGCAGTCACTCTGTGGACATTCCTTTGTTCTGTGCACTTCTAAGGAAAATCCTATTCTACACTGTAAACTAAACACTGTGTGGACATGTGTAAGCCCACATACTGTTTCAAGTCCCTACATTATGTGGACCTCTTTTGTTCTTAGGTCCACACTTCATAGGTAGCCATAAAACAACCTTTCGCAGTGAGTGTGTGGGGTCCTGCTGCTGTTCTCTTTTTTTCTGAAGAATTCCTCTTACAAATTACAAATTTTCAGCTAAGCAAAGATTTGCAGGAAACCGGTCACAATTTGCACATGTAAACATAGCAGTTTGGCTGGTAACCTTGTAGTGGTAAGCAATATTGTTTTGTGCTTAAGCAGCTACCTGAGCATAGACCAAGTTGTTAGTTTAGAGTTGATAAATCTCTTATGGATCAGTTTTAATGAGGGTACATCTGCTCGTCTGTGAACCACAACTATTTGTTTAATGACGTGGGTTTCAGAAGGCCTGGGTGAAAAATTCATTTTAAAGTTATTAAACAGGATTGGTAAGGACAAACATCTTTGTTTAAAGGCAAAGTACACCTTTGGTTTTTGGAACTTTGATTGTTTTAACCCTATATAAATGTAGATTTTATACACAATAGAACTAATCTGTGAAAATTAATATTAATAAGCATAAAAACTTACTTGGTTAAGAGCACTGGAGAGCTGATGATATCATAAAACATTGTTAGAAATGACCCCCTTTGAAGTATGTCGTTTTAGAGTTGGGGGTAATTTTTCACTTAAAAATTTGAATTCGAATATAATAAAGGCTTTGGGCTTGAAGCCTTTCTCAGGCATCTGAATGCACACAATTCTATGCAACAAAGGTGTCTTTTCTTTCATTATTTTCTTGCAACTTCGATGACCAATTGAGCCCAAATTTTCACATGTTTGTTATGTTATGCATATGTTGGGATACACCAAGTGAGAATACTGGTCTTTGATAATTAACAAAAGTATACCTTGCCTTTAAGTTATTTGTTGTTATTTCATTGTGTTTTCTTAAATTTGTGTACTTTCATTGTGTTTTCTTAAATTTGTGTACTTTCATTGTTTATTTACTTGCAATTAGGCAGACGCCGCGATTTGTAATTTTTTTTATACACCATAAATGAATGAATGAATAAATTATGTCTAAAAGTTAAGATTTTTTCCCCACATTTTGCAGATACCAGTGTTTTAAGTCAGCATGGATTACAACGGTTCTCCATAAGGGTTTCCGATTTCCTGAAGATTACCACTACCTGCGCACCGCCAGCCTTATACAGGATAAAGAGGTGCAGTGGACACTGGGTGCCATACTTCACCGGACTCGCTTCCTACCACTCAGGTCTGTAAAACATCCAGAAAAAAACTTGTCTTCTAACACTCTCTTTTTTTGTGTTAATGGACCAGAATCGAGATGAAAAACTTCAACACAGTTTAACGTACTGTTACTATCTCGATACTTTCTTGTCACCACAGAGAAATCCAGCAGGGAGCATTCCAGAAACAGGTTCCTCCACCTTGGGTCCACGCCACCCAGATTTCCAACCAGTACATCTTCATCACTTGCTTTGTCGTCGTCTGCATCTTCATTATGCTGTACCTCCGATGGCTGAGGGGGATGGGTCCTAGACGCTTATACCGGGTCCCGACTATGGCTTACTTCATGACAGAGGAGGGGCAAGAACAGGATGGGATACAGGAAACTAGAGCTGTGCTGCTCCCCTAATGGTAGGACCACCCCTATTCATGTAATGAAAGTTCCCCAAGTCATAACATCTGTATAGTGTTTAATCAAAGCATACTTACTTGTTGATAAGCACTGCAGCTGTTGATAGTATGAACTATTGTGAGAACGGATTCCCTTTGAAGTGATTTAGTTTGGAGAAGTTTTCACCCAAAACCATTTGAATCTGAGGAAGGATTCGTGCATGAATCATTTCTTAGATTTCTGAGGGTTGGTGTCCGTTCACGCATGCTGCAGCCAGAGATGCGGTTGGTACCCGCTGTCACCTCGTAAAAACGTGAATTGATTCAACGTTCTTGATGAAAATACTCAGGCCTGTGAGATCTCCGCTTTAAAGCGGATATCCGCTTTCTTTCTTTTTTGCTGATTTTTTATTTTTTATTTTTTTTAACTTTTTGGCCTTATATCATGTATATATGCTTGGCAACAATAATGTACAACTACAATAATGTGAAATAAGCCTAGTTACTGGATCAATGGGGTGCCCCAATTAGACCAGCGTAAATGCGTTACGCGCGCTCACTTGACGTTCCACGATCATTCTTACATCATGTAGTGTTTCAGCTCTTTTTTTAAGGGTCCACTCACAGGCCTGAATACTATGACAGGTTTTTGCTAGTTTGTTAGTAAGTGGACACTGTATTCAGCTGAAACTTTCACATGTAACTTTTATGGTATCTTTCTTTATAATGTTACCTTGTATAAATCAGCAAAATGTCGACAAAAGTCAATCTACGACCCTTTGCCCTCGCAGCTTTCAATTTAATGGCATAAGCGTATTTTCCTGAAGACAGCTAGAGCCCTTACTCACGAAGCTGTTCGGGCATGAAATTGATGATCAATTTTATCTGCCGAGCAAAAGTTGACAGGGAACCAGTCACATGCAATAAACATTGTATTTTGGTTGGTAACCCATCATTGCGAAACAGAACTTTATGTGCTTAGCAAATATATGTGCTTAAAAAGCTTTATGAAATTAGGCTCAAGGATTTGTCGGAGAAAAGCCTTTTTGATTTGTGGCTAGTTAGTATATTATGCAATTGAAGAAATAAAAACACCCTTTTTCGTTTAGGGAATCCGTTACAAAGTGTTGTCTTCTCGACAAAAAAAAAATGCAATAACTTATCATTCCAGACTCTTTTGAGTTTTTGATGTTTACTCTTTTGTTTGAGTTGAACATGCTGAACAGTGCCCTCACCATTGATAAAAGGCGGGAAATATGTTTCAATGCATTAATATCAATCAATCAATCAATCAATCAATCAATCAATAATGCAAGTGTTCCTATGTTTTTTCAGTTTTTTCCTCTGACTTTGCCCTGTAGTGTTGTTAAAAGTGTACAGTAGAGACTGCCAACATTTGGGCTAGTTTGCTCAGTTGTAGTAGCCTTGCTCAAGGCGGTCGCAGTTTTCACTCCGAAAAAGACGCTGTAAAACCCACCCGTAGCCTATACAATGTACTGTACACTAGCACTGTGCGTAATGTGTGTATCACATCGCACGACGCCCGTACTACTACTGTGCGCGGGTCATCCGCACTTGTATTACTGTCCGCATGCGGAGGCCCTCAGAGAGTCAACATGTGCATCTCACACTACGCAAGCACTGCGTTACACATGCATGTGCACACAGAGACTGCACATAGCTTGGGCGGGTAGAGCAATGGCGCAATAGCGCAAAGGGAAAACAAACAACAAATTAATAAATGAAAATAAAACTCCAACGTCTTGGTTAAGTCTAAGTTGCTAGAGGACCGCCGGCACACAAATCCTGCAGTCGCAGGTTCAACTCCTGCTCTAGTCACTTTTCAAAAAGGTGTGGCTAATTCATAGATTTTATACACACCCAAGAATTTCAAGAAGAAAACTGAGACTCGCCATTTCATGCTCTGAGCGTTCTTAAAGTCACCTGGCTGCATTATTTTTTTACTCATTAATGCGAAAAACATTTTTGAAGCCTTCACTGGGGCAAACCCAGCAAATAGAATTGCACTACTTAGTACCGGTAACTGATTTCCTTTGAATAGCGTAGCAAAATGCAACACAAAATGTATCAGTTGTTACTCAAAAATCAACACTTTGCTGGTCAATATTTAGCATTCAGTGTGCACGAGCAAATTCAGTCTAAATGTTTCCCCGACTACCCACATATTTGAAAAGGAGGTGGCTTCAAAGGATTTCAGATCTCTGGTTAACTTTTTTTTGTAACTGAAAAGAGCTTTTCTTTTTTTATCACTTTTGTCAGATCGTGGTTGTAAAATTGTTGATTTGTATCAATTATTTAAATTTTAGGGTGGATTGTTCCGTTTTTCCTTCAGCCTTTTAAGTTATTGATGCTCTCAGTGAAGGAAAAAACAACAATTTTTCTGAAAATGGTTTTTATCTCAAAGGCCCACAAGTATTCCACTTTCACAATTGGCAGGTGATTATTATTATTTTTAAATAATTATGACAATGCATTTCTTACAGTTTTTGAAAAAGTTTGTTGTCATGTGTTTGCTTCAAAAAATGTAACACAAATTGAAAGGACTTTGTAGTTCTTAAAATGGCAATGAAGTAATCGCCTGTAAAGACTTGCAAGCTATTTTTAAACAACTGTATAATAAAAAAAGGTATTGATCACAAATAAATCTATATAATTTAAGAGAAACAGGAAATGTGCTTTATTTCAGGTTATTTTGAGTCGAGTGTGTAGGATGTTAATTGACCACCTTGCAAAGTACATGATTGGTAAACATGATGCGAACAAAACTTGATCGTTACAATCTGAAAGCTGACTTATTATAAAGTCCATTTAAGCACCGGATGCCAGAGAAATATTTGTTTATGAAATCAGGGGGGTGGGGGGGAGGTCCTCAAGAAAATGTTGGGCAAGAATACGAATTAAATATTCAAGAGGAAGGAAGTACCCAGCTCATTCCACAGAGTTGGTTTTTGTGTGTGTTTTGTTCTTCGCTTTAATAATTTGTATGTACATGTTTGTCACTGTGTCCACAGACAAAACATTTCATTAGAAAGGCTGCTCATAAAGTTGTTCAGAATTTGCCGGCATCTGATTTTATGCAATAAAACTAATCAGCGTTCCTATATAAAACCCAAGTGTTTATGTCGTATGATAATCAAATCCAAAAGGAAGATGTCTTTGTACCGTGGCTTTTCTTGCTGCTTGGGTCACATTAGGGTGGGTGAGGATTAGGCCGGAATTCCATGTGTTCGTTATGTGCTGTGTGTAATGCGAAGTGTGCAATGCATCGTAAAATTGAACGTACACGCCAAGCAATGCACATAATTCCTGTATCTGTAGTGCATACTGCGATATCCGTAAAAGTTATGTGCGATGCTTGGCGTGTATTTTCACTTTTACGCTTTGCGCACTAGGCATCGCACTCAATGTATGACAGACTCATGGATTTCTGGCCTTAGGGTTAGTAGATGGTGAGGGTTAGGGTGTGGATTAAGGGTTCGGGTTAGGGTAAGGGCAAGAGTGAGGGTTATGGTGAGGGTGAGGGCAAGGGTAAGGGCAAGAGTGAGGGTTAGGGTTGGGGGTGAGGGTTAGGTGAGGGCAAGGGTTTAGGGTGAGGGCAAGAGTGAGGGTTAGGGTTAGGGCAATGGTTTAGGGTTGGGGGCAAGGGTTGGGGGAAAGGGTTGGGGGAAAGGGGTTAGGGCAAGGGGTTAGGGCAAGGGGTTAGGGCAAGGGTTTAGGGTGAGGGTTAGGGCGAGGGCAAGTGTATAGGGTAAGTGTTTAGGTTAGGGTGGGGGGAAAGAGTGAGGGCGAGGGCAATGGTTTTAGGGTTAGGGTGAGGGCAAGGGTTTAGGGTTAGGGTGAGGGAAAGGGTTTAGGGTTAGGGTGAGGGAAAGGGGTTAGGGCGAGGGCAAGGGTTTAGGGTTAGGGCGAGGGAAAGGGTTTAGGGTTAGGGCGAGGGAAAGGGTTTAGGGTTAGGGCGAGGGAAAGGGTTTAGGGTTAGGGCGAGGGAAAGGGTTTAGGGTTAGGGTGAGGGCAAGGGTTTAGGGTTAGGGTGAGGGCAAGGGTTTAGGGTTAGGGCGAGGGAAAGGGTTTAGGGTTAGGGCGAGGGAAAGGGTTTAGGGTTAGGGCGAGGGCAAGGGTTTAGGGTTAGGGCGAGGGAAAGGGTTTAGGGTTAGGGCGAGGGAAAGGGTTTAGGGTTAGGGCGAGGGCAAGGGTTTAGGGTTAGGGCGAGGGAAAGGGTTTAGGGTTAGGGCGAGGGAAAGGGTTTAGGGTTAGGGCGAGGGAAAGGGTTTAGGGCGAGGGCAAGGGTTTAGGGTTAGGGCGAGGGCAAGGGTTTAGGGTTAGGGCGAGGGCAAGGGTTTAGGGTTAGGGTGAGGGAAAGGGTTTAGGGTTAGGGTGAGGGCAAGGGTTTAGGGTTAGGGTGAGGGCAAGGGTTTAGGGTTAGGGTGAGGGCAAGGGTTTAGGGTTAGGGTGAGGGCAAGAGGGTTAGGGTGAGGGTTAGGGTGAGGGTTAGAGGTTTGGGTTGGGATTGGGGCTTGGGTATGATTATGAACCGTAAGTGTAGGGTTAGTTTTAAGGATGAGGTTTGTAGGGTTAGATCAGAATGAAGGTTAGGGCTAACTTAGGTAGCCTAAGGGTGAGGATTGGGTTTAGGGTTAGAGTTAGGGTGAGGAATTGGGTGGGGGGGGGGGGGGGGGCTAGGGTTTGGGGGGCTAGGGTTTTTGTTAGGTTTAAGGTTGGGGTTAAGAAACAATGTTTTCATCATCGGAAGAATTAATTGGCAAATATGTTATTTATATATTTCATGACATCAGACTAGCGTATTTCCTTGCATCATATTTATGAGCACAGTGTTATTAGGGATATATTTACTTCTGGTTGCCATAGGTACAGGTTAGAAGACAACAAAAAAAAACTCTGTAGAATGGGTCGACATCATGAACAAACGGGTAACCATCAAAGATCCACCTCTTCTCGTCATTGTTCACAGAAATAATATTTATTTATTTACAGTTGACTGCATACTCTGACTGCACAGCAAGTTAGAATGTTAAGCGTTGGATATCAATTTTATACACTTCAACAATCATGTCAGTTCAGTGCAAAAAAAATCACTGCTTATATCACACTGGTTGTGCTCTGTACTCCAGCAGTATGAAAATGAAGGAATAATGTCGCACAAGCTGTTTTTTAGGTTTTGTTTTTTTTGATAAAAAATATTTGCATTTGAAGTGCATTTTATTTACTCTTTTGCATACTGTACAAAAATATGTCATGTGTGAATATATTTATTTTTTACACCGTACTGACACTACCTCTAATAATATGATAATCACAGTCTTTCATTTTAATAACATTCAATTAAATTTTAATTCAAAACTTTTAGCTATAATAAGCCTTTAAAGATTTTTTTTTTGACTGGCTTGTTGACTGTGGTCATCAAAACACACAGCCTAGAACCTTTGTCGTACATTGTTACTCCAGCCTTAGTTAAATAGAGATATCAACAACAAATCTTAAATCCTTTTAAGTCATGCTAAATTTATATTCTGTCAAAGAGACGTCTTTCCTGAGCTAAAGAAACAAACTCTAGATTGGGGAAAAAACAACGTCAACAAAACCTGAAACTTTTTTCCCTACAAATTGGTAAAAGACCAACTGTTCAGAGAGTTTTTGAGACGATCAAAATTTAAAGATTACCTGGTTTCTGAAATTCTACCTTCACTTCACTATAAGCAGTCCAAAGCATCCCACAACCTCCTCTCTATTTTTTAGTCCAAATATTTTTTCTCAACAAATTGCTGCAAGAATTTATCTTTTGTAAGTATGAAACAGAATATACCCCTTTTTTTCTTAGTTTAAAAGTAATGATAATTAAAATGTGTTTAGTGCCAAAATCTGCTTGGAGAAAAAAACCTATCATGGCACTTCACAGTATTAACGTTTTCGTTTAAAAGTAATGATAATTAAAATGTGTTTAGTGCCAAAATCTGCTTGGAGAAAAAAAACTATCATGGCACTTCACAGTATTAACGTTTTCGTGTTTTCATATATGTCCAAAAGAAAGAAAAAACCCAATAATAACAATATAGGTATGAAGGTGGTATAGGCAGAGATGCTTACTGACTAGCATGGCCATGCACAAAGTCCTCCGCATAAATATTGAAACAAACAAAACACCAGAAACAATTTGTGAATAAGAAAAAGAACAAAATCTCATCTCATTAGCATAATTATTTAACATAAAACAACAATAAAGCACATAAAGTAAACGATCAAACAAAGAATTCCACTACATTTATAACATATCTTGTCAACAATAGACGGTGCTTTATAGAGATGTTACAAAGTAAAATACTTAAACTAGGAATAAATGTACAACATCAACAAAATTGTAAATAAACAATAACCAAAAAAAAATTGGTAAGAGTCACACACTGTTTTAAGTTCACCACTCACATACAACTTCCAATTCTACATTTCTCAGTAAATAATTCTTTTTTAGTCAACTATAAGAATTAATGCTTATAATCCCCCAAAAAGCTCTCATAATAGCAAGAGCTTTTGTTTAAACTATGCAAGATTTTTATTTTTGTTGATTCTTCTGAAGAGAAGGAGCTTTGCAATGGAATTCAAAACTTGGGGGTAATTATCATAATAGCAACAACAATCAAAATCATGGAGTTTTGTAAAGTGCCTGTACCAAACATAAGGTGTTCAAGACAGGCATGATTTTCTTCCTACTTTAGTCTGATTTCCGGGTGGGTTTTTTAAGAGAGCCTTTAAGCTAAGCTAATACCACACCCAAACCTTTCAAGGTTACAGGTATTCATTCTCACTACTAAAATGTTACATATTAATGTTTGACAAACTGTTTGAATACCTCATTTTTTGTTAACTCAACACCAAATTTTTGCTTTTCGATTTTTACTGTGTATATTGCAATTTCAAAACGCCTTCTTCCCACTAAAAATTATAGAGCAATTAAACTAAATTAATATATAACTAGTTAAGAGGGGTTAAACAATTGTATTTAAATGTCTTGGTTACTCCATGTCAATCCCGCAAAGTGCAACACTATATACAAGCTATTAGAAGCTCACTTTGTACAGAAAGTGTGCTGGTCTGTTTGTTGATACAAGTCAACACAGAGGACAGAGATGCCAACATTTGCATCTTGCAATCAGTATACAACAATCAAGGAGATATTTAGAATTACGTTCAACATACAGGGGAAAGGTGTCCATAATCGGGAGATTTTCAAATCAGAACATGGACAGATTGGTTGAGTTTCAGGGAACTTTCTGTAGAATCAGGGAGAGTTGGCAGCTCCGAGAGGACTGCATGGTAATCATTGAAAAGAAAACTGATCAGTTTCAATCTGGAAGCTCAAAGCTTTTCAATCCTCCCACGAAAACATTCCTGATATTCAAATTCAACACTCATACTCAGCATTTGAATCCAAAGGGTTAAAGCTAGTAAGGGCATGACTGGGCAGGTGCAAAGATTGGGACTCCTGGAGCTCTACAATCTAATGTTGGAACGTGAAATACGCATGGGCGCCAAATCAGCAAGCAAATGTTTTGTTATTGATAGATATGGTCATTGTCTGCACTGATCTATTATAGTGCATCAAAAGAGCTGCTTGCTGAAATGGCATCCAGTGCACATTTCACATTTCAGCCAGGGCCCAATTTCATAAAGCTGTTAAGCGGAACATACTGCTTGACAAATTTCTTTGCTAATCATTAATTGAGTGGGGCACCAGTCACAACAATTCAATTTAATGAATTTTGGCTGGTAACCTGTTTCTGCTAAGCAATACTTTTCTGTGCTAAGGAAGTTTTTGTGCTTACAGGCTTGATGGAATTGGGCCCAGATCTCACCATCTTGCACCTTCAATGCTCTGTAATCTTTGGGTAGGTGTGAGGAATGTTTTTTTGAATGGTTTCAAATGGTCAATCAGGTGGATAAATGAGCACTTTTCCCCAGTATAAGTTCTTTCTAAAGTCTTCTGTAGGATACGACTTCTGACATGAACGATAAGATCTCGGATTGTTGGATCAGACCTGCACACCTCATGCATCTTTTACGGTAATGTCACAGACATTTAACAAAAGCAATTTTGTGTACTTTACTTACAGGCAGGAAGTTTAATTTAATACACTATGATATGGCCAAGAAAAATCTGAGATTTCCAGTTCATTCTCATTTCCGAAATTGGAAACATTTGGGGAAAGATAGACAGCATTACAAATTTTACCAGGTCATTCTATTGTTTTCAGAAATGTGTCCACGCCCAACGATATGTAAACAATTATATCTGCTGCCATTGATCGAGCATCTTAAGGTTTCCCATTGAATCTACAGCAGTCTGTTACACAGCAATTTTCCCCAAATATTTCTTGACATAAATGATGTAAACGGGGGGATGAACAAAATTGAAAAACAAAAAGAGAACTCAATAAATAAAATCTGATGTGAACAAAAAAATTATAATAATAATAATAATTAGTTGGCCAGCATACAATAAATCTATTCCACATTTTATGGGGTGGCCCAGGGTCTTTAAAGCCTTAAAATCGCTAAGCAAAAAAGAAATGTTCTTAGCAAATTTCTGTTTTGAAATTGGCCAGAGTCTGAAGGAAAGTTTAATGAGCATCAACTAGAAACCTGAGAATATCTTTTAAAAGCCACAAAATACACACACTGAACGTCATGGATATATATATATTTATATATAAATACTGTTTCTGTACATTTTTTTTTTTTTTTTAAATAATTAAACCTATTGCCAATTTCTCTCAAAAAATAAAATCTTATCTCTGTGTACAAAAAAAAGAGAGAATCTTTTACAGCCACAAAAAAATCTCCTTAAAAAAAACCAACCCTCAACAATCTCCATGGATTTTTCACTAATTGCTAGCTCTGAGCTTGGTTAAGCAGTGCCAATATATTCAAGACCCACAGATTGAGCCAATTTCTTATTCACGCCCGCTGAAAAACATGTTTACAATCGCTTCACATTATAGGAACAAAAATAAATAATCCATTGGTCATCAGTAACCCCCACCATACACAAGTCCAATTTATCTCTGTACAATATATACACATAATCACTAAATTAGTTCTTTTTGTATTGTCAACTTTATGAATTTACCACGATTCAATTTTTTCTTGTTTTTTAATACCATTTTTTATTAAATTTTGTTTTAAAAAAGTATTAGAGGCACTTTTAACTTTTTCTTTGTTTACAGACTGTTTTGTCAAAATGAAAGAAAACTTTTGGAAATGTCATGCAGAGTATTCCTGAAATATTTTTGTCTTATTTTTTTATTTTTTTTTGGTTTTTTGTCTCGAACATAAGTACTGAGTAATTTCCCGCCATGAAATTTCAATCATTTGGGAATGTATGACTGAATACAAAGTAAGTCTTTCACCTGAATATATTTAAAGTTACATGTGTATGCATATTCTCAGTGACATTTGACAATAAAAATGTAGGAAAAAAAATAATAATAACAATACACAGAGATAAACAGCTTTTACCGAAACAAAAAGCACAAAAATATTGTCACTCACAGCCAGACTTTATGTAAAATTCAAGCCCATCATTTTATGGCACCATAAGCTCAGTTACTTCCAGATTTTGGTAACCATCCAAAATGTCACATGAAACATGCTCACTAGTTCCCCCGTTTGATTTTTCGCTTAGCTTAAATTCTGTAAGCATTAGAATGCTTCTTGAAAATGTAGCCTGTTCTTTAGTTTTGGGGTTCTTTTTTCTGTGATGTTGTTACCATTCCGCACATCTGATTTTCAGCACTTCTTGTCCACTTTATGGAAAAAATAACATATCCTCGTTTGCTATCTCGTGAACACAAATGTATGTGGTCAACATGTTTGTGATCAAAGTTTGTGCAAGTTGTATGGTCTTGGTGATTTTACCAACATTCAAAAATACCTAATGTTGTCAAAATTGTCCAAGGGCTGGCTGCAAATGACAAATATTTTGTCCCATCCCATAAATAGTGTCTTGGATACCCTCACATAAAAACCCATAGTTGCATATTTTTACTTTACGCATTTTACTACATCCTTATCCTTAATATATATTAACTTCTTTGTATTCTATTTACAACAATTATTATTATGTATACATATTTACATACATATTTTAGCATAATACTAAGGCAGAGTAAAGAATGTGTAAATTTAATTTGTTTATAGTATCGATCGATTCCCTTTAAGATTTGTTGAGCAAAGACTGAATTCACAAGTCTGAAGATCATAATAAAAGACCTACGTTTGTAGCTTAAGAGACTTTGTTTTTACAGTTGTAACTTTAATAATTCCGTTGTATAAAAAAAAACTGACATTTGTAATACCTGGATAGAGCGATTTAGTCTTTATAGATCATTCCTGATATAGACAATTATTTTACGGACATCTTGGGTTTTGGCTTTGAACTGCGTCAAGGGCTCTAATTTGTCTAGGCAACCAAGCGGTTCACAGACCAATCATGCAAGGAATTGGATAAAAGTTGTGTCTCGCAAAAAATATAAAGATATATTGTATGTACCATTGCTCGTAAAGATGGTTGACTTACACTGGTGACATCAAAAGGAAACCATTTGCCTGTAATTGATAAACAGATGTTTTCATTTTTAATAATTGGGTTTTTTTTTTTTACGATTGCAAGTTAATAATTCCGTTGGTGTCATATGTTTATAGACTGGTTTTTTTAAACACCTCCATAAAACTGATTACAACTAAATCATTTCCCAATGTAATGTTCTGCGGAATTACAAAAATATAATTTCTACTACCTCAAACAAAACAAAACATATCACCAGAAAAAGATAAAAAACTATGAGGGAATAATCTCACATGACAATCTACTATTAGCCCTGTTTGCTAAGAGACCATATATGACCTAATTTGGGTAGGGCGCCCTCGCTTGGAAGTGGAAAGGTGATTGTTTGTTGGCCAATCCTATACGCAATGCATACAAATCTGTGCGAGTAGGTACAGGGGTGGATCGGGGGGAGGTCTAAGCAGCCGATTTTCTGATCACCATTACATGAGTAATTTGGGTAAATAGTGCTGGGGGGAGGGGTGCGCGCACCTCTTGGGTCTTCTACGGAAGGCTTGTAGTCTACATTTACCTTTCCCTTGTTACCGTGACGTCCAGCTTGGTGCTGATTGTCTTAATTATGGTGTTTCAGAAAGCTCAAGCCACCCTGTAATTTGCCGTTAGCCGTCTTCTCCAGGACGCTGTTTACGAACTCCTGGGTGTGATTAGCAACCATTTGACCTGCATGGAGGGGAAGAGACAAATACAAATTAAGGAGGAGCTCTGAAATCAGTCCGTCTAACTGTAAAATAAAACAGTATTTATTGTGGTCAATACATGTGGTTCACCCTAACCAGTGCTGTTACTCTTGCAGGGTGCTTGCCTTTCACAAAACCCTTCTACCTAAAATTGTTAACTCCCTTCTTGTTTGCCTGAGAAATAAATTTCTTGGTGTATCTAGGAAGCTTTTCCTTACCCATCTTAAGAATTTTATTTGGACAAGTAAACAAGTTTTCTTTGCACTAATTAGTTGTCATGTCATATATGTTCAAAATCAGCAGGGCATTAATTATTATTTATTTTTTTTTCCGTTATCATATTTTACGTCTTATTATTAGTCGACGCGTTTTTGCATGCAATTAGTATATTTTTGAACCAATAGCAGTCTGGGTACTCCACTACAGGAGGGTTATACCTCCTCTGGATGTTACCTCCATTTGTACCTTAATTATTACATTTTTCATTATTATTATAACTGTTGTTATTTAATGTATTTTCTTTATGTGCAAATGGAAATAAACCAAACAAACAAACAAACAAAAACCTAACAGGGTTGGTTGTGCAATGGCAGTATAGTCCATTTCATAAGAATAATAATGACAAAAAATTGCAGCTATACATGACAGGCTGCATTTCAATATTAAACTTTCTTATCCTCTTCATATCCACACAGATTTGTTTCAGCCCCCAATCATTTGGCCACTTGCCAATTTATTTTTTTTATTTTTATTTTTTTATTTTTTTTCAAAAATCTCTCAAATCAAATAGTCCATCAGTTTGATATACCCACCGGGGGTATGAATAAATAAGCATATATATTAATAATCACCAAATGACACAGCGTGCGACATTAAGAGCGAGGCAAAATCATTTTCTAAAGTCAAGTCCAATTTACTCTGGCTTATTGCCATTTATCTCCAGAGGTTTTAATATTAGCATAATTTGAAAGTACAGAGTATTAATTAATGTTTGCAATTGAAAGGTCCTCATACAATTTAACCTTTAAAAAGCAAAATCTTAATATTCATCCAGTAATTGCATTTTCAAAACCCTTCATTTTTTCCCTTCTTCTTTTTGGAACTGTTCCCAATGTTTGTGGCACTGGGCCAAATACAAACAAAAAAGAGTTGAGAATTCTAGACAAACTTGTGTTTTCAACAGCCTTCCTCTCAAATCTACTTTTATAGGTTATTAATGAGAACGGAGAAATACTTCAATTTAAAAGTCAAACTCAATCCAGAGAGATAACAAATGGATTTAGGGAAGAAGAAAAAAAGGGATTTGGAACAGATTTGATTTGATATTATTTTCTCTTAGCAAGGTAGACAAACTTCTGAAAGCCCCGGGTTCAAATTGTGCGGATGCCGTATATTTCCAATATAGTTTGACTTTTTTCAGGCAATCCCTCCAGCTGAATCCTGCTGAATCTCTTGTCGGATGTAGTGTCAACATCAATTGCGGTGTGTTCTTGAGAAAAGTCACACAAGATCGGACAAGTTATTGGTCAAAACATACATGAAGGGCCGCCATTCACCTATGTGGTCCCCGGTTCGAATCCCACCTCAGACCAGATCTTTCCATGTGGATTGGGTTTTCAGTTCCTACCTGAGTGCGTGGGTTTTCCCCATTTATGGTTTTCTTCCCACATCTGAAACTTAAAAGTCCTCTCGTTTCCTATATATTATCCTGTTTTATTGGCGCTAATTAAGCTGTTGGATGTTAAAAAAGTTAAATAATCTAAAAAACAAACCAAAACACTCATAGCCTTGCAATCTTTTCGAAAACAAAGTTGGCTTACCGAGAATATTCTGGATGAGAGAACTTAACCGTTTGGAGAGGCAAGGAGGATCCTTTGGACGCTCTTCCAGATAGATGACTAGCTCCTTCTTGATGGCCATGATCACCTGCATCAGGCGATCTGTCAGAAATCAATTAACAAAGTGGCAGAGAGGAAAAGAGAGACTCCATTATTCATGGTGGACAAAACCACCTGTTTTTTTTGTTGTTGTCTTTTTTTTCGAGAAGACCTCCGGGGCACATGATTATTCAATTACAACTTGTTTCCATACATCATCAAGTTTTGCGGGAGATAAAGACCTCTTGTGGACTTCATCAGGCGGGCTGGGTTAGTCTAACAGTGAAGACATGTGCAGGTTCAGAATCCTTAGGTTCAAATCCTACAGACTTGCTGTGAAGTTTCTACTTTACCATTATAACAAGTTTTATCTCAAGCAAAACATTATGAAAAATGGCAAAACAACACATTTTTATTGTGAGAGGGGGAGCAAAATTTTTATTGTTATTATTATTATTATTATTAATTTTTTTTTTTGGGGGGGGCCTCATGATTTAATCAATCGTTTGTTCATTTTTATTTGACCACAGTTCTGAATGCCCCAACCCCATTGCTGGTTACACCACTGAAGAATTCTGAGTAATTATGTACTTACCATGTTCTTTTTCCAGGCCGAACAGCTTGACTTTGTTTGCCTCATGTTGAGCTTTCTTCTTTAGTCGACATGCTCTGTGAAAAGTCAAAGATGCAGACAAGAGGCATGATCATCAAATTTCATTCATTATTCACGTTATTGGAGTTAACAAAGATTATTCTGTCTTTAGCCAGGGTTCTCCACAGAATCTTTCCAAAACTTTGGGACTCCTGGACCCCCCCCCAATTTTGCAAGTTTGGCCAAAGCACGCTGAATTGAAACCAGGTCCTCGTAATGTTTTGCACTATATTTTTATGTTTGGTTTAAGTGTGATATTTTAGAAAAAAGTAGGACAATTTCTATTAAAAAAGGACAAAAGTTACAAATACCGTCTGTGACTGGTTTCCAGCTTGCCTTTTTTTTTTTTTTTTGGCTTAGCAGAAAGTTGTTAAGCAAAATTTTCTGCTAAAGCAGTTCTCAAATTTGATGTAACTCTCATTGTAAATTCTCATTGCAATAATGCGCGCTTTCAGATGTCATCACCCAACACCTCCACCCCTGGCCCACTCTAGTTCAGGAATCTTATCAACTGCCCTACCTTGATGCCAATTTGTTCTTCTCCTTCCTGGATCTGTTGCGAGCACTGACCGGCAATGCGCTGACCGGCGTCATACTGCTGATGGTCTTGTTGAGTTTGTGGAGTTCGTTGCCGATGTTCAAGAGTCTCTTGGGGTTGGGGGTGAGATCGTCGTACTCGCTGCGCCGTGATTTCACTTTCATCGGAATTTGGTCTTGAATGTTTACAACAGCGGTTTCGTCTCCTGAAAATAAAAAAAGGCTTCAACTGATTAAGTTTCTTTCTTTATTTTCCTTCTTCTAATGATTAACTTTTGCGAGATTTCTTTTCATAATTTTGTCTCGTAAATCATTGTTTAATTTATTAATTTCTCATGTTTGACAAAATGAGCAAACTTAATGAACCACTGGTCTCTAAAAAATGTACTCAGCAGGACTTTTTGTCTTTAATCAGGAATGTGATAGGCTGTTGAAAAAAACCTGAACTGTGAATGCAAAGAGCAAAAGCTTGCGAGCACAAAACCCACTAATATACATTTATCTTTGGTTTTAAAAGCCCTACTCTGCAGTCTGGGGGGTTCTATATGGTTTTAACTTCATTTTTATTTAATTATTATTTTTTTTTTCGGGGGAAAAAGCAGAGAAATCACATTCCTGCTTTAATATTCTGATCCTCTAAGCCAAGCATCACATACAGCAGTCAGAAAGCAAATGCTCACACAATTGGTACACATAGCATGGAGCATTTGTATACTCTCGAAAAGCAGCACAATAATACGCAGCACTATAAAGTGCACACTTCAGCAATCCAGGCAGCGTGTTTACATTTTGTAATGGGATTTTAAGTTGGTTGATCGCCACCGCATGATCGGTGGAGACTAATGGATTGGTTGTCCATTCATATTATTGGCCGAGACGCAGAGATGGAAGTTGTAGCGTGGTGCATCATGGCCAAGTGAATTAGTGCATCTGAACTGATATAAGTCATCAGGGTGTGGGTTCGAATCCCAGTCATAACACTTATTCCCCTTGGAAGACACTTGACACAATTGCTTGATCACAATTCACCAAGGAGTAAATGGGTACCAGTAAGGACAGAGACGGTTCTTGTGATTGATTTAGCTTGGTGCGCTACATACTTCATGGCAGCACAGGCTTTACTCTCAAGGGAGCTGAAATGGTTTAAGAAATGTAATCTTAAATGGCCCAGTGACCAGGGGTAATAATGCTGGAGCGCTGTGAGTGTGAGTGATGGAGCGGAGCGTTAAAATAAGAAGCCACTCTTATTGTCAGTGATTCCAACACTCCCGGGCCTTCAGACGAAAAACTCCCGGAATCATTTTAAAAAAATAATTAAAGTGTTTATCATGATAATTCATATAAATACAAAATTTCATATTGAAATGGCAGCGTTCGTTTTGTTACCGAACGGTCGCCGATATCACAATATGAACTACTACTGGAGAAGAAATTATCTGTATCAAACAAACGTCTGCCCAGTCCATCCGAGCCAGTCAATGTTACGCCCTTTACTGGTGACGATGACGTCAGGTGAATTTTAGGGCAAAAGAGAAAACATCCCGGATTGAGGCATCGGAAGGTTGGAATGTCTGTATTGTTCTTTTTTTTTTTCGATCTCAAAGAGACAAATTCTGATGTGTGGTTCTTACCATGGTCCTCTGAGATGTCACTACATGCATCCTCCTCCTCCTCCTCCTCCTCCTCCTCCTCCCCGTGAATATATTCCTCATCATCACTCAGTCCATCTTCATCCTCATCAGTATCGTCATCCCCCTCATCGTCCTGGTCTTCATGCTCGCTCCCAAGGCCCTCATCATGGGAGTCATAGTCCTCACCCCCGGCATTAGTATACGCCTGATGGAGACCGGGTTCAACCTAAGTCGGGATCAATTTAATTTTCAATTTCTCATCAACAAAATTATTAGCAAAGTCCAAAAAAACCTATCATATCGAGTCATGTTTCCTTTCCACCACCAAAGTTTCACCAACCGCTTTACGTCAATATTAAAAAATATTTACTGAGACTCTACTGAGCCTCTGAGCCATATTGTTTTTCAGATTTTTTTTCTGAACTTCCCCCCCCAAAAATAATAAACAGAAGAAATTGCTGATGCACTGATTAAACATATTGCCCTCCTCCACTCAATAAAAATGCATCTTGCCAGCTAGATGCTCATCTTCATGCGGCCCTATAACAGTCAAAACATTATCAAGAAGAATGGATTTTGTTCATGAATGTATATTTTGTTTCTTTATATATTTTATTTATGCACAATGCAAGTACACACACATATACTATTTGAACCTCATTAGACAGGCAATAATTGCCCGTTGCCCCTAGCAACAATCTAAGGCGACCCTAACATCAGCTGTTCGCAGCTGCCCATCAATTAGGATTATACACACAATGTAAGTGTTCATTGTTCACAGGGTCAGGGGGGGCCATAGCATTAATGCAAACTGTTTCTCACAATGAAGTGTTTTTTGTTGCAGGAGGTACTTGCACAAACAAATTATTCAGTAACTAACAACAAGGGAAACTGACTGGGTAAATTTTAATTAAATTTGGATTGAACAAAGAAAATTTGACTTGAGTAGGATTTGAACCCGCTGCGACCTCCAGATTAACTTCTACCAACTGAGCCATCTAGCCCTTGTGTTGGCGGATCAAGATTTCCCTTGTCTTTTCAAACTCGAGGATGCCAGTCTGAATTAAGCCATTCAACATAGAAATGTTGTGTAGCCGGGGATCACTATGTTATTTTAAAGGAGTTTGTAGTGCAGTCACTTCAATCGAAATGATCTTCGAAGGGCTATCAATTTTTTTTAGACCAAGAATTTTAGGCAATATGAGACATTTTTCTAAATCATAATTAAAACTTTTCTCATTTTGATCTTTTAAACATAATTTGCTTTTTACCCATACATTTTAAAGCAATGTACATTCTACTATAATTAATAATGAAGTATTTGATTTGATTCTGGTCTTGTACAAATAAATTTCTGGTTGAGTAAACATTTTGAGCTACAAGCCCTGCGGTCTTGCCCAAATTTGAGCCCTGATATATATATGAATGAGACTTGCCAAAAATGAAAATGATCAGAACTGTAGGGAAGGTGAGTAATGAAAATACCAGTGACTCAAACAGGAAATGACAGAGATCAAGAAGTAAACACTTCATTTACTGCATGTGATCATCAGAAAGCAAGGTTAATATAGACCCCTTGCATTGGCCTGCATAGCTTATGAAACGTGCACGCGTGAAGAGCTATCATTGGTTGAGTATTACGCGCGCATGTTTCCATTGTTTGTCATCAAAGATGGCAGCCAAGGCAAGGGGTCTATCAGATGGGCTAGTTCAAAACAGATATTTCATGAGTTTTAACTAGCCTGCTAGGCTATCTAAGTATAGCAAGTTTGACTTGTCTACAAAAATAGTCTTGACTTTTAGCATACCGTACTAGTGACCAAACTGTATACTGCATGGAATACCCAACTAAAATTATCAAAAAGGATTATATTTTCATTTAAAAATACAAACTCTATTTTCTAATTTACCTTCTTGATTAGAAACTTTTAAACAAAGTCATCATCACTGTACCTTGATTGTAAGCTTCTTATGCTCAGGCTCTAGGTTGGATCTCAGACTCCCCATAAGTTTCTCACGAGCTCCACAGTCGACGTCTTCCTCAATGAAGCTACGGAGCTCCTGCCACTTCTGCTCCACATTTCTCTTCTTGCGGCCATCCAAGATGCCCGGGTCAAACCCATATCGACTGATGAACTTTCTTGTGCCCTTGGTCAGACTTTGATGGTGATGATGGACATGTTTCCGGGTAAGCCTTTCTGAGCTTTTCACCGCCTTGTCTTTGTGAGTTCTACCTCCGCCATGTGAGAGCACAGGGGTTGAGTTTGATTTGACTGCAGGAATAGAGAGAGGCTTTGGAAGGTCGACCTTCTCCTGTTTTATCAGTAGGGTGTTTGAGACTTGCATGACATCTGCAGCAGGTCCAGCCATACTGATTGAAGATTTTGTCATGCCACCTGTTGCCTTTTTGTTGATGTTGTTGTTAAGGTCGTGCGACTGAGACTGCGACTTCCGGGTCAACGGTGCAATACAGGCATTGTGTGAGCTCAGCATAGCATCGAAACTCTGCGATTCATCATTGTTAAGCTCGGCTAAAGTCGGCGCGTAAGTGAGATCGTCTTCAGGATGCTGAAGCGGACTGGAGATATCGTCAAATCCTGAGAAGTCCCACAAAGAGGCCCGACCACTTTCTCCGAAAGATGTTTCCGACAGTATTCCATCCGACCAGAAGCTGTTGTTGAGGTCGCCATCCAGTTCGTTTATCTCCATTGATTGTGGGAACATGAAGATGCTCTGTTTTGTGCCCTTACCCCTCTCTTGGGCCTCATCATGCTCATACATGAACACCGACTGTGGACTGCCGCTGATGTTGGACAAATCTGGCGAATTTAGAGCACGGTCGTAGCCAGAAGCAGTGCTGGGAAAATCACCAAGAGACTGGCAAAATGTCATATCCATCATTGATATTGACTACAGGAATAAAAAAAGAAGATGATATTTACAAGTCAATAAATAACTAAACCAAGTAAATAGTGCACTTTCCAACTATTAAACAGAAAAATACCAAGACAAAACGTGGGAATCACAGTGTGCCCTGTTATAGTTAACCAAAAAAAGGCTTGGCCCAAAATGAGGTCAACTAAAACAATCATGAACACAACTCAACGCCACACCAGTTTTGACCTTGAAATGCTGACATATGAATGTGAAAAACCTTCACCATCAGCCTTGCACAAAAAAAGTTTGCAAAAAAACACAGACAATTACACGTACATTCTGTACAACCTGGCTGCTTTGCAAACCACAAATGAACTTCTGAGAGATTACTCAAAACATGTCGGCCTAATTCTCCCAGGAAACACTGCGAATAACTCCATGGAAAGCTGTACAGGTTGCTCTGTACTGCTAATCCCCTACTGTTTTAGTGCAATCTACATGTACTCTACCATAAGTGACCTTAACTTGTCTCCAAACACCCCCTATATTAACCAAATTTACAATCTTCAATGCAACAAATCTAAATAAGAAGAGCAAAAGACAAACACAACAAAACTTTCAAGCAAGATTATTAGAGTGGAAGGGAAAAGAAAACCACAAACCATAGACATCTGTGTGCTGGGTTTCAGGATTATCACCTTGGCAACAGTGTAACCACGGCAACCTAAAGTGCTCAGAGAGTGTCGATCACTCAGAGTCACTCTGATTCTCAGTTTGTTCCCTTACTCTTCGACTTGACCAAGTCTGATGAGGGTCTTGGGGTAGAAACGACGGCAGCTGATGAGGTGGGTGAAGGATGACCACACCATGCCATGTCACAATGCTGCCTCGCGCTGTGTTGCCGTGGAGATTTGTTTCTGTGGATACGAATAGCTCTTATACTGTTCTTGAGTCTGGAAAAGTGTGAAGAAAAGAGAGGTCATCATTTATTTATCAGGAAATATTGTACTAAAAGAGGAAAAACATCCAAACACCCACTATCTTAATATACTCACAATAAAAATATTGATAACAAAATAAATCACATGTTTTCAACTCACATGCAATGGACTTGAATAGGATCAAACAACCAAATGCACACAATCTTCTTTACGTAACAGTTAGTCAATTTCTCAAACCCAAGCAAATGAGAAACCCTGTAAAAAAAAAAAAAAAAGTGAAACAACATCAAACAAAGGTTATTGTCATGGCAAACGTAGCATTAAAGTCAAAAATAAAACTCAGTGAGGACGTACCACACTTCATGAACCAGAGTGCCAATTTTGCAAATGAGCATGGGCCAAATTTCATGGCTCTGCTTATACCGAAAGCAAAGAATCCGCATTTACTGAAGCAGGGAATTCCGCGTTTACGTCAAGCAATATTAAGTATTTCACAAGTAACGTAGTCTACGTTACTATAGGCATTCTTTGCTTACACACCTAGCGCAGAAATTCGGCTCTTGTCCTGTAAGCAGAGAATGTGATTGTAAGTGCAGAACTCGGCGGCAAGGAGCCATGAAATTGGAGCAAGTACTTCAGCAGATAATGCAGACTTGGGAGGCAGGAGAGCTTCAATTATATTACTTGACTTTGACACTATGTTTCAGTCAGAACTATTTCTTTATGATAATGTTATTTGGTATCAACATTAGAATAATATAGCCGAGATATTTCAGGTTGAGCCTAATAGTAATATTTTTTTTCAAATAAATGGATCAGTCCTTTCCTTTTTTTAAGTGTGAAAACTATATCCGTTAATAAGGTGACAAGATTTACAGTGAATAAACCATTTTAAAACTTGAAATTAAGAAAATACTAAATCCAACATCATGACAAAACAAGAAGCCTGATTCCCTTTTAAAACAGAGGAGGATAAAGAATCGTGCCTTGAAAAACCCTTAACATTCTCTCCACAGTACTGCAGTGTGGCCATCGAATCTCTTTGACCACTGTAGTTTGTTTACATCCAGCAGTAGGACCATGGGACATTGTTATGGAAACCCCCCCCCCCCCCCCCCCCCAACTTCAGGCAATCAGCTGACTTCTTTGGCAAACTTCCAACTGTTTGGCCCAATCCCCACTGCTGACAGGTGATACTGAGATGAACAATGCAATGGACCTTTCCTCGGATTCCCTGGCATGGGAACACGTGAATTGATATTTATTCTGAATGTTAACCTTGAGACAATTATGAAACCAGGAAACTACTGTCAGATTACATGAATAATTCATGACTATAATAAGCTGTATAACTTCTACAATTATTTTATACTTATTTCCTTATAACTACAGATATTTTGCAATTTCCTTTTAAATTCTGGTGTAGAAATAACATTTTGGGTTGAACAAAGACAAATTAACTAGAGGGGGTTTGAACCACCCTCCGGATAAACGTATGCCAGCGCTCTACCAACTGAGCGAATCTCTCAATTTTGTCAATTTATCTTTTGTCTGGAATCCCAATCAGAAGCGCTATTCAACCTACATATATAATGCCGTTGGATCACACCAAAGATTACGGTGGCAGCAGGCACTCTTAAGGGTCCCGATGCAACTCTAATACCCAGTCAGTTTCCCTTGTAAGTTGTGGTTTATAATTGATTTGTGAAAAAATAATATGACTATGACTTTAATTGTCACAAAACTTCTGATCTTATATAAATTCGATTTGACTAGGATCTCCTTATACTTTATAGTGCAATTAGAGGCGAGGCACATTTGCACCTAGAAATATCCCAGTGATGATTAATAATTCATGAGGGTGATGCATAATTCATGAAGATTCCAACACAGTAACAATTGCCTGGTAACTCAATAATGCACACACATCAACAGAGAGTGTGGAGTCAGGCGACCATTGTTTGTACATGTATTGTACTATAAATAACTATTCCAATGTCAACATAAACACAGCTATAGTATTATACTCATACTCCACCTATTCCCGATGTTCCACATACAATGGAAAGGGAAAAATCCCACCTTGTTTGAGGTATGTCTCATTGCAGTTGTTCTTAGTGGGAGGCCTCAAAAATGAAAACAATATTATTTCAAAGTTCTTGTGAAAACATACTTAATATTCCCGTTAGTATAACATGTAGATATTTTAAGCTGCAGCAATCAATTGATTATCACTCACACAAAATAATCAATAAAGGAAAAAAACATGCATGCGTTAACTCACTTTTTTGTGGTGACTTTTTATCTAAGTTCTATTTGATGAACCACAGAGTTTTTGAGAGATCCAACAAAGTTGCTCATGTTTTCATCCAGAAATGAAGCTTGAAATGTATCAAAAGAATTAGCACATGGACCTTAATTTATTCTGCTTTTTACTTGACATTGTTAACAACATTCCCATAGGAAAAAACTGTCTCCCATTTATTACCTTCTCTTTCATTATTAATTCAATCATCTTAATCAATGATTTATATGGAATAATTATCACGAGAAATTCCACACTTCGCTTTTTATTTTTACTGTAGTCCTAAAAACACATATACGTAATTATCCAAAATTAATTTACGATATTCCTTGTCCTTTCATCTTTTTATCACACTGGAAGGGGCCGGGGAGGGAGGATATAATGATCCACCATTTCTAAGAAGTCGATGTGAGACGGAGTACTTTATCAAATCACGCGAACCACAGGGAAAAACATGTGACGAAAAACATGTGACGATCGTTGGCAGCCAGCTCTACTGGGCAGACCCATGGGGGGGGGGGGGGGGGGGGGGGGGAGGAGGGGTTGCTGCCATACAGCAGTCTTTTCTCTCTGTCAGGTTTCTAAACCACTTATGTCTGTCAATAAATGCTTCAAAAACTTAATCCAGACACAAGACTTCTCACTCGTATAAAAAGTCCTCTGAAATGAGAACTTACTATACGCTTGTTTAATTTATTTATCATATTTTGATGTGCTTAAAGATACAGGATTGGCAGAGCTGACAAAATAATCACAGACAGTGTTCATGTTTTGTGTAATCAACCACATACATGAAATAATAAACCTGTGAAAATTTGAGCTCAATTGGTCGAATCGAGGTCACAAGAAAATAGTGAAAAGAGACCTTATGTGTTTTCTGTTTTTCAAACATCAAGTTTATTATCGCGCGCGATAAAAACTATTGTTTTACTCATTTCTCAGAAACGATAGCATTTTAGGCAGAAATATTTTAAGGAACCCTTTCTACCATTACTTACTTTAAATCATGTAAGTTATGTGTGAATCTGTGAACATTTGTGTTTTTCGATCTTACCAATAGTGTATAATTAATGATTGAGCACAAACTGATTTATTGACTGCATGCTCTGGCACTTTTGTTCTCAGTCGAGTTTCAGATGAATTGTATTGCATCAGTGACAGTGAATATCAATATAAAAATAATGAGATGTCTGCTTGTTTTTAAGTAAAAGAACAATTGTTTTACTTATTGTTTTGTTTTGTGGTGGCGAGAGGTCATCATAAGAGCACCAGTAGCTGTCAGTGGTGGCATTTGTGTTCTTGAGCAAGATACTCTACCATAATTTGTTTGTCCTTCAGATGGGACATTAAGCCATAGGTCCCCTGTTCTAGGATTGGTAGAGCACATAAAAGAACCCAGACAACCATGTGGAAGAGTAGGGGTTAACCCCGGTGTTTCTGGTTCACCTATAGCAAGCACTCTTGTTTAAACAGGTTTTCTCAGGCTTGCCAGCGACAGTGATCAAGTTCATTTATGAGGCATCCTAATTAAATTTTCATTACCAGAAATAAGTAATAATAAAAATGACAAAAAACCAGAGGTATTTCATCTGCTTTTCAACACACACAAAATAATTGTTTGTATTTATTTTATTTGTTTAGGCCGCCTAGATGTGTGTAAGCGACTCTAAATACAGTGCAAATTTGCTGGAGTCCTGCGGGAAAAAACTCACATACTCGGAACCCATCGACTTCCGTCCACAAACAGCAGCTTTTATTAAGTTGGTTTGGGAAAGAAGACTTGTCAAAATAATGTCATTTGTTGTTTTGCAAGAAAAACCATCCCTTAAAGATATGTCATAGAAATAGCCGATTCGATACCAGCAGAAAAAAAATATTGGCAACATAAACTGCAAATGAGAAATTCATTTTCAGTGCCACATATGTCACAAGGTGTGTGGGTGTGTGTTAACAAATGTAAAGACTAGTTTACCTCGATAGTTGTTTTTATGGGGTTCAAATAATCCAGGTTACCAATATTAATGTATTTATATGCAAATGAGCTAGATAGGATTCAACACATGGATGGTGCAGAACTCTGGACCACTTCTGACCATGTGAAACGATCCTGCACTTTGTACAGGCTTCCCAGAATCATTGTGTCATAGAGAACCTTTGGACCATATCAGACTATGTCAAAAGATTTTCTCTACACCACATCAGACCACATGAATTGCCCTCTATTTACAAAGCCTCCAGTGAGGGTGACTCAATAATTTCCCTTCCCAGGAAATACTGAATATTAAAATGAGTGATTGAGTTCTCAAGGGAAAGAGGACAACACAGTCAACCCCCTTTCAATCAAGGCACACCCTGTGAAAATGAGATCATGAATTGACCAAATCAAGCCACACCCCCTCCAAATTTCATCCTCTTGTGTAGGGTGCACCACAACATTGTAAGATTCAAAATATAGGCCTAAATGCATAAATTCATACTTTATAAAGATGGTCACGGTGGAAAACTTCCCTTGAAACATTTTTGATTTTTGCTACCCCTATGTAGGCCTTAGATCGTACCTGAGATTCCCCCTTTTCCCCCAAATCCTTATCATGCAGAGTTTATCTGTACCAGTCAGGAATATCTCTACACCACACCCTGTACAGTTTGTCAACAAACACTAAAACTTAAAAGCAAGTCAGCTGGCATGGACACCATTCTATTACCATCATTATGCATGCATGCCCACAGAAAGTACACACACACCTGATTCAGGAGAAACACAACATGCATGACCCTGAATATAGTAGACAAGTCCCCAGTCGTTTCATTGTTATCTGTGAATCCATAAACACACCACGTCCAATGATTTCACATCCAAACAATACCTTCATCCCAGCCTGTGTCAAAATGTTGTGATAGCTAGCCACACATACAGACCAGTTATAGATGTTGAAACAGAATCTGCCATTTCCTTCTCATTTCAGATAATTACCTACCACCATGGTTACATCAAGTCATGTAAACTGGGCAAAGTCTATTAGCAGGACAGGATACCAGTTGTACAGTTCACTGGGAGGACAGTCACGTATCTGACAACTCTGGGGGGACCACCTAGTCAGCACCCCTACAATGTCAACAATGGTCCTTGTTACAAAAGCAAGAGAGTACCAAAAACGAAGGGGGGGGGGGGACAGAGAGAGTTTCACCATGGTTTCACCATGGAGCTATTGTTTCACATAGGCTGAAGTGAGTGTATTTTTTTTGCAAAAACCTGCCATTAATTATGGAGTATTGCAAGACAATAATTTCATTTTGTGAAGGCACTTTAAGTATTGCATAAATTTCACCATTTTTGTTTTTCAAATGGCATGCACTTTCCATGCACCAACAGTCAAATATAATGTGCAAGCATGCCTTTGGTTTTTATTGTTGATTTGTCCATTGTCAAAAAATTAGGCCTATACATGTACATGTAGCATTATCTGCAGACACTGTTAAAAAAAATTAACATCCAGTACATTGGAGCAGGGTTGGTACTTGGGGGTCACTTCTGCAACTTACTTCATGCTTGTAGAGACTAGAGGGAGGGCAAGGTTGTTTTTCCATCTTGTAAAGGGGAATGCATTTATGTGGGGAAAATATTTGTTTTTTTACCCGGGACCCAATTTCATAGAGCTCTGCTTTAAGCACAAAATTATATGCTTACCAGAATATGCTAAACTAAATAGCATATCATCACCATGTATACAATTTGTGACTGGTACATGTATCCTGCTTATTTTTGCTACTAAGCAGAAAATGTTTAAGCAATATTGAAATTGGGCCCAGGGGTGGCAGAGAAGTACATTCACTTTATCAGGCTGTTATTGATGCATTGTTTCTTCATTTTTAAGAAACTGCATTCAGATGAGTTAATGATCCAAGGCAATTTGTGCTTCAAATTTAACTGGAAAACAGTGATCTGGAGATCAAGACTCTATTGAGAAACCCTGCCTCCTGTTTTAAAGCAGAGAGCCATAAAAGGCTGATGCCTTGCTTTATGGGCTGAAAATCATAATTGTACACCTTCATCAGGTTGCACAGCTTTTTGCTTGGACTTTACGGGTCCTGAGTAGATCATTGAGGTCGACCTTCGTCCATGGATAACTTTGTCAGACCCTTCTTGGGACACCATGAAATGTGCCATGTGCCCCCCCACCCTCCCCAACCCCCATCAACCAGATACCATGCAGAACATTTTGAAAATGTGGAGTTCTGCATGGAACTATCACAGTTTATCCTTGGGCTCCAAAGTTTGTGAGATTTAGACTATTGGTGAGTGGGCACACCCAAGAGTTGAAAAGCAAACATTTTTGAAATGCCAAAGTTCCTTTGTGCAGGAGTGTTTCTAGTTTCTGTGCACAATACACTAATGGTGTCTGCCATTGAACACATTTCAATGTTCATGTATGATGTATGCTGCTACCTCCATGATGTATAACTTAGTCACGGTAAAAACCATAGCCCCTCCATGGTAAAGCCATGGTAAAAACTACAGCCATGATACAAAAGGCAAGTGTTCATAACATGTTTTTAGAAGGGGACAAAAACCAGATCATAAATTTTTAAAAGTAAGACAAGGGCATAGGCCTATAGAAAAATCTATTGTAATAGAAACTTTTTTCTGAGAAAAACTGTAACCATGGAAGTAGATTTGCAGCCAGTTTTTAGTATTCAGTTTTTCCTTGACTTCTACATTATATCAAGAACTCACAATCTGCAGTGGATGAATTTATGTTGTGTGAGCACTAGCCTGTATTCTTGTCAATTTATTTGCCGTTAAAGTAAAGTTGGCTTCAATCATTAATTCAAAATTGTTTCTACCTCGCTCAGATCAGCCAGGGAAAACACTACCTGATGCATTAATTACTGCAGTTAAATTCATGTAAATACTTTTTCTCAAATGTCAAACAGGTATTGACATTGTATCCGGGGGGCCACTAAAACAAAAGTCCTTTGCAAGTCAAACAATCATGACAAAATGTCCCGTTCTTTTCATCAATCTACACAGAGTGCGACACACCGGGGGTTGAAAAAGCTGACATTTGCTGCAGCTGTAAACATTTTCATGTATTCCTCTCAATGCCTAATTAACCATGTATTTTTATACAGTGGGCATAACTACATTGTTGTTGTGCACAATCTCTAGACACCATACTCAACTAAGAAGTACCCTGCATGAAAGGCTGTACCTTTGCTAAAAATGAAAAGCCACTTGGGGCTTCAGCAGGGGAATTCCTCTTCTTGAGTGCATTCTTTACCTAGCAGGATATCGGGTTTTTAACACAATCCAGATCTTTTGTGCAATTGACACGGTCAGGATTATTCAGCAGATGATGTCATGAACAGAATCCAGGTATTTAGTGTGATCTATCCGCAGCGAGACCAGGGGCCTATTTAAGAGCCAAGATTGATCTTTAACTGCAAATCAATCATGGTTGCTAAACTGAGTGTGATGTCACAATACAAATCACTATGGTAATACCGTCTGTATACTGACAACTCATTTTAAGATGAATCTTAGTGCATTGTAAAATTGAACCCATGGCCCAATTTCATGGCTCTGCTTAGCACTGAATTCTGCGCTTGCAATCACCATACTTCACATTTTACACTTACAGGGCAAGCACCAAATTTCTGCGCTAGCTGAAAGAATGCCAAGTAACGTCGAGTGCGCTTGCGTGCAAGCAAACATTTCCGGCTAGCCTGTGAAATACAATTGACATACATCAAAGTGCGGAATTCCCTGCTTTCATAAGCGCTGGTTCTTTGCCTACAGTAAGCAGAGCCTGAACTGCCCCTGAATGGCAAAAACCAGCTGACAACAAACTACTCTCACTTCTCCAGTTTGAATATTATATGAAACTACTACATTTTGAGGACAGAGCTATCTCTTTTCAATCATTTCCTGGTTTAGATGAAATTGAAATGAAAGTTCATCATGCACTTTCTTCTCTTTACAGAAGAATATCATAAATGCAAATGAAATTAAATAACAGACTGATTTTGAATTAACACCTTTAAAAACATAAATGATTTGTTTTTGCAACATTTCAACATGTAGTCTTGCAAAACGTGCAAATTGCTACTGTTCAAACCAGGCTCCCTGTATTTTCAAAACCTATACATTCAATCAAACACTTATATGGATGATGTGTAGGTAAACGCTTTTGAATGACTGCTGTAACTAAAACCTGAGCAAAGGTTTTGAAAACGGTAAGCATGGTGTGTCGTGGCTGAGCAGTCTAGCGCACCGGACTCAAGCTTTGGTGTTTCTGCTGATCAGCATTGTGGGGGACCGAGCCCTGGTCATGACACTCGTGTTCTTCACCATTGCTCCATCCTCCAGATGGGACGTAAAACCACAAGAACCGTGTGTTATGTAAATGTATGTAAAAGAGCCGAGTGCACTTGGTTAAAATAGGGGGCTTGCCACTGTGTTTCTGGCATGGTCTGGGAGCAATGTGCACCAACTCACCCAGTACAATCGCCACTTAATCTGACCTTTCACCCCCCGGAGCATCATATGCAGACAAGGCGTATTATAATGTACACTTTTCAAAATTTATTGTTAAAAGCAATGTGTCAAATTGTTGAGCCTGACCTAAACACATTGTGCACTTTTAAGTTGACATCCCAATTATAAAGATAACCAAGTGTTTTTTGCCAGTTTAATACTTCTACAATGGTTTTTAGCCTGATTTATAATATAATGACAATATTTTGTAAAAAAAAACTGTCGTCTGAAGAGAAATGCAATATATATTAAAAATAATACTTTTATTAAATAATTATTTAAAGGGAAGTACATGTATGTCTACTGCACTGCTGTACCAAGAAAGTAAATATTGCAAATAGTTATAAAACATTGAAACAATACCCCATCCCACACAGGCTGTCTGGAAAGTCACATTATCTAATATTACATAATCAAATGTAAGACAATGTTATAACCAACGATTAAATTTACTTACACACAAAAGTCACAAGTATTAGCTATAGTTCCTGGTGGTACCACTTGGTGTTGGTCTCGAAACTCCCGGAAAAAACTCTGTTTTCTTCTTGGGATAACTTGCGATTTATACAATTATAGCACAACTCCACTGTCTGTGAACAATTGTTGCTTATTGTTAGTCCGTTTGCACATTTACTAGGTCCTTTTCTCGAGCAAAGTGTCTCTAAAAAAATTATAGTTCAGCTACATGAAATTTTCCGTCAGCCTGTCTAGATAATTCAGCTATATTATGAGTTGAATCTACGTACGTGACTTGCAATATCTGACGGTGTTTTGTTTTGGATCTGTCAAACATCGCTCAAGGATGTACCAAGCATGTGATTAAATAAAATATTGACCAATGAAAACCCTCGTACTAAGGGACTCGCCCACAAGGGTAGGTTTTTGCATATTTGGCAAAGAGTAGGGAGATTTTACTCATAACAAAGAAGGTTGTGGCCCCGTTTTGATTTTTTTAAGAAAAATTATTATCTTCCAATATGTAGATATAAAACAAAGCTACTGCAGCTTCGATTTCATTGAAATATTGTAGTAGCCACTAACTTCCTTTAGGAAATAAAACGTTTCTAATTTTCATACCATTGAAAATCTTTCAACAAGTTGTCAACCTGATTGGTCGAGGTCCAGGATGTTGATTAAATCACGTGCTGGTGCGTGACTCGGTCGGACACGTTCCATTTTACAATCTCCCCCAAAAATTATGGCACAAATTTTGTCTCGTTCTTTCTGGCACAGTTCACACAAAAATTATCATAACATTACCTTGTTGGTAATATTTAAGTATTTTAAATTTATAACTCACAAATAGAAAAGTTTATTGAGTCCAGATTGTCTCATGTTTTAGTGCCCCTCGGGTCGTTCGATTCTTTGGAGGATTTTTTCTTGGAAGGCAAAAGAAAAGGCCAGGTATTGCGTCATTTGTTTGGGAAATCCTGAAATGGCACGCTATATCATCAGCAGTTTGGAACTAGATGCAGGCGGCTGTATGCGGCTGTATGCGGCTGCATGCGGCTAACGACCCCACACAGAGGTTCAGGCTGGGACGGCTATCAACATCACAGAAAAACCACAATCAGAATGGATCTCACAATTCCAATTGTATGTAAATAGTTTGAGCAGTTTGCGGATGAGCTGGGCAGGTTGTGCATCGACAACGATGGTTTTTATCATACATTCAAATGCCGTGTGAACACAATTTAGGTTAAGACTATTTTACTGCTGGGTGAATTACAATGCAATTTTTCATCTAATTTTCAGATGTGATAATTGAGCCTAGTAAAAACTAAAGAGCAAAAATAGCAATTAATTTATATTCATGATTCGGTCTGCGTCTATGGATGGACTCATGATGGACTTCGGATAAAGGGCAACAGGGATTTTTTTTAACTGAACACGATCGAGGAGCAGCCTATAACAAGCAAGATAATTATAAATCTTCACTGGGAAGGTCGTGGACAGGTGAACGGGTATCCAGGGGCGTCTTTAATCTGGTCTGGAGAGGAGCCCGGTACTCGGCGCAAGGTCACGCACGCCCAGAACAGAATTATGTTGGTCCACCGGCCCCGCCCCCGCCCCTCCCACTATTATATAAACATTATATTATGCTAAATAGTGTGTGTGTTTGTTAATTAACACTTTGGCCTTCTCTTCGGCAATATTAAAGTCGTTATTATTGTTTACTTCAAAGAATAACAAACTATCAAAACAAATGATGTGGCTGTGTGTCAGCTAGCCCTATCTTGTGTCCTTTCTCTATGCTATACACATTGGTTAAAAACTTGTGACTTAAATGACCTTTGTGAAAATGTCAAGTTGTGACAGAAATAAAATTGTTGAGTCGCTTTGAACTTGCCCAGTTGCCTTGATTGCAGTCAGTCTTTTAAATTTTTGTTGGCAAATTGTTCTTGAAATGCAAGGCTAATTAATTACAGGTATATATAGACCTTTCTATCGCAACGTCACAGCCCAAGTTTTTGCCAACCTAGATTGGAAAACTATGGAAAGCCATAACTGCAAATCAAAAACAGATTGCCACAGTTTGTAGCAGTGTTACACAAATATTCAAAAATAGTGTTGAATTTGTTGGAAACAAATCAACCAATCATGGGAAGGTATTTCAGTTCATGAATCTTTACAGAAAATGTTGAATTTGGTCACAATTTTTTTTTTACACGATTGAATGTTTTGCTAACATTCATGGCCGTCCATGCCAACTGGCGCACTTTGCTTATCAACAATGGAAAGGTCTATAACACAGGGCACTGCTGTGGTTTTGGGTAATAAAAAAACCCTCCCCAAAACCAACAACAACATAACAACAACAAACAAAAGTAGCTCAAACATCATCACCTATCCGGAACAATCATTGATTTAAGATTGCCTAAATGATGCATTTAATTCAGCTGCAAAAAGAGTATACAAATTTATAATATGAAAATTTTCCTCGAATTCCTGAAACATGGTTTGTGGCTCTATGGGTGCCCCCCCCCCCAAGTCTAGACCCTAAACCTCCCAGCTGTTACAATTCAGGAGGTTCATTACAGATTCTGTGCATCACCAGAAATTCAAAACTACAGGTTTGGACACAACGTGGAGAATTTCTCTCTCCATATGGTGCTTGATTTCAATTAAATTCAATTCAAAATAACATTTATTTCTATAACGCATAACCAATGAATAAAAGTAAATGTATGTAGTACAGTAATACGGGGAAAAATAAAATTAAATGTAAAACAAAGATAAGTAGAAAAACTGGGGGGAAAAAAATCATTGTCTGAAAAGACGAGGTTACATAATGAGAAAGCAAAGATTTAATTCTTTCAAGAAAATTTGAGGGATAAAGGGGATTTTAAGAAAATCATGAAATCAGGAAAAACACACGAAAAATCACATGCCTGGTTTACTGTTTACTAAAAAAATTAAAAATTGCTCTGCCTCTTTTCAAAATGGATCAACCACAGGACTAATCAAAATATCCAATATATTTTGACATTTTAAAATCAGACCTTCAGGGGTTATGATCGAGCAAGGCATTCTGGGGGAAAATGGCAAGGTGAGATCATATCGAGCAAGGCATTCTGGGGGAAATGGCAAGGTGAGATCATATCGAGCAAGGCATTCTGGGGGGAAATGGCAAGGTGAGATCATATCGAGCAAGGCATTCTGGGGGAAATGGCAAGGTGAGATCATATCGAGCAAGGCATTCTGGGGGGAAATGGCAAGGTGAGATCATATACCACTGGAAACAAGGTTAGTTTACCTAACTATAGACCTTTCTTTTGCAACGTCACAGCCCAAGTTTTTGCCAACCCAGGTTGGAAAAGTATGGAAAGCCATAACTGCAAATCAAAAACAGATTGCCACAGTTTGTAGCAGTGTTACACAAATATTCAAAAAAAGTGTTGAATTTGTTGGAAACAAATCAACCAATCATGGAAGCTATTTCCGTTCATGAATCTTTACAGAAAATGTTGAATTTGGTCACAACATTTTTTAACACAATTGAATGTTTTGCTAACATTCGGCCATCCATGCCAACCGGCGCACTTTGTTTATCAACAAAAGAAAGGTCTATATAGCAACACTAGATTTAGTCTGAGGCTGGTCATTCATTTGTGACCAAGCATAGAGAAAGAACCTCTACAGACCAAGTTATAAGGCAGTGTACCAGACCACATGAAAATCTAACTCAAAAATAGTTTATTACCAACAAGATTGAATACTCATGTTAATTTTGTTACGCTCTGGCCGACTCGGGCAACTCTGGAAAAAAGTACAAAGTATCTGTTGATCACCCCATTCCCTTACACCTAATCTATAGTCTCATTTAACCAACACATTGTCAACATGATTTTATTCACACACAAGTTATGGCAGTTTTCTTGGAGATTACCCATGTAAATCATGTGACCTGTGACATCACAATGTTTACAAAAGAGCCACAGAGCCTGGACTTCCTGCAGGCTTGATTTGTACACAGCTCAATGGAAAAACACATCAAATCTTACATTGTTATGGAGATGACACTGTCTAATAATAATAATAATAATAATAATAATAATAATAAATAACATTTATATAGCGCTTATTACTGGCGTTTCTAAGCGCATTAATCTTAAATTACAAAGAGATGAGTCTTTAATAGAGATTTGAATGAGTCAGTAGAGGTAGTTTGACGAATATTGAGAGGGAGATTGTTCCATAGTGATGGTGCAGCTGAGGTGAAAGCCCGTTGACCATAGCGAGTAGAGGTACGTGGACCATTTGCTAGTTGATATTGTGAGTTGTATGACGACCGTAAATTGAAGGAATGCATTGGAACTTTTGGAGAAATTAGACTTTGAAGATATGTAGGAGCATGTCCATTAACTGTCAGGTAAGTGAGCAGAAGAATCTTGTATTTGATGCGTTGAGTGACCGGGAGCCAGTGTAGTGAACGGAGAAACGGAGTGATGTGTTCCCGATTTTTGTCTGATTTTTGTCTGATTTTTATCAACTTTTGGATGTAGAAAGGGGGAAACACCTCAAAACATTTGGCAGCTGTTATTTTTTATAACTCTAGTATGTGGAAATTATGATACAAAATGTAAATTTTCCAAATGACCAATGTAGTATCTTGCCTGCCAAGAAATGCCCTGGAATGTACATGGCCACTCTATTTGTAAACAAACTGCATCTCTTTGGAACTCATTACCTGGTGCATGTTTCCCTCCATCCTATCATCTAGACTGTTTTAAGAGGAATATCAATTCCTAACTTCAGCTCCCCTAAGTTGTTATCATCTTAAAACGTTTTCTTCTTGTAGCCCCTTTCCAAGAGTGATTTTTAGCAATGATTGGGGTGAACTTGCTAAAAAAAGTTGATCTATAAAATTCTAAGAAATTTTAAGAAAACTTCATGTTATGATGATGAGCAGAAACTATTACCTGTTAACTTGCGGGTACAACCACATGTAAAGTTCTCTTGGGAGGAATGTTGGCTCGGAAAAGAGCCGTTGATTTGGTCTTGACATTTCAAACAAATATATTCTGCTCGTCTTCATGATTATGGTTAGGATCCTGGAAGACAGGATTTTAGTCCTTTTGTCAGCTTTCTTGTTTTGATTTGTTTCGTTTTTATTTTTTGCATAAAAAAAATACTTTCATTTAGCTCCTTGACACAAACTCATCCTTGAAACTGTTTCGTCCACTTCATGATCCCAGCCACCTGTTGACTCAATTGTTTCGAAGCTGGCGCCTCTTCAATCATCCACGCCCCAAAATAGCTGTCCATCTCTCGACGACTCTTTGCACTACCCACCTTGACCGTCGGTATGATGCGAACAGGACGGATGAACTGAACAAAGCGCCGAAGCTCGCTGTAGCTGCTATGCTCACTGTATGGCACCCCTGCAGTGGGATACAATATATATCCGTCACTCATCTTCGGCCATCTTGGGGTTTCTCAGCCCCCTATACTAAGTCATGTGACCAGATCGAGGCTTGAGGCAAGGAGAGATAGTATGGTACCCTTGTATGCATTGAGAAATTCCATTATAGACTTGTCCTATGGATATTGGGAATCAGACTTGAATAAGAAGTTCTGTTAGTGCACACTCTATTGACAAGCCAAAATGATTAGCTCTTCCTATGGCCTTTTCGAAACAACGGATTAAGCTTTTGTTCCAGTTTAGGCACCGAACCCTTGAAGTCCAGGTTAAGCACAAAATATTGCTTAACAAATTTCTGCTTAGCAAAAATGAGAAGGATACCAGTCACAGATTTTTTGTTGTGCTAAGCTTCTTTTTGTGCTTAAGCAGCTCTATAAAATTGGGCCCTGTACCACAAAGTATTAATATAAAGAGTTACTGTCCCAAACTAAACGATGCGTTGAAACTCAAAAACTATCATGACAGGTTAGATGTCCTTACCGTATATTGCAATCGGACCACTCTTGGTGGGTTTGATGTCTCGTAGACTCGTTCTCTTACCGCTGTGTGTCCAGCCAGTTGGCTTGAAAGCAACCACTGAATTGTAGTGGCTAGAAAATTTTGATAGGTACTGCTTCAATTTCTGAGAAAAGAGGGAACAAAATATGCGTGAACATTCTATACAAAGGGTTGCAGGTGAGGTGAGCTGAGTAAACAGTACAAAAACAAAGCCATGCCTATCCTAAGAACAGCCCGTGACAACTTGATTTGTAAAGGAGAACAAGTATTTGCACCTGATTGGAGAGCGTTGCCATGGTTACAACATGCAGCCTGGAGGCATATTTATCCAAGGTCAGCATGGACTGCAGACGTTCATTCTCAAGGCAATCCAGAATGTTCTTCTTGTCTTTGGTGACGAAGATTTTGCATCCAAGCGCTTCAGCGATAGCTGCAGGAGAACCAAAAACAAGTCACTTTTGAAGGAATCATCGATAAAATTACAAGAAATATCAACATGGGATACCCCCTTGCATATGATGTCATAAGCTCAAACAGTGCCCTTTTGAAGGGGCATCAAGGCCATGGCCTCCGTGTAATTCCTGGCCTGAATTGTATGCGTTGCTGTTTTCGCTAGCAATAATGAATAGCTGAACGTCTCTGATGTTTACAGACTCGTGTCATGATTGTGGGGCATGTTAAACATCTGGGCTCCTAAAATGCACTGGGGCAAGTAAAACGCACAGTTTACTAGCCCAGTTGGCTATCTTACAAAAAAACATTTCCACATTTTAGAGCAGAATGAGAGGTCAATTGTTGACAACAGTCCAGTCCGAATGCTACCAAAAAACTTTGGCAAAATAAACAATTTAGTAATACTCGGACAAAATTACAAAAAGCAGTAAGCAAAATTACCAATGAAGATCTTTTCTTTTCCGATGGTGTAGGTTCCACAAACTAAAAGTGTCTTGCTGTTTTGCTTGATGGCATCCACAGCTACTTGTGCCGCATATTCCATTACCTCAGCCTGCGTTGGGAAGTCATACTGGGGATCCAAGTATCTGAAGTAAAAATGATTTAAGTTCAGTTGCAGAAAAACATTTCTGAGTTTGAAACACTCTTGAATTCAGTGAAACCAATTTGTTTTTGTTAAGTTCTACAGGGTGGCATGGGTGGCTAGTGCGTAATGCGCTGACCTCTCACCACTATGGCCATGGTTCGATTCCGGGCTAGGGCCATGTGAGTAGAGTTGGCACCTAGACACTCTGACTAGGTGGCAGCAGACGTACTGCATTTTCCATTGTTTGAGTCCCTCATGACCGAGAACACAGAGTTTACCAGATAAGTCTACGGCCGTCTAGTGTCTCTGAAAATCTCCCACTTCAAGGTAGGGTCATAGATTGGTATTTGTCAACTTAATGCTGACTCATAGGCAAATTATAAAGAAAGATACAATAAAAGTCATATGTGAAAGTTTCAGTTGAATACAAATAGCAAAAAACGTTCACAGTATTTTCACAAGAACGTTGAATCCATCCACATTTAGCGATGTGACTGTGGGAACCAACCGCATCTCTGTCCACAGCACCAACCCTCAGAAATCCGAGAAACAATTCATGCATGAATCATTTCTTAGATTCAAATGTTTTGAGGTTAAAAATTATCCAAACTATATTACTTCGAAGGGAATCCTTTCTAAAAATAGTTAACACTATCAATGCTGCAGTGCTTCTAACCAAGAAAGTTTTTTATGGTCATTTGTTTTTAGAGTATTAACCGAACTATGACCCTACCTTCAACTGTCACTAATTTCAATAAGTCAATATTTACGTGGTGTCTAGATAGAGCCGATCAATGTGGCAGTTGCGCAGTTGGGGCAGTTCCTCCATGCTAGGACTTGCTCTGAAGTCACCGGTGTGAAGAAAAACTCGGCCATCGTTTTTAACAAACAGAAACAGCACAGCACCGGGACAACTGAAATTCAATTCAAGGTAGCTTCAACATTTTGAAGTTAAAATCACAAAGAGATGCAAATAAACTTATTCAACTATCCATTTTGACGTAAGGGGATGCCTTTGAAATAAGTTCTTACTTGGGTTATATTTTTAAAGAGCTGTCAAACTGAAATCACTACTTGTAAAAAAAAAACACAGTATCAATTACTTCGTCACCGTTTTCACGAAGAGACACTTTAGCCCCTGCAGCCAAACTTTCATGCTTGGAGAAAACTGCGTTTGAAGTTAAACTATTTTTGAAATCATCGTTTTGGACACTGTTTGCCATTTAAACTTTGACATTTTACCAAGCATGAAAGCGGAGATCTTAAATCATGCAAATCTGTTGTTATTTTTATCATAGTAAGTTTAATGAGTAATTAACTGTTCAATAGAAGTGTCTCTTCGTGAAAACTGCATGAACGAGGTATTTGTGCAGAGCGCCGTGTACAAATAAAGTGCATAAACGAAAATGCCTGTCTGTGAAAATTCTAATTTATCTAGATCAAACAAAGTGTCTCTTTTTGAAACAAAGAGTACGCGTCTGAAGCGAGCCACTGTGGCCATTGGCTGCAATGACAACATTGAAGAATAGGACCTTTCACCATACCAGCAGTAGCCATTGCTGAAGCCATAAATTCGGAAACGGCCGAAATGTTTAAGTTTTTAGGTTTGTAGACTTACTGGTTGGCTTCTAGTAAGGTAACTTCAACTCCATTCACAACGCAGGGTTCATTCATTGGTAGATCACGGAGCCACTTAGACGCTACTTTAATTCTTGTCTTCACCAAGTTGGCCGTGATCTAAAGCAGAGAGACAAACTAGTGTTTTCTTTTGAAATCTAAATACAGGAGCTGTAGGAATGACAATACTGGGCTGTGCGAATGATTTTAGTTTTAAGGGTTACATTCAGAGTTTAAGGGGGAGTGGTTTAAAGGGCAGGGTTTAAGGGGAGGGGTTTAAGGGGAGGGATTGAGGGGGAGGGGATTGAGGGGGAGGGGATTGAGGGGGAGGGGATTGAGGGGGAGGGGATTGAGGGGGAGGGGATTGAGGGGGAGGGGTTTGAGGGGGAGGGGTTTGAGGGGAGGGGTTTAAGGGGGAGGGGTTTAAGGGGAGGGGTTTAAGGGGAGGGTTTAAGGGGAGGTTTTAAGGGAAAGGGTTTAAGGGGAGGGTTTGAGGGGGAGGGGTTTAAGGGGGAGGGGTTTAAGGGGGAGGGGTTTAAGGGGGAGGGGTTTAAGGGGAGGGGTTTCAGAGGAGGGTTTAAGGGGAGGTTTAAGGGAAAGGGTTTAAGGGGAGGGTTTAAGGGGAGGGTTTGAGGGGAGGGATTAAGGGGGAGGGGTTTGAGGGGGAGGTGTTTGAGGGGGAGGGGTTTGAGGGGGAGGGGTTTAAGGGGAAAAGATTGAAGGGGATGGTTTAAGAAAGAGGTTTAAAGGGTAGGGTTAAAGGGATAAGTTTTAAGGAGGTTGGGGTTTGAGAAAATGTGGTTTAAGGGGTGGGGTTGTTTGAGGAAGGGGTTTAAGGGTTGGGGTTTAAGGGTTGGGGTTCAAGGGTTTCGTCTCAAGGGGATGGATATATTGGGTGGGGTTTAAGTGGGTGGGGTTTAAGTGGGTGGGGTTTAAGTAGGAGGGGTTTAAGGGAGTTGCGAGGGAGTTGCGAGACTCATTACCTTACTGCAGTATATCGGATGCTGGAAGTGTCTTGTCAGACCTACATAGTGGTCATAGTGAAAGTGAGACAGGAAGTAAGCAGTGCATCCTGGGATATCACCATAACGAAAGGCATCCACGACAAAGGAGGTTCCTAATGACAAAGACGGAGAAACAAAAAAGTGAAATGATTTGGATGGCCAAAATTACACCAGCAAATGTGAAGTTAAACAAGAATACAAAGTGTGATACATTTTTGAAAGGTTACACACTGATGTTACACAGCAAAACTTTTTTCATGAACCACTATTACAAAAAAAAAGTTCATACATATCTGGGCAAAATTTCATAGTAGCTGCTTAACAGTCGATTTTGTGCTTACTGCACGAATTTCCATTTCACAGTGCTGCTAATCGTAAGCACACGAAAAAGCATGCTAACCTTCCGGCGCTTACTGTACAAAAATGAATGACGTAACAATGCAAATCCATAGTGAGTGCATATTAAGCTGGACGCTTAATTTTCTTGCTAACTTGTGAAATACGTTTACGGTTAAGCAAAATTTTCTGCTCTAGTTAGCATGAAAATTTGCTTTCCGTTAAGCAGCGCTATGAAATTGGCCAGAGATCATGCAAAGAGATTTTTCTTCTTGCCTTGTATTCTCTTATAGAATGGGCATTGTTTCTGCTGTCCACTTCCATAGCTTTGCTTCTGTTCTTGAACTGCTCCACTTCCACTGCTTTGTGAACTCATTCCCCATTTACTGGAGTTCCCTCGACTTACTCCCCCCGCAGAAGATGACTTTGGAACAGCCCGATTCAAGAGGTTAAAATTCGAAGCCTCATTCTGCAAAAGCCTTCCCTGATTGGTCGGTTGGGAAGATTGTGTTTTTTCCGATTTGATAAAGAAGGATGCCAGCGAAGACTGTTTAAGAGTCTTGGAGTTGATCATCTTGGGAAGGGCACCGGTGATGGGATTAAAAAGACGAGTTCCGATTCCTGAGGTTGATTCTCTTGAGGTCATGGGACTTTTCTGCTGCTGTTGGCTGTCAGTGATCCTGTTGTTCAACACCTGTCCATTAGAAGGTGATGACTGGGCAGCATCGGTGACACTGGAACTGGAGTTATAATGTTCGGTGTCTGCAGCAGCATAATCACTATCCGTGAAACAATCAGACGCATAATCCTCAGAAGTAAACTGCTCGTTTCTATTAGAGCTATCGGTCTGTGGCCGTTTCATGTCTGTGTTACTGAAGGGAGGCGCAATCTCTGAATCTATGGTTGTAGCATCAGAGTCCGAGTTTGCACTCTCACTGTCTTGATTCTCGTCAACCATAACCTGAATGTGCCGGGCCCTTCTGGCTTTAATCCGGAAGAAGGAACAACATCCGGCATCTGCATCTACACCGGACTGCTTTTTCGCATTTTGAGACTTCCTGCACGGCGTGACCCTAATGCTGATGTCGACCTGGCTGCATTGGTCTAAATCAAGGTTCATGTTTCTACTTCGATGTGCGTTTGAGCTTTGATTTGAAATTGAATTATCCGTCTTACCATGGCAAGGGAATGTTGCATCCTTAAACAATGAGTTGATCTTTTTGGGCAAGGAGTTTTGAGGTTTCAGAGAGTTGTTATGAGTGGAGGGTAACGAAATCAGATCTCTACACTCTTGTTGTCTGCAGATTGGTTCACTTAGATGGGCAGGCGTTTGAGCTAAAGGGGCAGACAGTGCAGCAGAATGTTTTTCTACGGTTATTGCTGGGTCATCCAAGATGGAGGTAGATATTTCAGTTTGGGCACTCGACCGCGACTCCTCGTCTTCTTTTGGAATGTTATCTCTTCTCAGCCGCAGGAGAGAGGACTTAGGAGACGGTTGTGTCGCGAATATATCGTCGTCGCTGGCAGGAGATCGGGTTTCGTTCAACTCCTCTTCCTTCTCTGATGGCGACATCTCTAAAAAGAAAGACTCTTCTCCAGATATTTCTAGTCTTTCCTGTTCAAATGATGTAGCCGTCTCGTTGAGTTTTCTCTTTCTTGTTTGAAGATGCTGTGTTTCTAATGGGATGGAGACTAGCACATTAGACTCTTTTCCAGCCACATTTAAGTTATGTTCTGTTGAAAATTTCTTCTCGGCTGAACTGACTGTATTACTGTTATCGTCAATACTGGAGAATCTATTATCTTTAAGGAATTCAACATTAGGCAATGATGAACTGGATGATGATCTGGATGACAACGTGATGACCTCTTCTGACCTTTTGGTCGAGTTCAGTGCCCAATCTATCTGGGTTTCTATGTTATTTTCTGTTGAAAATTTCTTCTTAGCTGAACTGACTGTATTACTGCTATCGTCAAGACTGGAGAAACTGTCATCTTTAAGGAATTCAGCACTAGGCGATAATGATCTGGATGACAATGTGATGCCCTCTTCCGACCTTTGGGATGAGTTCAGTGCCAAATTTCTCTTGGTATCTATTGACAGACAAGAAACAAAAAATGATGTTAATAAACACCTGAACTTCTTGTAACAACTTCATAAGGCTTGAAATTCCACAGAGGCCATGTCTTGGCCTTGGTTTTCCCAATGGAAGTGCCATTTGCAAAATGAAAGTTGCCTTGCCCTTTCATAAATGTGTAACTCTAGGCCTGCTTTATTAGTCCTGGAATCTGGTGAGCATAAAAATTAATCACAACTATTAATATTCAAATATCTGTCACACATATGTTGAGAATAAGATTTGTATATGAACCTCCCTCTCACTCAGTTCATGTGTACACTAAGTAGAAGTTACATTGTAGAGCACCTCTTGGGGGAAATTCTAATAAAATAACATCAAGTAATTTCATAGGTTGACATTTCCTAAAATATGAGCCATATTTGTAAGGAAATTTCAACCCAAAACGCCCATCGGATTTTTGTTATTTATCATCTTTAGACTGAGTCAACAACCTCCACCTTCCCAACAGTTTTGGTTAAAGTAAGGTGTAACCAATCCCTGCTTCCTTGCTGAAGACGTTTATATATAAAAAAGAAGTAGGGCCTAGAACTAGACTCTGCTAGGGTCAAAACGTCAGGCCACTAACAAATGTTTTGCATATTTAAAGAGAAGAAATATAAACTCAAATCAAACAACTATGCGAAGAGTAAGTTAGATAGTTTAGAATAAAGACAACTTTTCTGAGACTTAATAATAATATTAACAGTAGACTGTAGACATCATGATCTATTTTGTCAGATAACATAAAAACCATGAAAACCTAACAACAATACTCCAACTAAACAAATGCAGACCATCACCTTGGTCTGCTGACTTGGCTCCATTTTCCTGCTTGACTTTTTCTTCCTCACTTCCACTGGATGTATTGAGTGCATTTCCCCGAGTTTTAAACCTCCTCTCCTTTTTGGCCACGCCTCTCCTTTGGCTTTGTTCATTGTTGGCAACTTGTCCTTTCTGAATTGTCTTTTTTATTCTTTGACTATCCGGTTGTCTTTCATTACGACTAATCCTTCGCCTCTTAGTCTTAGTCTTAGATTGAGAAGTTTGCCTTTGAGAAGAGCTTCTTCCAATTTGTTTAATTGGGGAACATTCTTCAAGTTTCAGCTGCATCCGTTTGGGTCGCGGGGTCGATTTTGTAGCCTCTTCAATAACCGAATTCTTGTCTAATTTCCTAGACGTACATTCTCCGGATGACTTGAACCTTTTCTGCGAACTCAAAAATGATTTACTATCAGGTTTACGATTCTGTTCTTTCTTTACAGTGTGCCTTTTTGTCCTTGGTGGTGGACATGCCTCCTTCTTCACCTGCTTCGTCGCCCCTACCCTACCAGATGAACATGAAGTATTTAACTTATTCTTCTTCGAAGATCTTGGACTTTGAGTCAAAGTTTGACTTTGTTGGCTACTGCTCTCCGATCTTCTAATCCTTTTCAATGACTTGTACTTCCAAATATCTTCATCACTTTCATCATCTGCCATGTCGTGAGCGTGAGTAGTTTTGTTTTGTCTTTCTTGCGGGGAGAAAACAAAATCGGGGAAATTTCCCAAGATGTTCTTGGCCTCTTGGCCAGCAAGAGAAGGGGAGAACGTGCGGATTGGAATTCCCCGGTGACAGAAATCTTGACACAAAACGTTTTGGACTTCGGTAAATACGAACAGCGCCCTCAAGAGATGTAAGCGAGCAAGCGAGCGATGTGGATCAAAATTAATGGACTGCCTGAACTCTGAAGCAAGATCTGCTCCTCCTTTATTCATGTTATTATTCAGTGCCTTTTTTCATCCAAATTGTTCGGAGCGCAGATGAGGGAAAGGGAAAGCTCCATTTTGAAACCGCAAACATGGAGGAAGGAACACAGAACAGAACATTCACGATTTCGCTTCTTCCAGCAGATAAATTAAACTTGGGTGAGAGCTAGCGGTTGTTTTGTTTGTTGTTTCGCATAGTCCACACTGACACAGCACACACACTGCAACCACAGACGTGACACTGCAGACTCTGTAGTCTGTACATTAGACCCCATTTTTAGAGTGTAGTGTATCATGAACGATTGTCAAGTCGGGACGGAACAATGACATTGATGACGCTCTTATAATTTCTTAGTCTTTTCAAAGCTCTCATTAGTGAGTGAGAACAGTATCCTCCCCTGTCCGGTTTTCGATGTAGTATGCCTTTTTCTTTGAATTGAAAAAAAATAAAAATATTCCATAATCAACTGATGCCCTAATTACCTTCCTTTGTTTATAAGAAATATGCAAACATATATTAAAACGTGATGGACATTGAAACTTTCACAACACGCACCGATCTTCGATGACTTCAATAGCGTCCCATTTGTTTTGAGTTTGACCTGTTTTCGATGCAAACAAGAAAGTATGGTGTCCGGGTGAAGCCATACGTGGAAGAAACATCTGCAGTGACTACAAGTGTTCTGTGAGACTTAGTGTATGACTCTATAGCCAGCAGTTTTCTTCATTTTATTCAACATATTTTTTATTTAGTTTTAAAAATAACCATGGTATTTTTCAAAAAAAAAAATTAAAAATAAATAAACAATAAAAAAAATGTAAATAATTCTTGGCTTTCAAATCTTATTTTTATTTAGTTTTGTGTCTTTTTATGTTTCTTAACATTTATAATAAAGCATATAAATAAACAGTGATAATCGAATCACAAAGCTGATGTTTAAATTTTAATATTAATAACAAAAATGATAGAGTGTTACAAAAAAAAATTATCCAGACTATTAGAAAATGATATAAGGCACGTGGCTTCTTTAAGCCTCTGTATTTTTTCCCCCAGAATGCTCAGCAGAATGTTCAGTCACATGATTTGATCATCGTGAATTGTGAATTGAAAAAGTGTTTGATGAAACTTTTTCGGTGGGAATTTTTTTTTTTATGGCCCCGACAGTATGACATATTTTTGTACCTTGTAGAAATGCCTAAAATACCACAACTTTTTGCATTTACAAGTGCAACTAACCAGTGGAGCCTTACATGTTTCTAAGTTTTGGTCAAATGAGAGGAGACTCTTTGCTTGGCAAGTCAAACCACAAAAATGATATCTAGGGACTGTTTACATCGCGTGCAGAGAGGTAAAAGATTTTCCTCGATTTCAGGGACGCCCTGAATATAGGGCGTCCTACGATACAGGTGCTTGGCTGTCAACGAACCATTGTTTTTGAGCAGAATAGGTTTGTCTTAAAAAAAGAGTAGAATAGTTTTGGAATGATGCTAAACTTTGTGAAACTGACATTGACAAATGGAATACAATTACAATAAGTTGTGATAATTCTATTCCTAATCATCTGGAGCTAATTTCAAAGATTGCCTTCAAAATAAAGTGCAAAAAGTAACCAGGTACAACCATGGACGTCCACATACCTCCTTGGTGTATTGTATGCGTTAAATATTGGTATGGACCAAGTTTATCAGCCAAAATACCATAACAGTTAACAAATATATTAATTTGTGACTGGTTTTCTGCGTATTTTTACTTATCAAAAATGATACACATTATTTTCTGCTTAAAGATCTGTAGAAAAATGGACCGGAGTCTGTGAGTCTAGATTGGCACAACTATATTAATCAACAGAGTTTTGTCAATTTATTCTCTCTTCTTTCTTGTTCACAGTTCCTGACAAATGGAAGAGGGCAGCAGATTCAACCTCAATGAATCAGGTAGTATTCACGGACGTTTTTTTTTCTGATAGTCAGGATTTTTTACATGGACCTCCATTGCATCATTTGGCTTCTTTCAGATTTTCTTGAAAGTGGCGTACCCACCATTTTTTGCAGAGACGAAAGACACAGCTCTTGTTATGGACGTATTCGATTAGCTTGCCCGGGTCACCCGGTTGTGTTCAAGGTGAGCCTTAGTCTTGGTAAAAGACCTTTTCGTGTTGATTTGTCACATTTTTCCCCACGAGAGGGCGCTATCATCCATCAACCGCTCTCACGACATGAACCGCTCTAAGTGAAGGTCTTGGGAAACTCTCCATCATCAGGTCGTGCATGCAAGAAGTGTTTAGCATAATCTCTTGGAGCAGTTCGTATCGTGAGAGCGGTTGATGGTAGCGCCCTCTTGTGGGGAAAAATGTGACAAAACAACACAAGAAGGTCTTTCACCAAGACTAGGTGAGCCTCTGGAAAGAGCTTTTTGAATGTGAACTTCTCCTCGCACTCATACCAATGCATCATGAGACAGCCGACTGAAACTGTTTTCATAGTCGGAATTGATATGCCTGAAACTCTTTATGATTAACAAATTTAGGGTCATTAAAAAATGTTTTTATACCGTGTGAAGTCTCAAGTGGGAGCTATCCATTCGGACATAGCCTCCTATTGGAATGCACACCTATTGGAATGCACAGGTATTGACATACATGTGTGACTTGAAATCCTAGCTGAGTGTAACATTCATAATTGCTTCTTTTTGGGGGGAGGGGGTTGGGCCAGATGTTAAGTTTTTGGTTTTTATGTACTAGTTTGAGGAGTGCGTGTTAGGGCCTAATAAAGAACCCATCCATTCTCTTAAATAAACTTCATAAGATAGGTGTTTGTTTTGTTTTTTTCTGGTAATAAAACCAAGGGTGCCTCAAATGTGAACTTAATCACTACAGCTCGCAAACCTGAGGAACTGTGTAAACAAAGGTGCTTGCTACGTGAACCGGAAGCAACAAGGTTATCCCACCGGGGTTTAGTGTAAAAAGACTTCTGGTTTTTTTTCCATGTAGCCTATTAAAGCGTTATCTATTCTCTCAATTTTAGAATGTTCCAGTTTCAACAACAGCTCAGCTACATTTGCCAGTCGGCCAAGCAATGTTAGTGACACAGGACACCCGACTAAGAGGGAGAATGCCGAAAGCCATACTCCCCAAACCAGCTAGTGACAAGGTCGCTGATGAGGTCATGAAGTGTACACTTCATAATGCCAGACAAGTCAATAACCTACAGGTGAGAAAGGCACCCTAAAAGTAACACAGAGAACATTGGGAAATGTCGAAGACCAGTATTCGCACTTTAAGTGGTGTCTATAATTGGTCTCATAATTAAAAAAATTTAAAAAACCTGTCTTTGTTCAGGCTGCTTGAGTGCCTTATTGGTAGATACTTGCGCGATATAAGACTATATAATATTATTATTATATGAATGAATTGTAATTTGTTTTTCAGACAGAGATAAGGATAAACTCGAGGTGTTTCAATGCCAAGACCATTCATACCTACGCCCGCTTACAAACTTTAGAGTGTCGTATTCCGTCAGTACTCTGCCCAACGGGGGAAGAGATTGTATACAACAGCACCGCAGTTAGCCTGTCTTTGTGCGATGTCTTCGCACAGACACATATGCCAGGGTTCAGCTCCTTGACGAGTTGGAAGCGCCAACTGGAGGATAACAGAAAGAGAGCCCAGGTCAATCTGAGCCACGTGTCGACGGAGCAGGGGTCTTACAGCGTAATGGATGTGAACCACATGCTGGCACTACACAAGGCGGCGGCCACACGGAAGAACGTGGAGAGGGAGTTGGAATGGTTCGCCCACATGCATCTGGAACCTCCATCAATCAAGAAGCTTCCTGGCGTCGACATGATCAGGAGATTTCAGATGCTGGTGTTGTGCCCCAGGTGGAATGCTGTGTTGAATGATTATAAGATGACGGCAGGCGAGTTGGCTAAAGTTTGCTGCGATCGGTGGCTGACAGCGAGTCACATAGCATGGGCCGTGGAGCGGCTCAATGCATACCAGACCGATACTTTATGCATCTCAAGTAACGACTTCGCAAGTACAATCGTCGGCTCGTCTCTGCTCCCTGAAGGCCGAGCTAGACCGAAGTCCCTCCTCTTCATCTGCCACATCGGGAAGTCAAACTTCAGTCAAAGTGAAATCTTCATCAGTACTGAGAACCGGCCCGGGAATCACTATTCTATTTGCCACTTGGACACCGTCACTAAGAAGATCACGTACGGTGACTCACTAGGCTGGAAGGTCCCGGGGGTCCTGCCAAAGTACCTCGCTGCGTACCACACTGCCATCTACGGGCCTCAGGACATGACAGACTACAAGTGGCACGTCTGCCACCAGCCGGCAAGCAGCACTCATTGTTGCTCTCTACAGTGTTCCGCGCAATTCCCACTCCAGACATGTCTTACCATCTGCGGAGTAGTTGTAATCATCATGGCTGCATTGGCTTGTCTCCGAAAAGACATCTTTCATTATCTGACATCAGCCAACCAGCAGTCTAGCCCACTGCTGTCTTATTTAGAGACCCCGACAAAGTACGCCGGATACTTACGGAAAGTTCTTGCTGTTTGGTTAGCAGAGAAGGCTTTCAATTTGGAGTCTATTGTTCCACAAGATTTTGCAGATCCGTTACAGGTACGTCAAGTTAGCTATGATTTCACAAGTTTCTTTAAAGAGACCTCGCAAGTCTTGCTCAAATTCAAACATTTTTGGGACCATGTACATTGCCGGAAAGAAACAGACTAGCACACTTTTAACAGGTCCTAATGTTCAAATACCTTCAAGACTTGCACGGTCTATAAACTAATTGCAAAGTGCTTGTAAAAACATCATTAAGCAGGAAAGTTTTTGTAACATTTTGATAAGGGAGTGTCTCAAGACTCGGGCAGGTTCTCAGTGCAAACAAATGTTCCTGTAGGCATACGCCTGCATGCCAGTGGACTGCGGGGCCATGACATTGTGCCGAACTATGGGAACATTCCTGCATGAGAGACTTGGAACGTTCCAATGGAATATTTTCGGGGGTTCAAAAGACCGGTCCATGTACCCCGACAGTGGCCGTACATGGACCGAACTATTTGACCACTGGAATGCTCAAAATGCTACCATGCATAGTTCTCTTAACCGATCCAATTAGAACGTCATTGCCAAAGTATGACACTACCATTAAGTGAGAATTTGAGAAACTAAAACTGTTTTCTCTTCACTCTTCACTTTTTCTCTGAACCATCCACAGATTGTGAGTTTTCATCTCGAGAGCCAAACCGACCATCTGACCTCTGACCCCAAGAATGAAAACGACCCTTCTGAAAATGACATTCCAGTAGTCCCATTGCCGAGTCAGGAAAGGATAGGATTGGAAGAACCGGTCAAACTTCTGGATTGCTTGCCGGACGGAGAGAAGATTTTCCGCTGTCCGTGTTGTCAGACAACCTGCCAAACAAGTAAGTAAAAAGTTTTAAGGAATTCTACCTTGAAACTGTTTCTGAAGACACGAACGCTTAACAACAAAGTGTGGTGGCTGAATTGTGGTCATGTTGGTAGGAGTGTCATGGCAGACAGTTTTAGAGCATCGTAGTCAAGTGCTCATGGCTGAGTCATCAGAGTGTGGGGTTCGAATCCCGGTCATGCCATCTTGAGTCCCAAGGCACTTGACTTCAATCGCTTCCTATCCTCCAGGAGTAAGAAATTGTTGATGTGAATGATTAACAATTTGCCGGTGGTGCATACTCCTAAGGAGTCGAGACGGTTCCAGGAATGCTTGAGGCCCAAGGAACACAGGTTTTAATAATGTATGAATGTGCTTTAATAAATTGGCTTTAAAAGAACCTAATAAATACATACTATTATTATTATTATTGTTTATTGTTCATAAATACCATCATTATCATCCATTCTGATTGGTGTAGAGGAGAGCATGTGGCCATGTTTACGCGTGCGTTATATAAACACGGTGTGGATTGCTTAAACATGGTCTGAGGAAATTGATTCAAAAGAGAACACTATCAGAAGAATCGCGGAGTGCGCGTATCTCACAGCCTGATTTGAGCTGGTAGGTCACATATTTGGCTCGTGCAAGTTTGAAACTTAAGCGAGCGCTCAAAGTGAATAGAAATTCAACACAGACTCGAAGTGAGCTGAGGCTTAATTGTCAGATTTGTTCTCGATTTTTAAAAGATTGCTGAATGTTTTTAACTGAAAGGTATGAATGGGAATAAAAAAAGAGTGGTAACTCGGTCGTAAATGCCGTTTAAAACCTTACAGGGTCATTGCCATACAATAAAGGAACTCACCATCGGCTCCGCCCTTTTATGACCCTGCCAGCTTAAAATGGCTTTTTAAGAGGTTGTTACCTACTCTTTTATTCCCTTATTATAAATTATGATGGCTATTCAATAATAGAACTAAAAATGATCTTCGTACTTCCCCCCCTCTCAAGGCTACAACATGAAGCGACACATATCCAGGGCCCACCCTAAGCAGGACCTTAAAACCCTAGAGGAGGGCAACTGTCTCTGCATACACTGCGGACGGAAATTTCGACGGATCTGTGATCTGCGACATCATCTCCAAAATGTTCACGCTACGATCTTCACGGTGGAGGAGATTTCGTTTGACGGCTTGTCTGGTAAGTTTGAAAGTAACTGGCGTAGTAACTGCGACAAGATGCAGGATCTTTTCCCCACTTGATTGAATACTGTGCTTCTGTCATAATTTTGGGTTGAACAAAGAAACATTTACTAGAGTAAGATTTGAGCCTGCAACCTTCGGTTTAACGTGCCGGCGTTCTACCAACTGAGCTATGTAGCCCTAATGTCGGCGGTCTCCCTATTTTGTCAATATCTTTGTTCGGGGGTGCCAGTCAGAAGCCACTCAACCTGTAATTTCCTTGTAGCCAGGGATCACACCCAAGTTTATGATCACCATCTAAAGTTTACCCCAGTCAGTTTCCCCTTTTGGTTTATTACTTCTTTCATAATGTACATGTTTTTACATGCATTTTCTTAACTGAGAAGTATCACAACTAAGGGGGCTATCCTAGTAAAATGGAACATCAGATAAAATTTGTTTTACAAATTTAATATAGAGAAAACACTGGTTGTCTCTTTTCTTAACTTCTTTACATGGTGTGCCACAGACCAAAGCAAATGACTAAAGATCCCATGGTGGAAACCTTCCCATTGAAATAATTTTTCTTGAAATACAGTAGTTTTTGAGAAATGATTAAACAGTCAGTCATGATCTTGTGAGTCGAAAAAAATGTTATTTGAAAACAGAGACAAAGTACAATGTGGTTTGTCAAAATTTCTTGTGTTGCCGATGACCGATAGAGCTTGAACTTTCACAGGTTTATTTCATGTGTATGTTGGGTCACTTGAAGTGGTCTTTAACACTCAAGAATGTTGTCTGCATGTATTTAGGCTGAATTTCTTATTCACTTCCGCTCACTTTGACAGAGTTTGAGACATGGAAGAAGACTCTTGAGGAGGCGGAGTGTTGCTCCTTCGCTCAATATTCCGGCGTCCGCAACAAGGGAGACTCCAAGTTCAGATATTTACAGTGCAACCGATCAGGAATGTACAAACAAAGAGGAGTGGGCAAACGACAGATGAAGCACTCGGGTAAGAGAGAAAAACCTGAGCTTTGTAGATTCATTTGGATGAAAAAGTTTACAGCTCGTTCACTTAGGTCAAGGGAAAGTTGAAATACCATCGTGCGTTTTTGTTTTTGTCAACCGAAAAGTAGCTGCTTGGGTGTTGGCCAAGTAGTTTGATTGGTCAAATGGAGAACTCTAGAGAGATACCTGGAAGGCTTTTGGTACCTGATATGGGGCATGGTGGTATCCCCCCCCCCCCCCCCCCCTATTGTGTCTTCGTTGGGTGCTTTGAATCTCAGGAAGTCTTAAAGGTATTATACAGGATTGGCAGAGCTGACAAAATAATCACAGACAGTGTTCATGTTTTGTGTAATCAACCACATACATGAAATAACAAACCTGTGAAAATTTGAGCTCAATTGGTCATCGAGGTCACGAGAAAATAGTGAAAAGAGACCTTATGTGTTTTCTGTTTTTCAAACATGGAGTTTATTATCGCGCGCGATAAAAACTATTGTTTTACTCATTTCTCAGAAACGATAGCATTTCAGGCAGAAATATTTTAAGGAACCCTTTCTACCATTACTTACTTTAAATCAAGTAAGTTATGTGTGAATCTGTGAACATTTGTGTTTTTCGATCTTACCAATAGTGTACAGGGCCTTTAAGAGGAGGGGTACTTTTGTAAAAGAGGAAAATAATAGTGTGTTAAAGTATGAGAACATTTGGGGGGGTGGGGAGGTACCCATATTCAAGTTCTGTCGTTCACAGAGTGTGGGTTCAAATCCTGGCCTGGCAGGTCACAATGGTTGTATCATTGAGCAAGACACTTTACCACAATTGCTTTGTCCTTCAGATGGGCATTAGAAACCATAGGTCCCAATTACCATACAGTAATAATTATAACAATATTAACAACAACTTAAAGCTCACTGAATTTGGCCAGGACCGATGTTTACAGAAGGTAAAATGTTTACCGGAATGATTCTCTGTTTTCTTTTTCAGGATCTTGCAAGATTGACAACAACTGCACGGCAACGATGAAGGTAACATTTCAGACCAACGGGAAAGTGGACATCGAATGCCATCGCACCCACTATGGCCATCAGCGAGACAGAGAACTTACCTGGCTCCCTCGTAAGAAGCGGGAAGAAATCGCCGCCAAAGTGGAGCAAGGAATCTCAAGGGATAGTATCATGGAGGGTATGAGAGACAGTGAGGGGGAGATGAGGAGGCAAGAACTGATGCGGCAGAAGAACGTCAAGGAGTCCCTCGCCATCCAGACCTTTCAGAAGCAACAAAATGAAAAAGACAGCGTCTTAGCTTGGATTCTCCAGTGGGAGAGGACAGAGGAAAACCCTGTCTCGTTCTTCAAAATGCCGGGAACCAACCCAGACCCCAGTCTGGGTCTCCTCTCTGAAGATTACCTCTTCGTCATTCAAAGTCCATTTCAAAAGCACATGGCGCAGAAGTTTTCCAGCCGAGGGATGTGGTGCGAATCCACACAGGGAACCACCGAGTACGATTTCCATTTGACGACTCTGTTTGCTCTTGACGAGTTCGGGGATGGTTTCCCGATTGCATGGTGCATCTCAAATCGGGACGATGAGAGCACCATCAGAATTTTCTTCACGGAGGTGAAAAAAACGTGCAGCAACTTAAAGCCGTGCTGGTTCATGGCTGATAAAGCCTTTTCGTACGCCAACATCTGGACGTCGGTGTTTGAGACCTCCCCCAGGAGAATGATTTGCCCCTGGAATGTTGACCATGCCTGGAGGGAAGCGCTCAATAATGAGATCCCAGACCTCGCTCTTCAAGCCCAGGTGTATAAGATGCTTAGAGTGGTCCTGGAGCAACAAGATGAGACATCATTTGAGGATTCCCTTCAGAGACTTCTCAGCCGCCTGGCAGTCTCAGAGAAGACCTTTACATTCTTGCGATACTTTATCAGAGAGTGGATTCCTAAGATGCATCAGTGGCCCTACTGCTATCGAACAGGTAACTCCATTACGCCTGGCGTCTTCCATGAAGCATTCCATGTCATCTTCAAAAGGATCTACGAACAGGGTGACGTCAACAAACGTGTTGACAGCTGCCTTATCCACCTTCTGAAGTACTTGCGTGACAAAACCTTCAACTGTATGGTCAAGTTCCCTAGAGTTAAAGTGACGATGCGGTTGAAGGTCATCCATGACCACCATCTTCAGAGCATGATGATGTCGTTCATGCAGGTCAAGGCGCTGGACGACTGCCAGTGCTGGGAGGTCTGCGCCGAGGACAAGAACAACTTGTATATAGTCGAGCGCCTCTCGATGTCTTGCCCCATCAAGGAGTGCCGATTGCGCTGTGAAGAATGCAACGTGTGCGTCCACACCTTCCTCTGTAACTGTCCCGACTGCTTGATCAACTCTACCATCTGCAAGCACATCCACCTGGTCCAGAGGGTCATCCACTTCCAGATTCTTATTAATTGTAGAGAATCAAACGACTCGGGAATGGAGGCAGAAGAGCTCAAGCATAATCTGCGACGCACTCTTCGACAGTTGACCTCCATGGTGGAGGCCTCAAACGATGCAAACATTGAGACACTGCGAGAGCTGAATAAGACAATCTCTTCTGCGAATCAATGTCTCAATGAGAGCCTCTTACAAACGATAAATCCAAGACAAAGCAATGTTCTTCCACAGCTGCCAGCAAACACGGTATCTCAGGACTCCCAGAGCAAGAAGACGCCTTCCTACCTGATGAATAATATGGGCAATCAGCAGCATGTCAACCATGAAACAGCCAGTGGTCAGAACAAACGATCAGCTAATTTTGAGCATCAAGCATCAACCAAAATGTCCAGACTTACTCAGCTCCAGCCTGATATTCCGTAAATTCCACTAAGTTGACCTGTTTTTAAAGGAACATGTTGCCTTCACATTGGGCGCTCTGGGCTATAACAAGTGTTTGTTAAATGTTATGAAATGTATATGGCTGGAAAAACGTTTTAAGAGTATAACATATTAATTATTATTGATCCACACAAATATACGTCAAAATTGTGTAGTTTTTCCTTTTTACTTCGTGAATTAACAAAGTCCACCATTTTGTGGAACCATTTTGTTGACACCACAAAATGGCCAATCCGAAGGCAACTGTCCCTTTAGCCCTTTAGCAGTTTAGAGACTATTCATTTCTGTCTAATCCTCACCATACGCCCAGACTTGGTCTCACTGTTGATTTTTTTAAACAATTGTTTCTTGTAAAAGTGTCCCCCAAAAATACAACAACAAAAAGATGGTATTCTTGAAATAAGAAAAAGCAACATTAAGAGAAAACTACTTTATGTCACTCCCCAAAATCTTACTTTAAAACCCCTCTAGAGAGTGACACAATATTTGTTTTCTTGAATTTTGTTTTTGTCAAGAAAACTATTTTTAGCAATGTACCATGTCAATATGGGAAATATTGGAAAATGTTAATTCAGGCCACGACCCTTACTTTGACCTTTTTGTTTGAGTCAGATCTTGCAGCTGTTTGAGGCTGCTATGGGCATTTTGGTACAAGCCATTTCTGGCCACTATGGTCTCTAAAGATTTCATGTTTTATTAGAGATTTACGATCTATTATTTTGTTTTGATTGTAAGGCAATTAACTTTTTCACCAAGAGATATTCTCAGTTTTAAAGTTTTGTTACTTTTTTATAAAGTCGGTGGATGTGATGATGGGTGCACATCATTGTAAGAAATAAATTCCTTTAAGATTCTGAAAAGTCATTTTGTGTTTCTCCAAAACCTTTTTTGTTCTGTTCCTCTTCTTTTTTTCAAATGAACAAGTGCTAAGATCTACAATTCAGAAAAACTAACATTTCAATCAAAATCATTGTTTGTAAGGGGACTGTTGTCATATGATCATTTATAGCAGGCCTGTGAATAGGTGTATGACCCAGGTTGGGGGGGGGGCAACTTCCCTTCCAAGACGAATTGCTTTATATCTAGGTATCTAGGTATCTAGGTCCTTCCAGAATTAGTTTGGAACAAATTTTATATACTCAATTGTGGGGTAACAAATTTTCCACGCTGCAAGTATGCATCGCCTAAAATTCTGATTTTCTAAACAATTTTTCTGCATTCGCATACATTTTAAACCTATATCTATGAAATGAGCCTGCTGTTATATTTAAAATAATAACCTTTAGTATAAAAAGTTTAACCTAACTAGTACTTTATTTTGACTATTAAAAATCAACAAAATTCCTTTCTGTTTGTAGAAAGTGGACAAAAAAGTCGCTAGCTGGATTACATCGGTAGAGGGCGCTATAATTAATTTACGGTGTAATTTATCACGTGAGTGATCTCTGTAAAAAAAAATTTACGATGACCTCGGTCACGGGGAAAAGTATCTGCCCACAGAATCGCCGCTGACGAAATTCACAACTAAACCCATTTTTATCATTCAATTCACAACTCAAGAAGCACCGGAAATCGGGAAAATAGCTCTGAACATTTGAAGATACTCTATATCTGTAATTTTTTTGAGCATCTGTAGGAAAGACTCCATTAAAAAAGAGGTAAACAAAATACACTGAGCGGCCGCTGACGACCATCTTGTTGGAGCTTTAGATAGGGGGACTACAGGCGCTTTCTACGGTCAGAGAGAAGGGCGAGGCTGATCCGCCATGGAGAATGGAGCCGGGGCCCCAAGAACTCGCGTCGAAGCGAACAGGGAACATGCTATGGCCGTAAAAAGGAACTACATTTCAAACCCTAGGATAAGTGAGTATTTGCTGTTGGATTTTTTAATTGTGAATTTCGAACTGCTGTTTTTTTTTTTTCAATTTAAATTAATTCAAACAATACAATCATCCAATGCTTTTGATTTGAATGAATGAAACTTTTGATTGAAAGGTTTTTGCAATTTATAAAAAGTATGTCGATGAGACAACTTGGATTCAAAACTATTCAATTTAAAGATAAGATAATTTATATAAAGATCAGGCCCAATGGAAGCGAGTGGTAGAAATTACAAAGGGAAAGGTGTTCTTCAGTTGAGCCAAAGATACACAATGAAACTATATTATAATATTATATATAATAATTTAAATTGGCGATTTTACTACTCCCCCCACCCCCACATCTCACTTCTCTATGATCGATCTCTGACTGATCTTCTGTTCCACCAGTAGGCCTAATACATCATATTTTACTCTTTTCTTTATAATTACTTTTCTTCCAGATTTTATTTTATTTTATTAGATAAATACATGCACGCGTGCTATACACACGTATGCGGCTTGCGTGTAATATTAATAAGGCTCATCAATAAGTTTATTTATCTATTGATATTCTTAATGCTTTTCCTCAATATGTAACTTTTAAAATGTTTTGTCATTTCCCAAAGCTTACAAGACAGTTTCTGGTGTAAACGGACCGCTGGTAATTCTTGATGACGTCAAGGTAAATTAAGTTATTTTAGTTTGAGCAAAGATCAGAATTGGGAAAGATTTAGTTGGGATAATCGAAACCCTCCATCCTCCATCCTCTGCAACCGTCGGGAGGATGGAGGGTTACGATTATTGCAACTAGGAAAGATGCTGAATCCAATCTGACCACCACTTTTTCATTCATATGATGACCGGAAGTTGTATCATAATTTTATTTGTTTCATTTTGGCTGTAACTCTAAATATTTGAAAAAGTGGGTGTTGGTGTCGGATTCGGTAACTTTTCCCAAAGATATAATGGCGGAGAACATCTGTAAATTTTGTATTTTTAAAAAGGAACCTGATAAAAATAGAAAGTATGAACAATTTAGGTTTTTTTTAACCCATGTGAAGCATGTTATGCAGAGCACTTGGTGTTATAAATCGGAGAGAATTTTGTTTTATTGTAAACCTTCTAATATAGTTTTCCATAAAAAAACACGTCCCAGTTTTTAATTTTTGTTTGATCTTATGTCTTTTATTGTTGAAGTAATAATTTATAACTTTGTATTATTCCCTTTAAATAAAATGACCAAAAACACATAACACAGTAGTTTATAATGTGCCTTAACATTCAATTTTTTTCTCTCCCTCTACTTCTCTCCCTGTCTTCTGAATGAAACAGTTTCCCAAATTTGCAGAGATCGTCAATTTGACCCTTGCAGATGGAACAAAGAGGAGCGGTCAAGTTCTAGAGGTCAGCGGGTCAAAGGCCGTAGTTCAGGTAATAACCTCTACACAATAAGTGATAGTAACATCTCTTTGTACCAGTATCTTTGTGTACGCTGCTCTTTTTGGATAGGTGATTCAAGTTTAACCTGTGGGAGACTGTGTATGTTATTGTTAGTGGCATTGTTTATGTAGTTCTGTGGATTTATTTGGTAAATCTGCTGCCACCTAGTGTCTGGAAAGTGTCTCATTCAAATTTTGTTGTGCAGCTAACCCCATGCTCAAGTTTTCTATCCAAACCTTCAAAAACCAAAGATTTGATTCTACTTCGTTGAGAAATCTCTATCTGCTGAAGTACGACCCCAGATTCCTTGTTGCATTTTGTATTAGAGTAAATCTCTATCTGCTGAAGTACGACCCCAGATTCCTTGTTGCATTTTGTATTAGAGTAAATCTCTATCTGCTGAAGTACGACCCCAGATTCCTTGTTGCATTTTGTATTAGAGTAAATCGAGCAGGGTTGTTCAATTGTTGTCAGTGCTCTTAATGCTTTACACAACAGTGACAACACCGAACTTATGCTACACGTACCTGAAAGACTTAACCTCCCATTCGAAGGGCAAAGCAATAATGGTCGAGTGTCTTGCTGAAGGACACGAGTGTCAGGACAGGGACTCGAACCCGCACTCTGCTGATCAGAAACACCAGAGCTTGAGTCCAGTTTGCATGACCCCTCAGCCAGTAAAGCTGTAGGTCCCATGTGTTGTGTATTGCACGTAAAAGGATTCGCCCTGGTGTTTTCTAGTATGGCTGGCTGCAGATTGCGCCACAGCACCTTATATCCATTACACGTTGCTTTGTTAATAAATGGGTCTTATTTCAAACATAGCTCCGCATAACTTGCAGAAAAAAATATATAATGAGTGCTTTGAGATGCTCTCGGGTGTGATAAAGCACTATATAAGAACTACGTATTATTATTAATATTATTATTATTATTATTCTCTTGAAAGGTTTTTGAAGGAACGTCAGGTATTGATGCAAAACATACAACTTGTGAATTCACTGGAGATATTCTACGCATCCCTGTGTCTGAAGATATGTTAGGTAAGAGTCAATGTATCATTTATGGCTTGTATTGTTCAGTGACGTTAAAATAAAATTGATGGATATTATTGAAGCTGCGGGGAATGGGCAATTGGTGGTGGGGGGGGGGGGGGGGAAAGGCTTCAGAGTGGGTGGACTCCCACGCCCCTCCCTCTCACCAACCTATGAAATTATGAAATTAAATGAAATAACCGAATACTTTTATTTACCATTGATTTGGCACATTTCAGGTCGTGTTTTCAACGGTTCGGGTAAAGCCATCGACAAAGGACCACCAGTATTGGCAGAAGATTTTCTAGATATTCAAGGTATTGTATTTACTACTGTCACTATCAAGCTAATTTCTTTGAGGTGCTAAGAAATATAACAAATAATCCAGTGGAAGAGAAGTGACTCAGGCTGGGGGTCAATCCTTGACCTCTCGCTATGAAGTTGACATCTTAAGTAAAGTAAAGTCTGTCCCGAGCCAATATAGCTCATCAGGCCGGTGTTTATATCCGGTTTAATTGGCATTAAAAAAATTAGACTTTCTATTCCCTGTGGTCAGGATGCCAGTCCATTGCAGGCTACTCCCCAGCTCTCTCCAGTATCCATTTGTACTCCTGGCTAGAGAGAAGCAATTATGATAAAGTGCCTTGCTCAAGAACACAAGTCTTAAGAGCTTTACGAAACAGAGATAATATAACGGATTCCCTAATGACAGGAGGAAGATTGTTCCAAATCATTGGGCCAGCTTCATTGACACAGAACTTTGTTTGCACAGGGAAATTTAAGTGAGTGATATCAAGTGTGGACCAAAGAAAACAGGGAGGAGTGTAATATGACAGTAAATTGGAAAGACATCTAGGAGAAGTTTTGTTCAAGCATTTATAAACAAAAATCTGAAAATTAAAATGAATCCGCTCTCTATTCGGTAGCCAATGAAGTTTTCTGAGTGATGGTGTGGAACATACCAAACGAGCTGCTCTCATCCCTTTAATCCATTTCCAGATTAATTTTTGTTTTCCTTCTTTCCAGGTCAGCCAATCAACCCTCAGTCTCGTATCTATCCTGAAGAGATGATCCAGACGGGGATATCTGCCATCGATGTCATGAACTCCATCGCGCGTGGCCAGAAAATTCCCATCTTCTCTGCTGCAGGCTTACCACACAACGAGGTATTGCCATTTTTTTGAGCTTCTCACTCGTTTGTCCGTTTGTCCAACCAGTTAATTGTTCCCCTCAAAATTCATTCACTTAAGTTTACTGCTGAGGACAGTCGGTGCCTACTGACAAAAACTTCAAGGTAAACCATCGGTTCTTCTCAGCACTTACCTCTGCTCATTTATGAGGTAATTACAATTCGTTAAGTGCAAAACCTTTTTTTTCTTGATTTTGCGAAAACACTGCACAAAAATGCCCAATGCAAAAACATTGTATCTTGCCGCGTACTTGTTTTGTGTGTACATCCGGACTATTTTAAGCAAGATAGAATGTTTCGACAATTTCAGACTAGCGCTTAAAGGCATTGGACACGTTTGGTAATTGTCAAAGACCAGTATTCTCACTTGGTGTATCCCAACATATGCATAAAGTAACAAACCTGTGAAAATTTGGGCTCAATTGGTCATCGAAGTTGCAAGAAAATAATGAAAGAAAAAGCACCCTTGTTGCTAAAATTTGTGTGCTTTCAGATGCCTGAAAAAGGCTTCAGGCCTGAAGTCTTTTTCAGTTTCAAATATTTTCATGAGAAATTACCTCTTTCTCAAAAACTACGTTACTTCAGAGGGAGTCGTTTCTCAAAATCTGTTATACTATCAACAGCTCTCCGTTGCTCGTTAGCAAGTAAATTTTTATGCTAATATATATTTTGAGTAATTACCAAACGTGTCCAGTGCCTTTAACGTTAGTGCCATTTTAGGAGAAACAACGTTTTTGCACCGACACAACTAATTACACTGTATTACCGTAAACCATAGTTTCCAGAATGTTTTCCCACCATGTTAAGTTTCAAATTCAACTTTATTTATACAAAAGTTTTACATGGAACTTAAAAAGGGTTCTCCCCATGCATAAAATATCAATCAAGCAGATACACAAAATATAAAAAAATATAAGCATTAAAATGCTTCAAATAGCAAGGACATTTCGAGAACCTTGTTTCAATTCAGCGTGCTTCGGCAAATTTTGCAAAATTTGGGTCCAGAATGCCCCCCAGTTTTGAAAAATCCTGGGGTAGCTGTGCGTATTGAATGGAGCTTAGGGTTAACAGTGAAACTGTGTGTTATTTATCATTTGTTCCTTTTCAATGATGTTTTATCTAGATTGCCGCTCAGATTGTGAGGCAGGCAGGTCTTGTCAAACAACCCCACAAGGACGTCATGGACACACATGAAGACAACTTTGCCATTGTGTTTGCCGCTATGGGTGTAAGTTTTTTTGAAATCTATTTATTGAAGTAAGAATGATTGTTTGATGATTGATTGACTACTTGATTTACTACATTGATTTGAATAGACCCCTTGCATATGACATCACACTCTAAAAAGGCGCCCTCACTGAGGCCAAAAAGCGCCCTCACTGAGGCCTAAGGAGGCAGATCATTGGACGATAGGTGTTCTATGTGCGTAAAAAAGTGGGCGTGACCTCAGCGTCCCTGTAGCGTTTTGCATTATGCAAAGGGTCTATTGGAGAAAACCAATATGGCTACACTTTGATAAAGGTTGTGACCTTATTTCACATTGTGACTCACAGCATAATTTTGTGCTAACAGGAAACATTCTCAGCTTACAGGGTTAAAACAAATAAGTTTACTGGTAAATAAACGCAGGATTTCACTTACCACGAGCATCAATTTTTCCGCTTTACGGTTATGGATTTTTCTCCCTGTGGAGACTGACCTAACATCCTCGATTCCCAACAGGTGAATATGGAGACGGCTCGATTCTTCAAACAGGACTTTGAGGAGAACGGCTCCATGGACAATGTGTGTCTGTTCCTCAATCTGGCCAATGATCCAACGTAAGTTACTCAAACCATTCTGAAGAAATATATCTGCCCCCTTCAGCCGTGGCCTTTGGAGATGACGTTAATCCCTTAGACATCCTCCCACAATATCTTAGAGATTCTATTCAATTCAATTCAATATTTATTGTCCATAAAATTGAAATTTGCTTTGTCGAACATGCTCATAACCGTAAAAATATATTTTACAAAATTACAGAATTACAAATTATACTGAAGAAGAACAATATTTTATACTTAAAGTTCTGTGCTAAATATCAAGCAAATATCAAGTTCTGGTGACAGAATCAATGGAGTGTGGGTTCGATTCTCGGTTGTGACACTTATGTCTTTAAGCAAGGCACTTAACTATAATGGCTTCTCTTAACCCAGGGGAACCTAAGAGGGTCGAGACAGCACTATGGTTGGATTAAACCCTTGGCGCTTATTTAAGCAGCTCGGGGTTGTACGCTCCCCAGGAACTTGAGACAGATAGAGGGAATGGTCTTAGTATGCCTGATAAACACGGGTAATAATGTTGTAAAGTGCCTTGGTCTAGCTACTAGGATATGTGTTCTATATAAGAACCAAGTGTTATTGTTATTGTTATTATTGTTGTTTTGATTGTCCAGTATTGAGCGTATCATTACACCTCGTCTGGCGTTGACGGCAGCTGAGTTCCTTGCCTACCAATGTGAGAAACACGTCCTGGTCATCTTGACTGATATGAGCTCCTACGCTGAAGCTCTGAGAGAGGTACGTACACTTAAGGATTTACTGAAGGAATCTGGGATGGGTTTGGGTCTCATGAATCTAAGGGTGAATTTTTGTGGGTTATGAATTGTGTATAAATTTCCATGAAATATGGAAATAAATGTCAGTTTTGGATTGAATTTAAAGGTTATTTTGTCTCAGGTTAGACTTGATTAATGGATTTTGTGGCAAGAAAGTTTTTCAAGTTGAGACTTGATGTTGAAAATTGATTAGCTATTGAATAATCATTAGCTTAGTCTATAAGCAAATTATGAAGTGTATCTCTGTTTATCACTTGAAGGTGTCGGCTGCTCGTGAGGAGGTGCCCGGTAGACGTGGTTTCCCTGGTTACATGTACACCGATCTGGCCACGATCTACGAGAGAGCCGGCCGTGTGGAAGGACGTAATGGTTCCATCACACAGATACCTATCTTGACTATGCCTAATGATGGTAAGATGAAGGGCGGAGTCATTAATATTCAGTAGAGGGGGTTGAACTTGGGCTTGAATACAATTAAAGGTGTATACAGGATTGATAGAGAGGACAAAATAGTTGGAGACTGTGTTCATGTTTTGTGTGATCAATCATATATATGAAATAATCTGTTATTGTGTGAGAACAAATTTATCTTCAAACAATTTCATGGCTCTGCTTACCGCAAGCAAAGAATTGGCGCTTAGGGAATTCCACGCTTACGTCAAGCGTATTTCACAGGTTAACAGGGAATTTTTGCATGTGCGCATGCGTACTCCACGCTACTAAAAGTACTGGGCAGAAATTCGGCGCTTGCACAGTACGTGGAAAATGTTGATCGCAAGGGCAAAATTTTGCAGTAAGCAGAGCCATGAAATTGGGCCCTATTTATTTTTTTAAGAGAACGGAAGCTAAAACTTATTTCTTTTGTGTGATTCAAACTTTGTTCCCCTACAGATATTACCCATCCCATTCCTGATTTGACCGGATACATCACTGAGGGTCAGATCTATGTGGAAAGACAGCTCCACAACAGACAGGTAATACAGGCCTTGAAGTACACAGAGACCACAGCCCCAAATGGCATCTTTTGACCAAGGGCCCGATTTCACAAAGAACTAAGATGAGTTGTCAGTGGAGGTAAATCTTAGCTCGTTGTGAAGTCAGCCCCTGGTCTTGGCCTTAGTGCCCTTCAAAATATTTCTGTAGACTTTAAAGCTATCTTTGTGTCGCAGGTTCTATTTTGATGAATGACTTTGTGTAATTCTGCTTTGATAGATTTACCCGCCAATCAACGTGCTTCCATCTCTGTCACGTTTGATGAAGTCCGCCATCGGAGAAGGAATGACAAGAAAGGACCACGCAGACGTCTCCAATCAGCTGGTAAGACGGTCGTTTTGTCTGAAAGAGTTTCTGGGAAACTTCAACTATGAGATGCTTATGAGATATTTTTTTGAGATTTGAATCTCTTGATTTTGAATTCAACTGTTTGATACTTTGTCCTAATGTTGCTCAGCTGGGTTGTCCGTCCTTTTTTATTACCATTCACTTGCAACCTCTATCCACTTGCAACCTCTATCCTTGACTACGTTTACCGTTGACAGAAATGAGATTTGAAGCATGTGAAATTCTTGAAAGATGGTTTTCAGGACTGGATTCCCCCCCTTATTCTAGACCCAGAACCTCCAATTCAGGAGGTTTACAGACTCTGTGCATCACCAGAAATACAAAACTACAGGTTCAGACACAATGTGGACTATTTCTGTCTCACTTAGGTGATTGCTTTACGTCTTTCAAGGAGATTTTGAGAAAATCCTGAAAAAAGAAAAAATCCAGAGAAATCACACGCTACTTTTTTCTTGACCACTATTGTTATCTCTTTATTTGTTTTTCCTTTGGACGATGGGGGTTTCATCCCATGAAAATACTCAAGGATAGGACCAATGTAGACAGTTGATTTCGTCTACAAATTTAACCCTCACTGTGTGAAACTTGAAAAATCTGGAAAGTGCTTTTCATCTAACTTTTGTGGCTTTATCTTTTGTGTTTTTTTATTTGACAGTATGCTAACTATGCCATTGGGAAGGACGTGCAAGCCATGAAGGCTGTGGTGGGAGAAGAAGCCCTGACCCCAGATGATCTGCTCTATCTTGAGTTTCTGGGCAAGTTTGAGAAGAACTTCATTGCCCAAGGTAAGTTTATTGAGTTATTTATCTTCATGGAACCAGATAAGCTCCAGCTTAGCTCAATGATTCACGAAGGCGGAACTAGAACTACGAACATTTCTGTATATTTAGGCATATTTTGTTTGGCTTTTTCCACTCGCAGGGAGCTACGAGAACCGCACAGTATTTGAGTCGCTTGACATCGGCTGGCAGCTCCTTCGAATCTTCCCCAAAGAAATGCTCAAGAGAATCCCGCAGAGCACACTGGCAGAGTTCTACCCACGTGACGCCCGCCGTTAATTCATCAAAAACACATCTCAATCTTGAAAGTATCTGTCTCCTATTCTTTGCTTATCTCATCATTTCCCAAGTTTTAGAAAGTTACATTCCAGGGGTTTCTTTTCGTCTCATTTTTGTTTTTTCCCAACAATTGCAGGGATTGAGTGGAACTTTAGATTTCTTTAAAAACACATCCTCTTATTTTACCTTCTGGATTTAGACTTTGAACAAATCATCCAAGTCCCTCTTAGTCTTGGTACATTTGCCAAGAGACCGCAGTGTGTGTTTACAGTCGTAGCAAAACATATAAATTTGTGTAAAGATGCAAGAATGTCTGAATGGAAAACATCTTTAGGCCATTTCTACTTCAGAATGACACGTAACTTTTGTCACATCTCTCTTACTTCGTTGAAAGCTTGCACGAAAACGAGATGCCGGATACCAATAAAGCTGGTATATTTTGTAAAAAACTTGCAACTTTTAAAAGTGAATTCCTATTTTCTATTGACCGGATATATTCACATATTGCTTGCAGCTGTCGCCAAGTAGTGATGTAAAGATATCTACAGCAAAATAGGCTGGTCCAGAGTAATTCAGACTGTCTTAGACATTTAAACTAGCTCATACTGAACGCATTGTTTGTGCCCTAGTCTTATTTGTTTACATTCAATATTTAATTTTCTTCCTTTCCTCTTTAGTCTCCAGTATACTTGGAGTAAAAAAATGGGATATATTAATATTAATAGCAATACTTATATCAATGTATAGAATATATAATATAAAACTGTTTGGAAAACTCTTGTGAGTTATTGTAAATGTCACCCGTGTGATGTCAAAACAGTCAGTTAAATGAATTTAAAGTACTATTTGAACTTGGTTTGGTCAGTGGTATACCTTGACGATTTCAATTTATGTTCGTGTCTACTAGCAAGTTTTCATTTCTTACTTTTCCAACTGGACTTCTTTATCGAGGCTGATGGAGGACTTTACAACATTTCATCCAAAAGCTGACATGGCCGGTGAAGGGACAAAGTTGTTACAAAGTAAAAAGTGGGTTTTGCTAAATAGATTACATGTACATTTCCTGCAGGAATTGAATAAACTATTGTGAAGACCAAGATATTTTTGTGGTCTGTTAAAAATTGTGTTCATTGTTTGATTTCTTTTTGTGAATAAATGTGGAGTAACGTTCTTTCTTTAATGACTCAACAATTATTTGCAATAAATTTAGAGTTTCCTGAAGATACAAGGAGCAACTTCAAAAGAATTGTTTTTACCATAAGGACAGACATCTAAATTTCTGTCATGTGTAGTGCGTAAATCTTTAAATTACACAGTAGGCAGTACGGATAGGTAGGCATACCCAGAGCTGTGGGGACTTTTATACAATGGAACAAAGGTCCCCACAACGTTTTTCTTTGTTAAACTGGGTCCCCACACCAGATTCTTTAGAAAAGGGAATAATAGAACAACAATAGGAAGTCCCCACAACGGTGTGCGCACCGGGATTGATACATGTGTACTTTCTTTTTTTACACACTATGCACAGCGGACATATGGATTTCTGGCCATGTTCGGATAAGCTCATACAAAGTGAAACTTCGAAAAGGTTTGGTGCTAAAGACATTTTAATTAGCATCAACCAATATTGACTATTATGATAAACATTGCAAACATTGCAACCACCTGGCAAGCCCATTCGTATACAAAAATGAATTATAATACTATTAGTCACACACTAAAAGACTTGGTTAAAACATAGGAAGACAAATTTTTTAAATGATTGACAGGAATCAAAATGGCAGTATTTTGTAATGGGATTTTAACGTAACAGGCTCTTGGGGTGTGTGTTTTTTGCTTGTGATTGGTCAACTGCATTCAGAGACAGAGGTTCATGGATCAGTCTATTCTGTTCAGAATTTATGGAATGCTCCTTCGTGAGTTAATGGCTTATTGTATAGCTTCCTGGGGAGTATAGAGCCCAAGACACCAAAGATGTAGTACACCAAGCTAATTAATCACAAGAACCATCTCAGCCCTCTTATCCCTGGGTGAAGAGAAGCAATTATAGTGAAGCATCTCTCTGATGGGCACAGGTGTCATGACCGTGATTCGAAACCCACACCCTAATGACTTAGCCAGTGGAACTTGAGTCCGGTGCACTAGACTGCTCGTCCACGACACGCCAGTATTGAGAGCACTTTTTCATAATCACTGTCTCAATTGTTATGTGAACATGAATTTATCACACGTGGGATGCAACTTTTTCAAAGTGAATTTGACTTACAAATCCAAAATGCAAAGATTTCTATGAATTCTAAAATTGAAAATTCAAGTTTTTTAAATGAATTTTCTTTGTCAAAACAACCTGAATTATTTCATACCGAATTTGTTGTTCCATAATAAATGTATTCTTATGTTATGTTATGTACATAATGTAATTTATATGTTGCATTACACTTTAAACAATATTGTAAAATATATGTGAGGTAAAAAATGCTGGAATTATATGTAATGATAAATGACCCTTTTGTTTCAAATTCATTTGATCTGCATACGTACAACCTAATATCATGGAATGTTTTTTCTCTTCCTTTCCCATAAAAAGCCGCCCACAATTAATGTACAATGTATTTATAACCACAAAACTTCTACCAAAAAAAATAATAATAAAATAATCCCCACCAAAAATTAGTTTATTCAAAGTTCTTTGAACAATAATGTAACATCATTCAATGGCTTCTGACTGGCAACCCCCGAACAAAGGTAATGACAAAATAGGCTAGATACCTCAGTTGGTAGAGTGCCTGCACGTTAATCCGGAGGTCGTTGGTTCAAATCCGGCTTTAGTCAATTTTCTTTGTTCAACCCAAAAATCATTCAAACAGAACTAAACTTCTTGCCAAATAGGTCTTCAAAACATTACTTGGCGTAAAAAAGGGTGCAAGCACCAACTTCTACATAACCTTCATTTCAGATAGAAAATCACCTCACCTGCGATTCACCATTGACGAGTTTGTTGGCACCACAGTTCTGTAACAGCAAGGCCTCGTTTAAGTAGACAGGTTTCTCTTTCAAACTAAACCTTCACTTGGTTTTTTGCTCAATTCAAGAGAAAATCGGCTTGGCCTTGGTCGAATCCTTTAGTCTTATTGATGAAGAGCTGGTATGAGTTCTTCATCTCGCTATATTTTTCCTCCCACTGTTTCTTGACCTGGCACTCTTGGTCGACTTCCTTAAGGGTTTCCTGATTTCTCAGCTCCAACTTCTTGATTGTCTCTCGGAGTTTCTGAATCTCTGACTGGTGGACTGTTTTGACGCGTCCGAGTTCAATGGCGGCAATGCGGCGCTCCTCGCGTTGGGCTGTCAAAATGGCCTCGATGCGCTCCTGTTTCATGCGCTCCTCCATGGCCTGCAGTGCTTGAGATTTCTCTTGGGACGCCTTCTTAGCAGTTTGGGACTCACGGTCGGCTGTTACTCTGGTAGAATGAAATAGTAAAAAGTCCACTTTAAAAATTTTATTTAGGGATTTAAAAAAAAAATAATAATTTGACAGATCGCCTAACATTACAAGACCACAGACGGCCACTTTAAGAAAATCTTTAATAAATGAACCCTGACCTTGCCACTCTCTCAGCTTCCTTCCTGGCAATCTCGACCTCCTCTTTCCTGGCCACAGCAACTGCCTCTTCCTTCTCTTTAACACCCTGTGCTCGGACTTTCTCGACAGTATCTCTTAAGATCTTCTCCCCTGTTTCTTTCTCATGACGTACCTGCTCACTAGCTTGCTTTGTCATGATGCCCTCAACCTTTAATGCTTCTTCCTTTGAAATGAAAAGAGTAAATATACCCAGTGTGATTTATTGTTTTTATATCCTACAAATATTGAATGCATGTGAATGCATTCTCGCAGAATATACTCATGAGGTGAGATCTAGAAAATTCCATTTCACTCTGCTTCGCTTCGTGAAATGTAATTAAAAGTCACATTTTACCAATTGAGTATATTCTGTGACAATGCAAGAACGACATGCATTTTTTTAATTTTTATTTACAGAGAGATCCTTGTCATTTGAAAATATTTCACAATATAGACCTTATGCATATGACGTCATTTGAGTAGGGCGCCCTCACCTAGAGGTCAAAAGGAAGATGCTCATTGGCCAGTCTTGTGCGCCACGCGTACAAATCAGCGCGTTTCCATTGTTTCATCATCAGTTTACCTCTAAGATGGCGGCTTGGTGACGTCAATGCATAAGGTCTATACACAAAATAGACTCTGAAATACACCGTCCAGGACACTTCTAGATTACACAATTCAATGGAAGCCCAATGTTGACATATTGTTAAAATTATTTTGAACAAGGGTCTCCCCCCCATCTAGTGGGGCCTGCGTGCCTGTTCAGGATTCCCCTTTTGCACGTTTTTTAATGGTTAACTAAACAAAATACTTGAGGTTTGCAAAGTCTGTTACATACAACAGGTATAACTAGAATCAAGGAATCCTCGAAAAATACTTAGCACTGCAGCTCATAGCCACCATAGGCACAAAGTGAGATTTGAAAAGCTGTATTTAAGAATATTTAAAGGCCTGTACACTATTGGTAAGATCGAAAAACACAAATGTTCACAGATTCACACATAACTTAAGATCGAAAAACACAAATGTTCACAGATTCACACATAACTTACATGATTTAAAGTAAGTAATGGTAGAAAGGGTTCCTTAAAATAGTTCTGCCTAAAATGCTATCGTTTCTGAGAAATGAGTAAAACAATAGTTTTTATCGCGCGTGATAATAAACTTGATGTTTGAAAAACAGAAAACACATAAGGTCTCTTTTCACTATTTTCTCGTGACCTCGATGACCAATTGAGCTCAAACTTTCACAGTTTTTTTTGTTCATAATGCATATGTTGAATCACACAAAATGTGGACACTGATTTTGAGCTGTTACCAAAAGTATACAATGCCTTTAAATAATGAGTTCTACCTCCTGAACCCAAGCCATAGTCTTGACTCAAGACACATACATCTCATGACTGTAATGCATCACACACAAATGAAGCCTACTAGTGTATGGTAAAAAAACATCAAGGTTGCATCAAACTCCTTGAATAGAGCCTACCCAGCCCATAACCTCTCACCTTGAGTGACTTCTCATGGCTGATCTTTAGATTACTGATGGCTTTATCCAGATCAATCTTAGCCAGGTCTCTGCACTTCTCCAGGGCTACGTTCTTCATGTGCTCTGCCTCTTGCCAAACCTTGTGCTCGGCGGCTGATATTGCTCTGTCTTTATCATTCTCTGCCTGGGACTCCCATTGGGTGTGAATATTCTGCCCAATATCTACAAAAAAATCAACAATGCATAATTAATAAATTGTGTCTTTATTTCATTGTAAGAAAGGCATGATAGATAGTAGGTTTTTGTAAGAGTGCATTCATTTAAACTAACAATTTTCCATAAAATTTAAAACAGAATTGTAAATATTTACACAAAAATAGTTATTGGCCTTACGTTTCAACCCTAGCAGATTTTTTTTGCTAGGGTTGAAGCGTCAGGCCTCTTAATTTTTTCCATTTATACCATAATGTCCTTTTGGTTGATAAACAGTTTGCAACAGCTAATTTTATTTTCTCATTTGTAAACATATAAATGAAATAGAGTAAGCATTTTTGAAGTAATAGGCTTCTTTCTCTTGCCTTGCAAAGGCTTGACAAATAAGACGTTGGATTTACTTAAGCCAAGGCTTGGCTTCAGCAGCCAGGTATCAAACGTTTTAAAGCTGGCTGTCAGAGTTTAGCAGTGACTTCAACATTGGCAGTTAGTTTATTAACCTTGACAGACTACCAGGCAGCTTGGTCAGAGTGAGGCCCAAATCCTTCCATTTCCTCTTTCTACTATGTCACTCCACACAAAGTTGTTTGGACTTAGATTGGAATGCCTTACCCTGTGATAAGTAATTGTTACATGGGCCTACTGGTGTGGCAGGAGATTTTGTCCCCCTGGAGATGTTGTCGCCCCCATACGACGAATTGTGTCAGAATTTCGTCTGATAGCTGACTCTTTTGAATGAACTTCCTTCAGCCCATGTTCATTTAAAATGTATGGGAGACACAAACACCGGGGACAAAATCCCTATGACACCGGCCCAAATCATTCTTAATCCTTTACTTTGGCAATTGGATATAGAAGTATTCGGCTCTGTTAAAATTGAGTTGTTATAACTCTATTGTGTATAGAGCATGCATTTTGACAAGGGTGAAATATAATAGATGTAACTAAATTGTGAATAATGAAAATTTCCAGCAAAACAAATTGTACACACTTCTAATAACTACTCATCAACCAACAACTCTGACTGAGACTTCACCATACCTAAGATATTCTGATGTGTGTACATCTGAGTTTGGACTGGTTTACTGTCCTCATAGCGTAGAGGTATCCCATCATACCGTGGCGACAAAGCCTTGTTTTCTTTACCTCGCTTGTCCATTCTTTATCCCTGACAAAATACTGTAGAAAAACAAAAACAAAATTATATTTGTAATCTTATTCTAATTTATATTTGACTTTTAGCTGAAGTTAAGAAAAAATAAGACCTAATAGTAATATTATTAGTGTGAAAATATTGTGGATTGAGGGAATCGGGCGGTCAGATTTTGATTTTTTGTTTTCTTCTGTGATCTGAATTAAATTAAATGGCACTATTTATTGGGATCGTGGCCTAAACTCGTTCGTTTCTCCCACTTGAATCGTACTTACCACGTATAGTCAAACCTCATATTACCGCGGGTCTCGTAATACCGAGGTACCAAAAAATCTGTTTTTTTCGTTGTCAATACGCCCTCAAGCGACGACTTTCAATAAGTGAACCGGTAACTAAGGCCCTGACAACTATTTTGTGGACTTCCGAGAAAAAAATTATCGTCTCCTGGAAAGTTATACAAAAAATTGTACAAAAATGTACTTTTTACTGACCTAGTGAATTTCCGTTGACCATGTCCGTCAAAACGTACCCCTATTCTTTTCACACTTTATTGCCAAGTTCATTTTGTTGACGCAAATTCAAAGTGCTAGCCCCAATTTTCACTTTTGCAATTTGTTATTGGACGTGTCACACTCTCGAAATTGTGCACAGAAGTACGGAGTTAAAACAAGGTTTTTTTTTCGTAAAATACCATTTGCTGCCGCTGTGAAGAATTGCGCGCTCAATATCCTTTACCGTACATGTCACATGTCAGTATGATGCCGCGATGATTATGAGGCTCTCCTCCAGAATCGCACCACGCGCATTAGCCCCATTAATAGTGCCAATACTCTGGACTTCCTCCGATCCTTGGCCCTACGCCCATGTACCTCCAGGAGGTGGGATAATTTTTCGAATATAATAAACTCACGTTTTTATGCCGAGATTTTTTCCCGTTGTCACTCATTGTATCCGATTTGTGGACAGCACATTAAAACGCACTTGTGCGCGCTCGTTTCGGTGTAATTTTGAAGAAATTATGAGGCGTTACTGCCACCGATTTGACTGCCCGGCATCCATGATGTTTGCTAATGCGCATGCGGGCGGCATTCACGCATTGCGCAAAAATTAAGACAGCGCGGTGTGCGCGGAGCCTTTTGCCTAGCTTCCAGCGCACTGCGCTGTCTTTAGGCTACGCGCACACCGCGCTGTCTTAATTTTTGCGCAATGCGTGAACGCCGCCCGCATGCGCATTAGCAAACATCATGGATGCCGGGCAGTCAAATCGGTGGCAGTAACGCCTCAGAATTTCTTCAAAATTACACCAAAACGAGCGAGCACAAGTGCGTTTTAATGTGCTGTCCACAAATCGGATACAATGAGTGACAACTGGGGAAAAAATCTCGCCATAAAAACGTGCGTTTATATTCGAAAAATTATCCCACCTCCTGGAGGTACATGGGCGTAGGGCCAAGGATCGGAGGAAGTCCAGAGTATTGGCACTATTAATGGGGCTACACGCACATGCTCACTTTCAGAGACGTCGTTGACGAATTAAATCAGACAAATTATGTATTTTTTTTAGCTCATAGTGGAAAGTAATACTTCAGCAATGATAATAACAGGACACTTTACACAGGTTGGTAATATTTGTTTATTTGGATACAAAAAAGCGATAACCACCGCGATAATAGGGTAACCGATCCTACGGTCAGCGGTCAGTGCGGTGGTTCAAGCATGGGATGGCGGAGGTCCGAGTCCGTTCGAAGGCAAATTCGAAGGCAAATTCATGCACACACACGGTCGGTGTGGTGATTTGTTCCCCCGACTACAACTGAGACACAACAGGCAGGCACAAGCAAAAACTAGATTTCACCTCACCCGTTAACCCGAAGTGCTCACTTCAAATATAATAATAACAGTCTTACATCAAAACAAACACAAATTTTGATTAAAAATATTGACTTACGTGGTCACTGATCGTCTTTGGTGTCTGATGGGATCTGGATCCAATAGAGGCGAACAACTACTAGGCCTACATGTAAATAACAAACATGCGCCTAAAGAATAAGATCGTTCACAAATTTCTCTTTTTTTAGACAATCCACATTTGTTTTTCTTTTAGATAGACATAATAAGATAATTAATTTTAAAATGTCAGTATTTATCACTATGTTTTGTATAATATACAACTTTTTCAGATAACGCGGAAGAATATTTTTCATCTTGTCAGTTGCATAGCAACTTATTATTTGCTACTTGAGGGCGCTATACATATAAAATTTGCGTCGTCTGCTACAAGCGTTGAGTCAAAAGAACCATGGATGGTTGGTTGTACCACCTATTCCTACCTCCATGGTTGTACAACATGAAAGGTTCAATGGCAAAAAAACAAACTGCAAATCAAAAGTATTTTTATATTTTAATATCGAAAACCACCAAAAGCATTGAGGAACCGATGTTGAACAAAATTGTGAACCTACTAAAATTTGTCGAAAGGTGATGGTTAAAAAAAAAACATAACAAAAACACTCTTGTCTCCCGTCGACGGACGGTGTATAATAATTTGAGTCCATCGATTCCTTTGGAACTACCCAATGTACTCTAGAACCAAACAATGCACTCATATATCTCAAAAGGCTTATTAAAAGAAAACACTTGTGCGCCGACAGTTGAGGGCGCAAGGTTGCAACAACAAAATCTAGCCGTGCAGATTTATTCACTACATACCCTAGCTATTATTTTTCACGAGCAATCAATAACGAATCATATATCGCAGGTGTTTTGTTTTCCGCGTTACGGGAAACCATATTTTTTGGTCCATGGTTCTTTGCTTGACTGGATGTGCAGGTGCTTATTGATTGATTGTTCAATAGTTGCTTAAAGCTTTCCTCTTGCCTTCTTGGGTTCCTATTTACGGGAAGGGTGGACGGCCAGCGAACGGCCAGCCACACCCCTCCACCCGGACCAAAAGCTGGTGTATGTAATATTTACCCATCGGGTAGTACTTCTAATCTTGGACATTACCACTTTTGTATATAAATACAGATTACAGTATAAGATCACAGAGAAACGACCCACAAGTAGGAACAACAATATCAAGCGCTATACCTCCATGCTCCAATCAGCTGTCCATCGCCCATCACTCCCCTCGCCCCGATCCACGTTTCACTAGTCGAGCCGGCAGGCTACCGTCCTTCCCGGCATATTGTCACCGATTACAATTTTCCATTTTAGCGGTATTGGAATAAATCAAATATCCCCCATTATAAATATTTAACAGAGCACTCTATCTGAATTTGGCCTGAATTATTTCCGCACGAGGAAATTTTGAATAGGGCCTATAGTGGTTTTAATTTGCACATCAACACGTAGAACTAATCCACCAGTTCAATGTATTGAACACTCTGAAATTAAAAAGAAAGGCATTATGCCTACAAATTAGTCCTACAAATTAGTCCATACAAATCTTATTTTTGCTTATCGTCGACGATAACAGCCACGTTGAAATAAAAGCTGTTTTAAATTTACCCACCATCAACATAACTGGGACACTGATAATAATGTACATTATAATAAGATAAATAATCTAAAACAAACAACCTCAGACTAATTTATTTTCCGGCATCGAACAGCTGCTTGCGATTGGGATTAACTCTCACGAGTTGTCACTGGAACACGAGTATTCGCGAGAAAGAAAAAAAATGAGCACTGGGTCTGATGCAATTGCATTTAAATGAGTAGTGCCTGCAGGGGAACGTGTTACTAGACCAAAATAGAATAATTATGTCCCGAATACAGATGTTCGTCGGATAAAGGTTAACTCAATGATCTAGGCGATTTATTTTGGAAACCTTGAGATCAAGGGAAATTTATTTTAAAGAGTTTTATGCAAATAATAACCTGGATTGGAAGCACATGATCACGTTTTAGATAATTATACAGACGGCAGACAACAAAATGGGTTTGTTTTTCCCCCTGAGTTGCAGCCTGAAAAGTAAGTTAAATGGTTTTACAGAAATTGTACACAAACTTAAATTTCATTTGAAGAACTGCAAATTGTTAAAGCTGTCATTTTTAATGCACACTAAAATCGCCTGGGTCAGAATTGACCAGGATCCAGGTCAGACTTGACCTGGACCAGTGTGGCCTGACCTCTTTCTGGGTCAGTATAACCTGGAATCTGTGTCAAAATGATACAGAAAGGTCAAAATGGGGCAGAATCTGAGTGAAATCCAATTTTTGTAAAGACCAATTTTCCGGGTCAACCTGAACCATCAATCCTATAGCCCTAGGACATGAAACCGTGTCAGTGGGAGACTTTAGAACGATAGGTGGCAGCAGACTTACCATTGTTTACGTAGTTCTGAGCATGCGCACATTACCCAGAACAATGGATTTACCTGGTAAGTCTGCTGCCACTAGCGTTCCAAAAGTCTCCCATTCTGACCTGGGAGTTTTTAGTTTGTAACGTGCCATATTAAATGAATAAATGATGTTATTTCTATGATTAACAGAGTTGACATTTTGATTACGGTCGACTGATATGCCGCGTCATTTTGGCTTTTAAATAATCTATCCAGGCACGATGAATTCGCTAACTTGTTTCATATAGTTGGCCTACAGTGATTATGTGTATATTGTAGAATGTAGATGACGTTGTTAACCATTATTGTATACCATCACTTTATTTTTGGGGGGTGGCGGGGAGGGTATTATTCTGAAATTTATTGTGCTGGTATCCGGTTTGCGTGAGGTAGAACAGCAGCGGATCTGTCATTTTAATTCTCCGGGCTGAGGGAATTCGCTACCTTGTTTCATTGAGATACAATGAAATGTGTGCAACATTTCTCCTAATTAGCAAGAAAGTTGTTTGTGAGTACACAAAAACAAGGCAATGCATATTAATTAATAATTGGAAATAATACGGGTATCTCTGGGGTTTTCAACAGGTCAAAAGGACAAACATTGTAATTTTGGAGAGAAAGAAAAAAAAATCTGCAATTGTCTTATATTTTTAATGGGAGCCCTTTGAATCCATTAAAATTTCACTAATTAAAACACAAAATTACAAGCTGTAGTTAGGTTGGCGTGTTTGTGCGCAGACAGGGACCGTTTTGTGTGATTTGATAATGTATTCCATGGCCCATGTTACATTTTAGTTTGAAGTACTCCAACAATCTCATATGTTTCAAAGGTTGTGTTTACCACTTGGAATGAAAATGGTCTAAATTGGAATTCACGTCCTCTAGTTCGTGCATAAAACCTCAGTACGCAATCCCTGGTACAGGATCATAAAACGGTAAACATTCTCTTCACACAAATACGGTGAGGGGCTTAAAGTGTACACACAGCGCCCAAGCGCAGCAGACGTCGAATTTGCAACTCGCGACGCACGAACAGTGATCTGTAAGTTGCGAGGTTTGACCAAAAAGGGACAAGCATTCAGCAGACCTGCAGACGACAGGCCTTGCAGCATGCGGGTCTCTTATTTTAAACAACATCAACAATCATCGAGCTGTGGTGAATTATAACTGGCTTTACTTGCACCAAAAAGAAAGCTTCGGACTCTGGACGTGAGGGCGGGATAATGCATGCACATCACACGGTACGCGATCATTAGGTAAGGGAAGTCAGTTTGAAATTAAGCAAACGACGCGTGCTCGAAAGCTGCGTGCCGATGAGCAGTGGAGATAGTGAAGAAGATCACAAGATATAAGGCTAGAAAAGGCTCAGGGCATCTATCGGCTGTATGGGAGGATTATGAACAACTTGATGGTTGATGAGTAAATGTAATTGATGACGGGCAGCTGTATCAACGCTCTGGTGACACCTTCATTCAGGCGAGAGTTGCATACGACATGGCACCTCCTCGATGGAGCCGGTCTTACATACTGTGGATTGTGGTTGTTGTAATGGGAATATGTGCTGGTGTTTGCTGTGCGGATGTTGCCACGGGTGAGTATTGATTCGGATGATATCGATTTGCCATCAAGCCTAACTGATGTTTTTTTAAAGGTCTTTAAGAAGAATGGTTTGTCATTTTCCTCCAATTTGGATGATTAATTTGTTAGTATTTGCTTTATTGGTTTAAAATTGTTGCCATCGTGATTCTGCATCTTTGTTGGTCTCCTTTACGCATCCTAAAACCAACATGTTTCGCTTCTTCATCCTTCGTTAGACATCTCCTCTGTCTTACTCTCCTCACGGTTTCCCGCCCATCTCCATCCAACCTGACGTGTATCTCATCACAGTGGCGTATATAATATCCAATAGGCGTTACTAATGCGGGAGAGGGGGACTTTTGGTGTAATCGAACCATTCATTTACGCATTTCTTGACCTCATTTTGGGAGACTGGGGGAGAGCCAGGTTCAGAGCGGATAGGGGCTCCCCTACTTACCCTTCCCCTTACCCCCCTCCTGGTGGTTTACTTCACTGCTCACAGCGCAGTGACTTACTCCCCCAACCGTCTACTTTCTTAGTACCTCCCCTTCTGATCCCAAACCTATGATCTCCCACCATTCCACTTTTCCAATAGCGTTCATCCCCTATCCCTAAAAATCATTACTTGAAGTGCTCTTTGCCTAGCCTGAACACCTTTCCACATCCCCAAGGGTATAGACCTACACATTCCCTCTTCCTATCAGTCTCACAAAATTTCATAACGACACTTCGTCCGTTTAAAAAGCACGTTACCAACATCGGTAGTTGTCAAAGACCAGTATCCCCACTTGATGTGACCCAACATAATTAATGAAATAACAAACCTGTGAATGTTTTAGCTAATTCGGTCATGGGAGCCGTGATAAAATATTGACAAACCACATTGTATTGTTCACTGTTTTCAAACATTGGGTTTCGGACTCCCGAGAACTAATTATTTTACTAATTTCACAAAAACCATAGTTTCAAACAAACATATTTTAAGGGAAGTTTCCCGCCTTGGCCATCTTTATAACATTACATGCGCAAATCTTCAAACATTTATATTTTTCACCAATGTTGTGCACATCTTTTGAATCTCTGTCCTCCTATTCCATCACCAAAATTCACCTCCAACACCCATCAAATTTCCACATCAAAATTCACCTCCCCATGTACCCATCACATTTCCACAAGTCAATTTACCCATTATTACGTCGCTACTGGCCCCTTTTGTGTGCCCCATTGGCCTCTCGAATCCACCCCGTCTCCCCCGCCATCCTGAGACCCACCGGTGAACCTCATCATTTCCAATTAGTCGAATCGTCCTTTCGCTCACTGCCTCAGACTTCACTCTTGCCTCATTCCACTAATATCTTCCCTCAGGCAATTTGGTGAAACCCCAAACCTATATAGGCATCAGCAACGCGCAAGAATTAAGGCATTGCAATATTTCATTGAAGGTCCCTGATGGACGAGGTGCCGACTCGGCATTTCATTCTCCTCAAAGACACAGAAACAACCCTCAAAGACCCATTATACATCAACCCGATCATCAATCATCTTTTAATCATAATCCAAGAGAGCAATGGCAGTTAATATATTAAGACACCATCGGCACCCATGCACATCTCACCCGTGTAATATACCAGTCCACTCCACGGCACTATTTATTTCCACGCTGTACATCGCATAATGACAGCATCTTCCATAAACACAATAATACGCACAATCACGCACATACAAGGCCGTGTGAGCTAATTGGGCTTTCCAATTCCAGAATTCCATACGGCCGAAGTTTTCCCTTTCTTTTTCCCTTCTTTTTCCCCTTTTGTTCAATCAAATCTATGGCGACTGTGACTTGACAGTGACGGGTAAAACAACACGGTTGTCTCGGCCTTCTATAAAGCGCGGTCGTTTGGCAGACGCAATGGGCTTGGATAACCCGCTGCTTCAACCGGAGCCAATAAAGCTGCTATACGGTTCCAAATAACGAGCACTATTATTTTTAGTATTACATTTAAAGATCAGACAAAGTCGGATTTGTCATAGCGGTAACGAGTTTGTGGCAGTTACAATCCGATAGCTCACTTATTATCAATTTCATGTCAGGTCTTTCATTTTCGGTTGAAGTAGTACTAGTAGGGCCTACTGTCAAAGTCGAGGAAGTATGTATTTAAATAACCATCAAAATAATTGTTGCTTGTTGAGATCGCAGCGATCAGAATGCGAGCTTCATTTTTAATGACATGCACAACAATGCACTCTAAAAACTTGAGTAAATCATCTACCGTTTTTTGATTTCGCGAGTCCCAAATTCGATGTTTACAACAGTGAAATTAGTTATAGGGCGGGTTTTCACTATTTTCTTTTTACCCCGATGACCGATTGAGCTTAAACTTTCACAGGTTTATTACTTCAGTGTATGTTGAACACACAGTTCGGATACAGGTCTTTGACACTTTCAAATATTGACGGCGTGCTTGATTTATAATACGGTTTTACCTGTGTTTTAGCTGGTGAGCCATCTCTGCTGAGCATTGTTTGGGTCTTTGCTAAACAACTCTTCTTGCTTAAAAGCTTTAATTAATGAAATTGTTCCTCTGACAACATGTAGCCTAACAATCGAACACAATTTGACAGTTTGTATAACTATAAGGTGATGGGATTGTGTCTTGGTTAATACAACAAGCGTGATGGAATTGGCACACAGTCAAAGTATATCATTAGAAAAGTATAGGTATTTGACTAATTGGGCCATCACAGATTTTTCCTTTGACAAAATAATGGGTAAAGAATAACTAGCAATGGCAGCACATTTCGAAGTTTTGAAAATTGCTTCTTGTTCTGGGCCTACATGATATTGTCTTCAAAGGACAAATCTGCAATGGCCCTATAGCCAATTCCTCACGACATACTCATGACTGTGTCCAAAATTCAAAGTTGTATAATCAAGGCACAATTTCCCAAAATATTTCCCATATCTGCCTCACTATCATAAATCAATGTCATATTTTATTAGCACCTGACATCAGATACTGTTTGGAAGCTGTTCTAGCTAGCCATCTTGTAGAAAATTATTCACATCACCCGAAGCAAGGCCACCGGAGTTTTGGGGGAAAGAACAAAATATGTCGTATATAACCCTGTAGATGTTGTGTTTGCCCGTGCAATACTTCGTGAGGATTAATACATTGTCTTCATCACTATATTGACCTCTTGATCTTGACATGCCGTAAGAACTTCTCTATACACCCAATGCATTCTGATAAACAATTATTCACATTGCCAAACTTGATCCATAATAGACTGTGCAAGTCTCGCGCGTATCCGAACGAGAAAACACGTCAAACGAAGAACATTTTAATTTCTGAAATCAAATCTTTGTTTTAAATTATATCTCATGACAAAATCTGAACAACAAAAATAAATCATTACAATTTGATGAAATTAGTTTTAGCTTTTTTTAAAAATACGCCAAAGTGTGTTAATTATTATTAAAAACAAATTAAAACTCTGGGACAAGGATGCTTTTTTGATGTTAACTTTTTAGAAACCCCTTACGCAGATTCGTGAAGGTCAAACTGGTTTTAAATTGACCCGTATCGCAGTTTAAAGAGGAATGCCGACGCCTCAACACCATAGACTGCAATTGAAAGGGTTCGCTTTGCAATTACAGCATCTGGCGATTATAATCGCGAATCCAAAACAAGCTTTTACATAAGTTTTATGATCGGAGGTGAGCACAAAATTCTTAATTTTTTGCAATAACCGGAAGCTGAGGTCAAGTTTAATTCTCGGGTTTTCTTCGTTATATTGTTGAATTGGTTTTACTTTCATATTTTGTTATCACTTAGTATTACATTCCCAACAACATGTATACTTTTCTAGGTCATAACCTACGTTAAACTAAAATAATTGACGAAACAAAATCTTGCCCACGTAAAACTCCATATGGTTGGGACCACTATGGTCCCGGAAGTTCGAATGCGCGCGAGACTTGCACAGTCTATACAAATGAGGTTTACATGAATAAAGCCAATACACCTAGTGTTGTATTCAATTTGCCAACCGCGGGGAAGCTACAGTAAAGTTTTTTTAAGACACGGTGGAGACTCACATAGTGCACTGTTTGGTTTGGGTGTATTCGGACAAATTTACCCAAACCAATTATAATAGTGTCATAGTATTGTGTCCATCATACCTCAAATGGCTTATTACGTTGGGGGGGGGGGGGGGGGATAAAACACCGTTGCAGATAAACTCATAAATGTTTGCATGCGCATGGGCGTTTTGTGTGTAACCTTCTTGAGGCGGGGCCTTTTCGAGATCCTCTCCATTTTACAATAAACCAACGGACTACGTACGATTTTGTCATGTTGCAGACCAATTTCATATTATTTATTACAATATACCACACACAAGATTTATGACATTTTGATTGGTGCAACATGCGTCACGTTTCATCCATTGTTTCACTGCCGCGACCCGTCAATAATTAATATTGGAGTCCAATAAGATGGTAATAATATTGGACGCTTCGAAGCGTCGTTCCCAAATTAATCGTTCCCCAACCGTTTGTCCAAAACGAGGCAAGGTCGTGTCACGGCGGCCAAGGTTGTCTACATGGAGTCGTCCACGATGTTTAGAAGTTCATTTTGTGGTTATTTTTGAAGAACAATCAAATGACAAGGATCTATGTGTGAGTTATAGGCCTGTAAACAAATATTGAAATATCGTTCGTGCTTTAGAATGATTATAATTACGCAGTGAAGTCGGGCTTTTCCATTTCACTTGTCTTCGCCTATTATGAAATGGAATAGTCAGATTTCACCTTGTGACTATTTTATAAATACATTTCACTATGATATCAGTTGCTCTGTTGGGCTAATGGTGGCTTACGTGCATATTACCCCCCACCTTTCCGTTACTTGTCATTGATTTATCAATACACCTACTTATTTCCCCTCCATTTGCAATGGACCCTTCCCATGAAATATGCTAATTACATTCACGCATGCGTACAGACCCTGCTGGTTGGCAAACGCCATAGAGTTGTGCACTAAGTAGACGCACAAGCGCGTCTGCGTCACGCCACCATCAGCCCCACACAAAAAGGGGCAATGTTCCATCATTTTGCCAACCAGCAGTGTAAGTGCGCACGCGTGATGTGCAATTTAAATATTTCATGGGAAGGGTCTATTACATTGCTTTCATCTAAGACCATGATTCCCGCGTTGATGGATTTTGATAATGATATATATTTTCTCATCTTTTTTGCAGATGGGAATTCCATATTAACGGCTGACATCTCTGAAACCTCTACTGAACAACATGTAAGTTACAATAATCTGTTATTTTTCACATCAGAAGGGGTTGTAATGAAGCTACGAGTTGCCAACACCGATAATTGGCAACTGAGACCGCACTGCCGCAGGGCCCAGTTTCATTGAGCTGCTTAAGCAGAAAATGTTGGTTTTAAAATGTCTGCTAAGCAGAAATGTGCAGGATACCAGTCACAAATTGTACTTGCGACATTCAAGTTTGGCTGTTAACCTTATTCTGGCAAGCATACTTTTGCTGTGCTTATATATTTTTGTGCTTAAGCAGCTCTATGAAATTAGGCCCAGTATCCGGTCTTTATATTACGATCCAACATTATAACAAACATGTGAAAGTTTAAGATCAATTGGTCATCGGAGTCACGAGAAAAACAGCGGAGGAACAACAACATTCATATGTTTTTGTTATTTTCAAACATCAGATTTTGGCCCTCGCGAGATCAAAACTTTTGTTTACGCATTTTTCCAAAACGATATCATTTCAAGCAAGAATATTTGAAGGGAAGCTTACCACCATGACTATCTTTATACCGTTTAAGTTATGTGCAAATCTTTGCAATTTGATTTTAAATCTTACCAATGTTTGGCACTCCTTTTGAATTTTTGCTTAAAACCACAAAGTCTGATTTTTTATTTTCTTATTTTATTTTATTTGTTTTAACCTTTTCTGTGTTTTATTTTCAATCAGACATCATCCCCGATAGAGGATCGAGGTCAAGGAGGCCCAACGTCTGGGATTAGTACATTAGCAGTGAGCGGAACGCCCAGCAGCAAAACAACAACTTCGGACATCACAACAAGTCATGACAACAAAAATAATATTTCAGAAACAATGGAAACAACGAAACAACACGTAGTGGAACCAGGGAGAGATGTACCCGCTGAAAAAAGTACAAATAATATTGGTGAACGCTCTAAAAATAAGCCAACGTACATAAAGAATGTCGCTGGGCAGCGCGGACAAAATATAGTGGCAGCGGTGGGATCCCCTGAAGACTCTAAACGGGATAAAAATTCTGAGAGAATCATCCACGTTATCCTGTTCACCAACTGGCAAATAATTGTGGCCATGATCGGCTTAGAGGTTTTTGCCTACTGTATCACCATCTTTATCATCTTCGGCTTTGGCAGGCAGAGATCACGGGCCAAAAGGTTTGGTCATTTTTCTTGGAAGCGTCCAGGCCCACAACAGTTGGAGCAAGAAACTTCCTTTTCGACCACCATGTCCCGCGAACACCACATCGGGGGAACTGAAGAACCTCTTATGCAGACAAAATTTAAAGGCATGATGAAAAAACCTTCGATTCGAGGACATAGACCATGATAAAACGAAACTCGACTCCAAAAAATAAAGATAAAATTGATAAACTGTAAATAAAATATTATAAAAAATAAATATATGCACGAAATCCAGGCGGCACTTTCCTATTGTGGAACATTAAAAATGCGAGTTTTAACGAAGCACGTCTATGTTAATGTCTATATTTAAACGAAGCACACATTATCGAAATTGACGTGTAGGCCTACTTCTGTGGTTGCTCGGCGCTCGTTCATAGTGAGGAGAGATTTGTAATAGCAAGGCTGACCTTTTCATTTCGATGCTTTTATTCTGGTTGTGAAGCCAAGGACTCTCAGAAAAGCGAACTTAATCACTGTAGGGCATACTAGCCAAGAATCAATGGAAAAAGGAAGGAAGTTTCAGTTTTAGATGTGAGAGGAAAACCCCAGAGAATTATTCCAAGGAAAACCCACGCAGTCAGGAAGGGACTGAAAACCCAATCCACATAGTGCCCCGGCGTGATTCAAACCGGGGTCCTAGAGGTGAAAGGTGAGAAAAGATACCACTACACGAACCTGACCTCCATCATCAATGTCAGTGTGTAACAAGTGATCTGACGAAAATTGCTATCTATATTAGCTTCTATTCTCCTTAGAATTTTTATGAAAACATTTCATGATGAAATGCTGTTTTTTCATGACAGGTGCGCCGTCAGGTGTTCCCGAGACTAGGGTAGATGAAGCGTGCATTTTCATGATAAAGGGATATTTACTTGAGCGAGTTTCTTGATGGAGCATGGTTTACGCGCCTACGGGGTTTCCGCATAGACATAACATTGTGACTGATGTGTCAAATATTAATTTTACGATTGAAATATTTATGATGATACGCCCAATTCATATTCCCCTGCGCGTTTTTTAATCAAAGTTATTTTGTATAACATTTGACGTGACAAGACCGAGTCATGATTACATTAAAGGTTACAGGATTTGTAAGGATAAAAAGGAGTATGAAAGCTTATACTGATCATTCATGAAGTTCATATCTACAACTATTTTTTTCTGTGAAATATTTCCCTCTGAAATGATGTCATATTCGAGAAAACTCTATTCTGAAAACCTAAAAAAAAAAAATGCAACAGCTGATGTCGGTTGTTACAGCCAAAATTAAGGACAATGTGTTTACATAATTATACTGAAAATTGTACAGGGTTTTTCACTATTTTCTCCGGACTCACACAACGAATTAGGCCACAATTTTCAAAGGTTTGTTATTTCACTGATCACACAAAACATGAACACTGTCTACGACTATTTTGTTAGCTCCAATCCTGTATAATACCTTTAATGTTAAAGCAATAACCCTTTCCGACACCACGGTCTGGGCTTGATGGGCTCCGGCTTATGGCTCAGTCTGAGTGTTTGAATTCAAAATACTGACGAAGCCATAAGCCAGAGGTTAAAGCTTGTGTACAACGTTGGTTAGATTGAAAAATATAAATGTTCTCAGATTTGCTGATAACTTACATGGTATAAACATGGTCATGGTGAAAAACTTCCCTTGAAATAGTTTTGCTTGAAATGTCATAGTTTTTAGGAAATGAGTAAAACAATAGTCTTTATCCTGCAGGATAAAATCCGATGTTTGAAAAAAAAGGTTAACAAATAATAGGGGCCTAATGGTGTTTTTCACTGTTTTCTCATAACTCCGAAGACCGATTGAGCTTAAAACTTTCACAGGTTTGTTATCACGGATATGTTGGGTCACATCAAGTGTGGATACAGGTGGCAATTACCAATGTTGTACACACCCTTTAAACAGCGTCCAAAGGCCAAATTTCGTAAAGCCTGTGAGCACACTGACAACGTGCTAAGCACAGACACATCTTGCTTAGCAGAAACACCAGCCAACATTCAAAAAAGTTTACATTATTGCGACTGGTGCCCCACTCATGTTTTGTCGGCAAAGAAATTTGCTAAGCAGTGTTTCTTGCTCAACAGCTTTACGAAATTGGGTCCTGGTTTCGAAAAGGGCGTATTTCGAACTGGCATAAGTTATTCTTAATCCAAAATGGCGTCTGGAATCTAATATATCAAATTAATGTTGAACTTTTTAATGATCAAATGATGATAATCAGTAAATATTGTAATTAAGCATCGTTTGGTGGAACAGAATAAAACCAAATGTTTTTTTTATATACACTAATTGATTGTCTTGTTGGTGTGTGTTTTAACAGTCTTGGCTGAGTGCTGAGGTTGACCGAGTTCCAATTGGGGCTGTGGCTGTGGCTGTTGCTAAGGGTGTTGCTAAGGGTGTTGCTAAGGGCTTCTATATGCTTCAACGCCTGTACACTTGACGATCAAGCCACAGCCGCTAATTTTGACCTACTTTGACCATAATGCGTGGCAGCCATCTTTACTCATTTAAAAATAAGTTCATCTGAATTGTTGACGGATTTAATGCGGCTCGTTTTTTCGAATCCAAAGAAATAATTATAGGTGTTACTGACATTTATTTAGTTACGTTTCACTCCTATGCTAGTAGTTTCGTCAGACTGGCAACCATGTCCTAATGCTCAACTGCCTTTTATACCTTTTTGTGCTTAAGCAGTTCTATGAAATTGCAAAGATACGCATGAGGTCACTCCTTTTAAAACAAAGGTTATAGACCTTATGCATATGACGTCATTTGAGTAGGGCGCCCTCACCTAGAGGTCAAAAGGAAGATGCTCATTGGCCAGTCTTGTGCGCCGCGCGTACAAATCAGCGCGTTTCCATTGTTTCATCATCAGTTTACCTCTAAGATGGCGGCTTGGTGACGTCAATGCATATTCATAAGGTCTATTGTCTAATATAGAACAACGCGCGTAGTATAGAACCACAAGATGGCGGATCCGTGTTAGTTAAACCACACAATTTTAAGGTATTTATTCGTGTGGGATCTTTATATTATACTTAAAACATCTTTCCAACCATATTTATTTCATAACAAATGTTGTTATAGTCCAAAACGCCCGATCCGAAGGCAACGTGTCCCGGCAATGGCATACCATCAATGGTTGGACTTACTTACTCTCGGTCACGGAAGATTGATCTGTATGCCTGGACTAGATAAGAAGATGGTTTACTATTAAGTAGTTGATAATACCTAAGAATGTAACTAATGTAAAACCCTCAAACATCTTTAATGCCTTATACAGTGTTACAACCTTGAACATAGATTAGAGAAATTGATAGAGCAAAGGAGAATCTTTTAAAATAATTATCTTCTGGAAATTATACAGGAATTTGTGTTATTTCTGACAGTGAAACTATAAGTTTGAAACACAACTTCAGGACATGTCACCAAATTGGGCTGTTATGGTTCTCTTTTGACATTGGTCTTATTATGATTCATTGTCACCGTTTGGTGACTGTTTTTAGTTTTTAGTTTTTAGAGCAGAATGCACTACCTTCCAAGCTTTTTACGAAGCAAGGTTAAGTGCCTTGCTCAAGGGGAACATGTCTTGACCGGGATTCGAACCCACACTCTGCTGCTGACAACACCAGAGCTTGGATCCGGAAAAGACCATTGATAAAAGACCGTGAGCAACAACAGCCCAGCGAGCTACTACACACTCTCTATGGGTAGGCATGTGTTCGTGGACTCTGTGCAACATCATGTCCCTTCACAATATCGAGCCAACACATCAAAAAAGAGCGACGCGAAGGATACAACGTTCGATTCGAACAGGCCTACATTAAATTTTAATCACATCGCCAGTCGTTTCAACTCTATGAACACGATAATAAAACTATACACGCGTGATATATAATTGGAATTGGTAATCACGTTTTCGTGACAGAACAGAGATTGAATCACAGTCATTTCTCTCGTCGTTTAGAAGGCGACTAACTTGGTTTAAAAATGTTCCCCAATATTACAATTTTACAGTATGTCACTTTGAACTATATGTTTCAACAGGATTTGAGTACCAACTTTATACCAAATAGAATTTGAAGATTTGATACGAGAGTAGGTATATTTCTATTAAAATGAATAACTACTTTTCTTGTAAACATTTTCGTCTGAAATACAGCCATTTATGATGCACCACCTTTTCCACAAAACTCACTTTTTATTTCTTTTCCCCCCGAATTGAAACAAACCCACCAATGTGCCTAAAACACTAACCAGCATAAACAGTAAACCATTATTCGGGCGTTTTATTATAAACTAATTAAATAAACATAAATAAGATCAAATTAAATAAGAAGACGGTAGCATTGGTTCACATTTTCACATGTTGACCGTGTTAGGTGTTAAATAAAAACTAAAAAGTTAAGGAACAAAATTAAACTCACACTCTAATACACTATACCTTTATGATAAAAATTCATTATCTTGTGTTAACCATCGGGGGAAAAGTGTATTTCAAGGGTGAAAACGCACGCTGTCAACTGCCCCCGTCAATGATTGTGAGTGTCGTAATACGTGCGAAAACACAGCAGCCATCGCTGAAATGTACATTATTAAAACCCGTCTACTTGTCTACTACACGAGAAAGAACCGACACTTAAACCTCGGATAAGTGCACATTTTTCCAGTTGCCATGGTATTGTGCTATTATTATAAACAATGTTCAGACGGCGCGTGAGATCTTCAAGTCACACTGCGAAGGTGTTTATTGCCAAGTTGCTGACGGAACTGCAATTGCGGGTGATTATTGGTGTGCCAAATTAAACATTAATGGGCGGACGTGTGGGTTCAGAAGTGAAGATGAAGGGGGGGGGGGGGGGTAGGTAATGCTAGAGAGACATGACTTATTACCCCTTTTCGTTTCCTTGTTTTCTTTATTGCCCCGCCCACTCAATACGTCCAACTCAAACAGCCGTAAAGTTTGCTAACGAGCGCGGGAACATAATATAGGTGAACCGGTTAACACAGCGAGAATATCACTTGACCGAGTTCAATTAGCAACTTTCTGCATAGCAACTTTCTGCATAGCAACGCTTCAAGACTGGGTTTTGGTTCCCAAAAGTGACGATATTGTCTTCGCAACGTTCGTAATAATAACCGGCAAGAAATGAAATCCCGCCTAAATGCGGTAAATCAACATGCAGGAAAAAGTCCAATATGGCTTCACATGCCATGTAATGGTTATCATACCGATACCAGAGCAATTTGGCACGAGGTAAGTGCGTAATGCAAATTTAACTAAGATGTCACTTTACATGATGCATGTAAAAATTCTAAGTATGGACAGCACGCGGTAAACACTTGATAATGGTGGCCGTGAATTATCCTGTTTCATGCCATAACCACCGAAAGGTCAACCCAATTGCATGTCGCTTCTTCCATAACTAGCCAAACGTTTTTGTATAATGATGAGCCAATTTCATGCATGCATTCAGGTTGGCTCAGTCGTTTCGAATCTCACCTCAGACATGTCAGACCAGAGCCTTGCATGTTGATTGGGTTTTCAGTCCCTATATAACCGACTGCGTGGGTTTTCCCTAAAAGGAGTTTCCCTCCCACGTCTAACTAAAACTGACATTTCTTCATTGTCTTAAAAAAGTTGGTGTTATGTTTCCATATGATGCTTTGCCGACTATATACTTCAAATACCCGTATCATGCTACCGCCATTTTTAGTCCTGCATTACTGATTACATAGGGATGTTTTAATTTTCTACACCTCGGCTACTGCTAATTAAGTTCTGCCTCCAGCTCCGGGCTTCGTCTGATGTCGGAAATGCCGTACAAAATGTACACTGCCCCACTAATTAATGACGGCTCCCCCAGCCGGAGTCCAATCCGAAGTTTGGGACTATTCTCATTCTACCTGGAAGGGCACCAGACCATTTGACCCTTCAAGCTTCGGATTGTTTACATTGATTTTAAGTGGCAGGAAAACCAAGAAAGCGGTATCATGACTTATATACGTAGATTATAATAATCACTCAACTTTTTAGCAGCTGAGAAGGTGCCAATAATTTTTAGCTTAATTTCATTTGTTTCGAGGCAATTCGTGTATGCCAAAGGGAACATTTGTTATGGCGCCATAAAGATCATGCAGGGCCCACTTTCATAGGTAGGAATAGATCAGAGATTGTTTTTTGTCAACGCAACGCTGATTTATAGCAGAACTTTAAAGTAAGTTGAAACTATTGCACGACAATTTTGGGCTGGATACCAGTCACTGGTGGCACATGTGATATTGTTCTTTGGCTTGTAACTTTTTGGTAAGCATGATATTGTTGTGGTAAACACAGACACATTTTCCACACAAGTTAACAGCCCAAAAAATGTTGTAGGCCTAATGGTTATTTTAAGAGACTGGTTCTCTGCCAGTTTCTGCTTAGCAAATTTGATTAGCAATATATTCTGTTAAGCAGCATTACGAGATTAAAGTATTTAAGCACAAAAATAAGGTGTGCCGAGAAAAATATTGCAACAGGTTACCGAGCCACAGTGGTGTAATATAATGAACATCAGTGCCACTGGCTCCCTGTTGCTCTTTTGCTTACATAATGAAATTTACGAGCCCTGGGCAACGGGGATCAGACTGCTAGGTTTAAATAATTAAACAAGAAACACGCAAGTCTTTCTTAACTTTCACAAATAACTTTAATACTGATGTACAAGTAATTAATGAACAAAAAGAACACATTTATCTGAAGATGTTGTACACACAAAGGCCGAGGCACACTTGATCTTCTAGCAATAAGAGGCGGATATTAATTGTGTTTAGACCACAAAGTTCAAAATGATAAAATCAAGGATATTTCAGACGAGCAAAATGTCCCTATATTAAATGCTCTCTATCTAACTCAATAAGACTTGTTGGCGAAATCTTGATGAAAAGAAGTAATGTTTCACAGCACTATGCAAATAATCAATTTTGAGTTCAGTGGTTTTAAGAACAAAACACATAAGATTGTCCAGGGCTCGATTTCACAAAACACTAAGATTCATCTTAAGATGAGTTGCCAAGATCACCATAGTGATTTATTTCACAATTTGCTTCGCAATTAAGATTGATACACAGATAAGATCAGTCTTGACTCTTTGTGAAATCAACCTCTGGTTTCAAAAATTCTTGAACACCCATCGAGAAGTGCGGCATTAAGTTTTTTCTTATGGAAAAAATATCCGAGTGCAAAGATTAATGGTCCTGTTAAAAATGGTTCATGTAAACGCTTGACCCATTTGTGAAACACTTTAGGAAGAAAGCATTTTCAACTGAGTTGTATTCTCTTATGACACTCACAATAAACAATTGCATGTACATACCAGTAGAATTAACAAGGTTGAAGGATGATTTACCACAATTATGGCAGCTTATTAAACTGGTCATAAAACACAGATAAATCATTGGAAATGACTCATGTGTATGCAGCCTACAATATTATTCATAAAATGTGAGTGTCCCAAAAGTAACAAATTGTTTACCAGGTCTGGATTTTAATGTAATTGGAAATCAATTTAGGAATTCTGGACTGGAACCTAAGTTCACTATCACAGAAATGCTGAGCAAATTCAAGGAATTGATCTAATAGTCAGATGCACCGGCTACACAAAATAGAATGTGCTGCATTGTGGGATGATTTAGGTACCGGGTTAGTTTAACAGACCAACTGGGGGTTTGTGGCAGGGTAAAAGCTAGACACGCGGGAACAAGGTTGTCAGATCAACATTCAGTCATGCACATGCTTATTCTATAAAATAACAACAAAGTTGACAAAAAACACCCACAATATTTCATAAATTGAAAATCTACCTTAACCATCTTAACAAAGTAACAAATGTAGCTGTTAAAAATGTAGGTTTTGTTTCCATAAAAAAGAAAAAAACAGATGAAAGAATCTTTTTAAACATAAATTTAGAATCCAACATCAGAGATTTAGTTACAACACAACAAAGTCTTTAAATAATTTACACACCGACTAACTTCCCATCACAAAATCCAATCACAGTAATAGATTTAAAGGTATAAATATAAAACACTTATTTTCATTCTATAACTGTATCTTATTAACACAAAACTGCACATCTTTATTATAATTAAATTACATGTATCAAACAATGGTATATTGATGCATTTATGCCAAATTCCTTAAGAGGCTGATGAAATGGAGAAATGTCTCAATTTTCATGGTTACCCCGATTTGCATTGACCATCAGGCCTTGAATTACAGGCCATGGCCTTGGTAACCCTTCAAAAATTCCACATTAGGCTTTAAGATTTTCCAACTGAAATGCCATTTGTAAAAACTTAAATAACCTTGCCCTCTCAAAGATGAAATTCCAGGCCAGGGTTCTGCCATTAAATAGTTCATTGACCTCCAGATGTGACAATGAGTATACTCTCATTGGGAGCAAAAGATTCCCATCAGGGTAGAAACATCCCAATTGGGATAGTTTGAGCGACAATTAGCCGGTGACAATAACCATGGGATAACTATGGTACTTAATGTGTTGTCATTCATGGTTTCGACAAACGGGGGGGGGCTACTTCCTAATTAGGATAGTTTGAGCGACAATTAGCCGGTGACAATAACCATGGGATAACTATGGTACTTAATGTGTTGTCATTCATGGTTTCGACAAACGGGGGGCTACTTCCTAATTAGGATAGTTTGAGTGACAATTAGCCAGTAAGAATAACCACGGGAACTGCGGTACAAGGCGCTGTCATCCATGGTGTCCCCAATCTGGGGCTACCTCCAAATCGGGATAATGTGAGTAACAATTAACCACTTCTTCAAATCAAAAACAATAATATCTTAAGATTGTACATGAAAACAGCATTACATACAAGAAATGACTGAAACTAATGAACACATTGACACAAGACAGTGCAGAAAATGTAGACAAAGTGAGAATTATAGAGAAAAAAGTCAAAGTTAGATTTTATTTAATATTTTTTTTTTGGGGGGGGGTTAGATGACCGAGTTACAAAGATAACTTTTCAATTTTATATGAAGCTGCCTCAACACATTTGCTCCCCCCCCAAAAAAGTCAAAAGTTCTAAATTTTTGATTAATAAGGTATCAAATATTTAAACTAAAATACAGACACATAACTAAAATCAAATGAAACCAACAACCACCTTATTCATATCATAAACATGCACAGAATATGTAGCTTCAGATTAAACAATTTCAATATTACGTTAAGACAAGACAAGGGTGTGAGCTTCAACTGTGACCCCCACATAAAATCATAGTCTTTTTACCCTTGCTGAATTTACTTAAACCTAAATGTATAAAATTGAGCAGACTGGAGAAAGTCTAGCCTGTCCTCTCAACTTGACATATAGAAAGCTGTTACGACGACGACAATTTCTCGGTTGCTATGGTGATATAAAAAACCCAGACCTTGAATTTTGTCCAATATAGAGAAAAAAAGTGCTGCAAGGGAACTTTTCCGTTGTATCACCTTTGGGAAATTGGATTGCCCAAAGGTTAGATTCAGCCATCAGCCATTAGATGGTTGGGGTGGGGGGGGGGGGGGGGGTAGGAGAGGAGGGCCTGCTCAGGTAAAATTGAAATCTTGTGCAACTAATAATTTATGTGATTTTTGAGTGCAGGGTGTTTTTTGTTATTGTATTTTTGCAAATACCTTTCTGAGGCCACTTCCCAGACAAGTGACATGCATTTTTACCCTTTCTTCTTGAAAATTATTTCGCTTGATAAAATGAAGAGAATCCGACTTTAAAAAAAATGTAAACTACCGTCGAAGGTGCATTTACTTCGGGCCTGATATTAATTTTTAATTTGAAGGTTGAATGATATTAATATCGCCAACCATCTGTTGCCGCAAACAATTCATACAAATTTCCTTGAAAATATTCATTAAAAATGACGCGTGGAGTTTTTGATAAGAAGTCTAATATAAAATGTGAAGCCCATAGCCTTGTGACAAACCATAAGGTGTCTAGTCAACACAGTATCAACAGGGAGTCAACACAGTATAAACAGCATTGGTAAGGCATAATAAGCACTACTCCAGCGTGGTCTTGGACCCTGACCCAACCACTGTACCACTTTACAAAATACTTGACCAAAGTGTCATGGTCAGACAAAAACACAGTAACCAGACTAACAATAACTTAATAAGCCAATGATGCACCTTCTAACATAAGTTACTGCTTTTCTCTTCAAATCCCCAACCCACTTTGCTCCCTTTTGTTTAGATGACAATACCAAACTATGTAAATCTACTTTGCCATGCATTTTTATTAAATATTGTTTTTTATTTAAAATTAGCCTACAAATAACAACATGTACATGTACATGTTGTTTAAAATTTGAAATATTTTGTAAAATTATTAAAATAGCTTTTTTGTTTTTTCCTTCTCACTTTCCCCTTCTATTCTGTGTAATCTACTTCAAATAAATTCATTTTCCCAATAAGGAGCTTTTCTAAACCCTGACAGAGAACTCGTCTACAGGTGCTATCAAAAGCTACTTATCAAATTTTGCTCCATTGGCATTTTCAATTCGAGTAATAAGCAACCACCCTCAACAGATTATTATTTGTTTTACGAATAAATGTATATAAAAAATATAGCATACAAATTTTTTCATGTCGCACTATGTTGACAACCAGCATATATCTCTACAAACGCATGGGATTTCTTTGTTGACTATAAATGCAAATTTTGCCTCATTTTGTTTTATTTATTTATGGTCCGAAGGCCAAAAACAAAAACAAAACACACAAAACACACACAAAAACAGATGGTTTATCAGCAGGCATTGTATTTGGTTATTGGGACAAAGCAGGAATATTTCATTGAGTAGGAGGGCGGACCAACATATTATGATGGTGTAGGATTTAGACCTTTCAGGCTATTTACTCACAAATTGTCTGTTTTTAACCCCCAAGGGGGTGTGTCGTGGCCGAGCGGTCTAGAGCACCGGACCTAAGCTCTGGTGTTTTCAGCAGCAGAGTGTGAGTTCGATACCCGGTCATGACACTTGTGCCCCTGAGCAAGGCACTTAACCATAATTGCTTCGAAAAAGTTGGGAAGGTAGTGCATTCTGCTCTACCAGACAGGCTCCTAGTGGATGATACCCATGCCTACATCCTTAAGGACTGTGAAGGGGGTAACCCTGTTTCAGCCCCAGGAGTAGGAGGCAACGTGCCCCTGGTGTCAATTGATTTGGGTCGATAGCCCAAATCAGTTATGTGTAGCCCTCACCTTGAAGTGGCCGTCCGTGGCCTTGTAAGGCGATATCTCATTTAAAAAAAAAAAAAAAAAAGGGGGGAAAAACCCATAAACCATGAAAACTAAAACACTTATATCATGCCAGTATGGAATAGTCTATACAAGCATTTCCCCCAATTGTTGTCTCTATATCAACACCTACAACAATGAATCCTGCGTAATTTCCTTCTGACCAGACATGCTCAATAAATAATTCAGGTGAAACACATATTTTTCCTAAAGCTAGGTGGTTTTTCTATTTTTACTGACTCAAAGGGATGGTCCATAAATTCTCTTAACCTAAAAAACCCCCCACAAAAAACACACAACAACAACAACAACAAAAAACAGTTAAACAAAAACAACAACTCAATGAGCACTCACTGGCAAATATGGCTGAGCCTGTGAACAGAACAAGACTATAATAGAAAATAAATGAAGGAAATGAATTGAAAATGATAATTTCCCACAGGCAAATATTCTCAATAAACAAACTTGAAATTCTGCATTCCCTTTCTACTTTAAACAATGCACACAAAACATTAGCTTTTGATGTCTTAATGGAGCATTGCAACAGCTCCCTCTATAGTCTGTCCAATCATTTAAGATGCAAGATCTCATCCATGTTTTTCAGCATGGTATTGATGATTGTAATAAAAACAGATTGGAGACCCTATTCGAAGTGGGAGCCTGTTATAATAATCCTGAGCAATTTTCCCTTTTTATGACAGCTGTTGTTTAAATCAGTTTCATTTATGAAAATAAACAAATACTTTTAATTTACCATTAAAGCTGTTTTCTAAAAAAGGTACCTTTCACAACGAAAATTTGCACAACTTATTTTTGTGATAACATTTCTTGAAAATTTGAGAAATTGAAAAAACTTTCCAATAATAGCTAGTCATACACTATCCCTGAACTTGATTGCAAATTCACCTACGCGCTTTAGAAAGTGATCCTAGATTTCATTTCCACACGTCCAGTGGTTTCCTTTGCGACAGACACCAATTTGCCCCACTACAGACCGGTTATACCATATGAAATTCCAAACTTTAAAGGTAGGGTCATAAATTGTTTTTTTCCCGATGTGATGCTGATTTGATATGCAAAATTATAAAGAAAGATACAATAAAAGTCACATGAGAAAGCTTAAGCTGAATACAGTGTCTACTTGCTGAGCAAACAGCTTTCAGCAAAAAGCTGTCAATATATCTTTACAAGCACATCGAATCCATCCTTGTTTAGCGAGGTGGCAGCTGATACCAACCAAATCTCTGGTCGATTCGCGAATGGACACCAACCCTCAGAAATCCAAGAAAAAGATTCATGCTTGAATTGTTTCTCAGATTCAAATGTTTTTTTGTGTGTGAAAAATTATCAAAACCATGTTACTTCAAAGGGAATCCTGTCTCAAAATAGTTTATTCTATCAACAGCTGCAGTGCTTCTCACCTAAGAAGTTTTTATGGTTATTAATTTGTGGAGTATTTACCAATCTATGACCCTACCTTTAAATATGCCCCTTGACCAATCTTATCTTTAACTCACTTTTACAAATTGTAAGTTTGATATCCTACATGTCTGAACCTTTGCCTTCTTCTATACAGCAATCCTTCACCGATCTTAAACTCTTGGTGGCAGCAGACATGCCGCCATTACTGCGGTGGTACCTGGGTGCTACTGCGCTGCCTAGCGTCGGGTTTAAGGGTTGGGCAACACGGCGATCATCTGATCAGTCACGGGTTATTGGACTTTTACTTTGCAAATCGCTTAAACCCGACGCTAGGCAGCGCAGTAGCACCCAGGTACCACCGCAATAATGGAGGCATATCTGCTGCCACCAAGAGTTTAAGATCGGTGAAGGATTGCTGTATAGGCATTCAGTAAATGGAGTTTTACTTTATACACCTATGCAATATCTCATCAAATTCTCTTGTATCCTTTTATCTTTAATACTACATTTATATCTGGTACCAAAAGGTAACTTTGCGTCCCTGCATAAAATCCCCTCATAAAATCCTCTTCTTATCTGCATTTACATCCCTTTCATTAATAACTAAATTATTTACTTATATATTTATCTTTATGATACATTTATTCATTAAATTTATTTCTTTTATTACAGTTATTTATTTTATTTCATATTTATTTATATAAGAATGGTGTTACCTTTGTGCATGTACATGTACCTGTATGTCATTTTATAAACTTGATGTAGTATCCGGCTCATGCTTCATGCAAAACGAATTTCCCAAAGTGCTGTTTTCCAATTTTGTCGCAAGAATAATCGCCTTGTTTTCGAAATTTGAGTGGAGTATTACACAAGTGGGTGTAAAAAAGAATCACACACACATAAAAACCATTTACGAGTCAACTTGGTTTGAAATTCGGATTCAAACCATATTCGAGATATCAGAGAAATCAGGAAAGAAAAACCAAACATTAGTCTGAGTACCTAAACAACCTAAAGCACCTGTATGGTGAGATATAGCACAATCTAACATCGTGGGCAAAAGATGCAGCCCAATGAGCCTGGGTACTAGGATAGGTTAGCCATGACACTCACCATAGCAAAATGTTTACATCATGCAAATGTTATAACAATATGCAATATGCATGCATTTCAACAACATGACACATGATCTACCCTCCAACATGCCACAGACAAGTCTGATGGCATGTATTCACATAACACACATACTTATAGTCAAACAAAGGGAAAACTAGAGTTACATACTAAATATGTAACCAAAGTATAGAAATATGAGAAACAAGCATACACAATTAAGTCCAGAAACCATACCGTAGTATTGGTCCAGACTGAGTATCAACCTGCTACAATGACTGGTGTATTGTAGTCTGGTGCATTCAAGCACACTGGTTGTCATAGGCCCTTTTCAAAACCACAGCTTTGTCTTAGGCCCTGTCAATAACCTTGTAACCACACAATTTTGGTACAGGACTTCAAACACGCAGACAGTGCCCAAAGCCGTAGCCAACGCATAAGCAGTGGTTTCAAAAACAGCGAAAACATGATTGTAACATGACACCAACTTTACAGGCAGACAATATTCTGCATTACATATCGATACAAGAACCTTTCTTTTAGTAAGAGATAAATACATCTTTAAAAGTTGGTATGAATCTCGTATAACCTTCCTAAACCTACATGTACATGTGCAGTGTATCTGTACATGTCCAGGTCTGGCATCGAGTTATGGAGCAGAGTGACCTCCATTTCAGGTATAATGTCCTGGTCAGGCAGCTAATGACATGACCTTTGTATGGAGCAGAGAGCGACCTCCAGTTCTCCAGGTCAGATACAATGTCCTGGTCAGGCAGCTAATGACATGACCTTGGTATGAAGTAAACCAACCTCTGTGTCAGGTACACAGGCAGCCAGAGACATGAGCTTTGATGAAGTAAACTGACCTGTGTCAAGTTAACCTCACAAACCTAGTTTTAACTCACAAAAAGGTGAGGTAAAAAAACCCACATCCACAACATGTTTGCAGCCCAACCGGCTGGCCTGAAGAGAATGACCTATATGTAAGGAATCTTGGCCTTTATATAAGGTAACAAGACCCCTATGTCAAGTCAATTGAATTATGTACAAGAACATGTTATCAATCTTATATCATTGTCTTGATATGTGTTCACAACACAAAACATGTTCAGGGCTTGATTTTACAAAGCACTGAGATTTATCTTAAGATGAGTTGCCAATATCACCCTACTAATTTGTATTGTGATTAGCAATTGAGCTTGATACACAGTTAAGGTAAATCTTTTTTAATAGCTCTTTGTGAAATATCGGCCCCAGTCCAGATACTTCCTGGAGGCGACAGAAGCAACCCCTTGGTCATGGAACAAAGTATCAGGCCTACAAGTTGCTTAGCACTGTGACATATTAATCATAGTATAAACCTACTACCAACGATCAAAGCTTTGATAACCATATACAGTACATTGCAGACTTTACCCAAATCTACCTCTAGCATGGACTTCAACTTCAACTCGTGAAGTCTAAACCTGCATAAAACTAAGCAACTTCCCACTGTATACGATACACATTTTACATTTTACACATATTCTACAACATGAATAGCAAGACTCAACAGTTATTCTAATATAGCTCACACATTTAACATTATGCAATAATCAAAAACTACTGTCTAATGTACATTTTGTCTTTTTTTTGTTGGCTTTTTGTTTTTTACTTTTTCAGACTTTCAGAGCTTGATTTATTTAATCAATCATTCACTGAGAAATGATTAAGTATTTTTAATAAGCAGTTGAATCACTGTTAGATAACTGTCATCTATTAACAATTCCTTAAAAGTGTGGAACACCATTTTTGGTCTTCATACAAAAATTTCCATTTTCAACTTTCCCTTTTTGTTTGTAAATAATAAAAAAATAGCAAGAACACACACTTTACTTGTGAATCGTGCGACACTAGATCTTGGCAAAGCACTTTTCTCCATAACTTTGCATGTTCAGTAAAAGTAGGGGAATTCACACAGGTCAAACTGATGTTTTAGATTCTCATGGGTTACCTGTTAAACAAGTACCAGTGCATGAGTGAGTTGAATAGATTGGCACAAAAAGGGTCTTTTCCAAACCAAGTCTTGTGCTTCAGCTCCAGCTTGGGCTCTGCCATCTGTTTGGACCACTGTGCATTTTGCAAAGTATTTCAACATAAAAGCAGAACGGGAGCATAAGCCGGGTTTGGAAAAAACCCATAAAAATGGGCAGTTTAGCTGCCCAACCAATAGAGGACATCTTCATCCGTTATAAGATGAGCAATAACCTCAAGGAACCTAAATCTATCTTTTGCAAATCTAAACTACTTTATGCATTTCTAATTTAGATTTTCTATTATTGCATCAGTACATTTTATCAATATATATTCTGTACTTGACGCTAACAAAGTTGCAGGTCTTCCATTAATATCAAACGTTTTTTTAATTCTTTAAAATATTCATTTTGAAGACAAGCACACACTTAATTTTTTTATATATATATTCTATAATTTTCTTAAGAAACAGCTTCTATACAGCCATAAAGTAGTCTAAATGACCGAGGTTCCACTGGGTAACAACGAGTGCAAAGACTAAGGGGGATTTGGGCTATCTTGGGTACAAAAATGTACCAAGGATATTTAAATGCCCTTTACATGTGTTAAACACACATCCTTGCGGTGCAATTGGGTAAGGTCCAAGTGGAAGCAAGCAGCATTTTGGGTTGAAACGGGTACAAAAAGAAGCCAGTTCCATCCAAGGTTTGGAACTACTGAGATGCGCATGGGTACCAAGTATAATTTATGTTTATGATACACAGTTAATAGACCCCTTGCACAGGTCACTATCGCCGAGGTCAAACAGTGGATGCACGTGTGTACGCGCTGCCGAGTACAGCTCTCTGCCAACTTTGAGTTAACATTTTACCTCTGTGAGGTCACTTTTTGAGCTTGTAACATATACAAGGGGTCGTTTTCATCAAAAAAGTTTGTGTCTTTTATCTCTTTACAAGAAATAAAACATTTACAAAATAAATATTTATATATATGTGCTAATGAAAGGGCAAATGTCACCTGCGTTTCGTGATACGAATTGGAAGAGACCTAGGGTGGCGAGGGCTAGAAGTAGGCGACTCATGACCATACTTTACAGAGTTACAACTGTTAGTAGGGATGGGTATGGCGCCCTCTGTAGACGTAATCGGAGAGGCAGGGTTCATCTAAGACAAAAGTTAAAAAGCATGTGTCATGACAGCTTATAAAGTATGGGGGTGATATGGTTGTATGTTTAAGTGCCAATTTGAAGAGACTTGCTGCAATATTTTGTATATGCAGGGATAAGTGTCACTGTTGGGAAGGTGGTGCATTCTGCTCTACCAGCCAGGCTCCTAGTGGATGATACCCATGCCTTCATCCTTACGAACTGTGAAGGGGGTAACCCTGTTTTTAGCCCCATGAGTAGGTGGCATCAGGCCCCTTGTGACAGTTGATTCGGGTCGACAGCCCAAATCAGTTTAGTGTAACCTCATCTTGAAGTGGCTGTCCGGCCTTGCGATTGTAGGCGATTTCTCATTTAAAAAAATAAAAAAATAACAGCTTTATGAAATTGTGTTCTGTACAGGGGCCATAGAGCTGCTCACACAAAAAGTACCTGTAGCACAAAACAACTTTGCTTACCAGAATAAGCTTACCAGCCAAAATACAATTCAACATGTACCATTTAGGACTGGTTTCCTGCATGAAATTGGGCACAGTGCAGAAAATCCCCAGAATTTGTTTGATAACAGTCCAACCCCACACTATGTATTACCTGCTCAAGCTGAAGTGGTTTCTCAAGACTGTCCTCTTTGTCTGTACTTTTTGTGGAGGCTTCCCCAAGGTTGGTTTCCAAGACTACACTCCTGTCTTTCGACGGTGTATTACTGTTTTAAAGAGTAAATGAAAATGTTTGAGAGATGCAAAATAAACCCAGATATCTTGTTCCTAGTGCCAAGTTTTTTTCTTTTGTGAGATAGCTAACATGGAGAATCACTAGCCATTAAACAGTTGTTAAAGCACGCAAACAACATTGGTGTCAAAGATCAGCAACCAAATTTATGTGACCCATCATATACATGATATAATAACAGCTTGTGAAAGTTTAAGCTCAGTCGGTCATCAGAGACACAAAAAAGAAGTGAAGAAGAAAAAACACCAAAACATATATATTTTTCCACTTTTTTCAAACATCGGATTTCTTTAAATAAATATAGTACTTCAAGCAAATATATTTCAAAGGAGCTTTTCCACCACGGCTGTCTTTTTTCCATGTAAGTTATGTGTAAACCTGTAAACGGTTATATTTTCAATCTTACCAATGTTGTACATACATACATACATAGAGTTTAACCCATCCAGTAATTCACCAGATATCGGTTTGCACAAGCCGAACTACAGCCTTTGTCCTTAAGAGTCTTCGAGCAGTTCATCGATCGCTTTGGTTTGGTTCTTACAAACTTGTGTCAGTGGTGTCAGTTGCGGTTGTCACCTCTTCGTGTACTTGTTCGTGTTGAAGAGTAATTGCCTTGATTCGTTCAGATCTGAAGGTATTGTGCAAACTCTTTAATAATACTAATAATATAATGGATTTATATAGTGCTTTTTACCTGGGGTAGCCATGCAGGAAGGGACACTCATCTCCTTTGAAGCATTGTTCTTCCTCCCAGAACCGACATGTGATGCTGCTGACATCATGAGCAAATGGGCACTCTGTCCGACGACACTTTCCCTCCAAGAAGAAACTACAGGGCTTTTTTCGAACGGCTTCATGAGAGATAAACAAATTAGTTTAAGACATTAAAGAAGTCTGTCCATCTTCAAACTGAAATCAGCATACATTAAAACCTCACACGTTAATTTACGAACTGAAACCACGACTCTTCCATATCTCCATCACAGGAAATTGCTTGAATTCGACAGTGCCACACAGCAAAACAGAAATGCCACACAAATCATCAGGCATACCCATCTTATCAGAGTAGAACAAGTGTCAAGCATACAATTTCAATTTTGGGGTGAACCATAAATTTACTATTGAGCGAGATTTGAACTTGTGACCTCCAGGTTTATGAGCCGATGCTCCACCAGCAGAGCTAACTAGCCCTAATGTTGGCGGTCTCCCAATTTTGTCAGAATCTTTCAGGGATGAGATTTGACGAATGTGAAAATTACAGAAAATGGCTTGCAGGGCCTTGGTTCTCCCTTCTTCGACACAGAACCTCCCAAATATTAACATTTAGGTTTTAAGACTCTGTGCGGCACCAGAAACACAAAATTACAGGTTTTTACACAACTTAGACTCTGTCTTTCGCCCTGTGGTGACTGCTTTACTTATTTCAAGAAAATTTTGAGGCCCTGTGACATTTTGAGAAAATCCTAAAATCAGAAAACAATTCCTGAGAAATCGCATGCCTGATCTTTGTTAGGGGGGGGGGGGGGGGGTGCATAGCAATCTCATTATAGTTCAATCATTCAGGGTGCTTTGGGACCTTTGACTGAAAGATTGGAATTCTTTAAGAACTCTCATTACCTGCTTTCCGTCTATGTTTTCTCCAAGGTGGTCTGCTTTGGTTTTCATCTCCGGCTGCCTCCCTCAGCCATTTCTCTTCCAGTTCGGATGAGTACAACGGCTTGAGGTTGCCACTCAATGGATCACTCAACCCCTCTCCTTGAAGAAAAGCTTCGTCTTCAAATGGGAAAATCTGTAACAAATCAAAAGCAGACTTATTGGTTAAAGGAACAAGAAATCTGAGAGTTTGTAGTTGTGTTATTGTGGGACACAAACTATGCAACTTGAGAATTGGCTCTTGGGAAAAGTAGGAAAATATTACTTGAGTACAACGGCTGGCCTACATGTACATAATTATGGTACAGGCTTCAAATAGACTTTTAAGGCTATTTAATTAACAATTTTTCTGATTGTTCTGTGGGCAAAAATTTAATCAGAAATCAGGAAGAGATCATGTCTGAATTGTGAAAAAGCTTTCTATGGCAACTTGTTATTTTAAAAAAGAGGAAATCTACTGAACAGCTGAAAAGCTCAATGCCTGGTGTATATAACAAAAGGTTCACCTATACAACATTGCAAGTCTTAATGACCGGATCTCAGTACAAAATGGCTGAATTGAGCCACTATGTATGCTCAGTATTTATCAAAAGTTTGTTATTGTGGCATCGTTCTGCAGGCAAGCTTAGAAGCGGTTTTTAAATGTCTAAAAAAGAAATATTTAGAAAAATTGCTTAACTACCTGGCCTTCGTAGTCCAGATTCACTGAAGGTTTAAACTCGGCACCACAAAGTGCATCCTCTTGACCGTTTTCACCAACTGCTTCAACCTTACTGTCTCCACGTCGTCTGCTGACCCATGACAAGTTCTCATACTTTATTTTATGTCCATGAAATTGACCTTTGACACAAGATACGTCATCAGGTCTGCCGTCCATACTTAACTCACTCCTTACAAGATTAGGACTTCCTCCTTGGAAATTTGACGGTTCAGACCATGATGACCATTGTTCACCAGAGATTAGTTGGGGTGACTTGTGAGGTGCACTCCCAACAACTTTACTGACGTGAGAATCCCCAAAACTCCCCACATGTGAGGAATCCAACAGGCCTCTTGTTCGGTTGAGATCTTTCCCAGGAACTTCATCCCCAGATGAGTTGTCAGGTGATATCGTCTCATGGATCGGCCGGAAATGCGTCTTTGGAGAAATGAGTAAATCCAAGCTACCATCTACTTCAGGGGTCTGTTGTCGCTTTGGACTGGACCCACCAACCGCAAGATCAAAATGGAGAAGTCCCTTTCTTACGGCCTCTGGCTTACTTATTGAAGGGACAATTCCAGTCAGGCTCAGGGATCCCTGACTCTTCTCAGAGCAGAGGTCATCTGAGAAGCCAGAAGCACCACCTTGATGAGGTGGGGTCAACCAAGATGGGGTTAGCTCCTGAGAACTGCCATCCAATGGGAAGCTCTGCTTGTGGGAGTCACTGGATTCCCCTTCTTCTTTGGTACTTTGATCACCACTTTCCTCTTTCTTATTGCACTTGTATGTTTCCTCCATCTCACCTACATCCTTCATAGCTTCCTCAAGTAACTCTGCCTCTGACACCATCTCATCCGTTTCAGTACCAGGACTCAGACTGCCATCTAGATCACTGACACTGCGGGCAAACTCAAATCTGGAAGAGCTCCTAGAGCAGATGAAGACTGGACTGTCCATCAGACTGTCTTCGATCAAGCTCTGTTCATCCTGCTGTGAGGAATCCAGCATCATCTCTGGGGTCATGTTGCTTCTCCGCGAGGAACAATCACTCAGTCTAGACTCTGACAACTGAGCCTTAGATCCAGACTCGGAGGTGATCAATTCTTGCATTGAAGACACCAGGGAGGACACCTCTTGAACAGAAGATGGATTCCACAGATCACGCAGACTGCTGCTCTCGCAGGGACTTGTGCTGCAGCTGTTATAGTGACTGTTATTCTGACTGCTGTACGGACTCCCATACACACCACCCTCGATGAAGGAATTTTTGCGTCTCCTCAACACTGCATCCCTTGGAAAGATTCCATCATTCCAGCGAACTATCTTGGGAAGATGTGGATATCGAGGCTGGGCATCATAGGTAGACCACAAAGCACTATTGATATCAAAATGCTGGATGTCATCAGCTGTTGGTGTTGACTCTTCCAGATTGTATGCTGACTTTATACCCTTCGCAAGTGAGTCTTGCTCACTTTCAGAGAAGAAAGGACTTCCTGTGTCACTACAGGATAGAGCGCTGTTAGGACTTGGCAGAGAAGTGTCATGGCTGAATGCTTCCTCTGAGAACGAGAAATTTCCTGGTCTGAACTCACTACTTAGAGCAGAAGTGGTGGAGCACTGGTGGTGGCTGTGGGTTGGGCTACAAATACGAAGCAGTGATCCCTCCTCTCGCGCTGACCCTATTGGACCCCTTGCTACCTTATCATGATCTACCAAGACTCTAAGGGCTTCTGGCAAATCCTGGTTGCTACCCCTCAACTCTGCTGGGCTGTTCATCCCTTGTTCCAAACTTTCCCCTTCATTTATCCTCTTTTTGTCTTCCCATACAGACGAGGGCATCTTCAGTGGAGATATTTCCCAAGGTTCCTTTGGAGGTTGAATTTCCTGATCCCAGATAGAGGAAAGATTGCAAGCACCTCCAATCAAGTCAGTGGCAAGCACTTCTTCCTGCCCCCAATACTCATGGTTTGCAGAAGCAGATGTCTGTTTTGGTATTCCATCTACCTCTTGATCTTCATTTGGCAGACCCTGCAGCATGCTTAGACTAGTCTGGCTATCCACCACTAGCAACGGCATAGCCTGAAGAGCTGATGTATTCCTTCCTTGAATAGCATACTGATCAAACATACTAGAGTCCAACAAAGACAGCAGATCAGGCTTATCTCCATGTCTACCTCTCTCAGCAGAATCTCCCTCAAGGACGCCTTGAACTGTTGCATCTTGTGGGGCTACACGTGGACTACCTCCAAGACCTTCTTGTGTTGGACCTGCTTGCATCAGACCTCCACTAGACAGACTTTCAACTGATTTGTAAAGATCATCTTCAAAAATGTTGCGACACAGACTTTCTGCTAGTGAGCTCACAGCCTCATCCAAACTATTATCACTAGTTGGCGTCTTAACCGATGGACTACATGGATCTGATTTGTAAACGGTCTGAAGCTTGCTTACGTGCTTGCCCTGATCAAGGACTGCCACAACAGGCTCTGTGTACCAGCTGATCTCATTTTCATCCACCACAATATCTTCAAAATCATCTTCAAATTCTGGAACCTGAGTAGGACTCACATTCAAGACTTTGGGTTGCTCACTGGTATGCCACTGTTGCTGATGTTGCTGGCCCTTCTGACTTGCTTGTTTGGTCACAATACAAACCCTCTCCCCAATTTTTCCTTTCCTGTCCCCACTCCTCGGGGCCAAAGGCCTTCCCCCGTCTGCCTCCTTCCTTCCTGAACCTTTCTTGGTGTGATATTTCGGAACAAACACCGGGTTTTCCTCACGGTGGCTCACACTGTTTGGAAGGCTCTTTGCTCGCTGATGCTTCCTTGTCGGAGACCGGCTTCCCCTGGATGACGAGGCTGACACGCTTTTAGTGACTCTCCTGTCCTTAGCTCTATCAGGCTGACCGTCTGGAGACTTCTTGGCTCCCCATGCTCCCTGCGGCTTAGTCTCTGACATTAACATGGTATTAGTCTTGTCACTCAGAGCTGGGAAAGCTTGGTAATACCTTTACGAAAAAAAGAAAAAAGGGAAATTTATTAATTAATAAGAAGTCAAATAATGAGACCTTCTTTTCAAGTTACATTTTGATTTGGTACTGAATTCAACATAACCTTTCCAATAATAGAACAATTTGTTATTAAAGGAGATCCACTGTACAAGTCTTGCACATTATTTCAATGTCGTAACTGGTTTTTTATTAAAAAGTGCATGATTTTGATTCCTTCACTTGTTAACACCAATTTGTTAGCAACATGGCGATTGACGACTCCATAAAGATGTGGTATATCTTTCCGTGGAGATGGTATTTTATATACCAAGCCGGATATGGGGCAGAGGGTATCCCACTTCCCCCTCCCCCCCACAATGTTCTTATACTTTAACACACTTTTTTCCCTCTTGTACGAAAATACCTTCTCCCCCAAAATCCTCTTAAGAATTACTGAGATTCCAAGCACACAATGAAGACACAATGGGGGGGGGGGGGGGGGGGGTACACCATGCCCCATATTGAGCAACAAATGGTAATTGATGAGAACCAGAACCAAAAGTCCATAGACCTTATGCATTGACGTCACCAAGCCGCCATCTTAGAGGTAAACTGATGATGAAACAATGGAAACGCGCTGATTTGTACGCGCGGCGCACAGGACTGGCCAATGAACATCTTCCTTTTTACCTCTAGGCGAGGGCGCCCTACTCAAATGACGTCATATGCATAAGGTCTATTCTCTCTTCATCTTTAGAAGTAAAATGGTTCACAAATTCAAGATTTTTGTTTCCTACTTGGCAGCTTGAGTTGCAGGATTTTCTTGTCGGTTAAGTTTGGTTGTAATCTTCATCGACGAGGAAGGATCATCTTCACTGGTGCCCACTCCATCCTTGGTTCCTCGATCACGTTCCTCCTTCACTCGTTTAAGTTTAACGCAGAGCTCTTCCACGAGGCTTTCAATGCCACAATCCTGTGGAGAGAGAAGCCAATAATGCATGTTTATTTTACGTACCAAGTCTATGAACAGTATGTGTTTTTATTTTATAAAAAATAACACTTGCACATTGTACTGAACGAGCTAAAGACGAAGTTTTCCGAGGAACTGTGCATCACCGGACGCCCATGGACATCTGTGTGTGCAGTCAATGTGCATCTTATACGCCTACATGTAAATACGTTGACAGTTTAGTCGTTTTTCAGTGATTTCGGGGTACTGAGCCTTATACAATGTGTGCCTTATACGCAGGAAAATACGGTGCCATACGCAGAAAACTATGGTGTTATATCAGGAAAACATGACAAGTACACACCATCTAGTTTGTTTCCTACATGCCTACATATATATATATAGCACCCACATAATGTATTATGTAAATGTGTGTGTACCATCATGACATAATGTATTATGTAAATGTGTGTGTACCATCATGACATTGTTTCAAATAAAGATAGAAAGGAAGTATCTGGTATACGCAGTTGTTAGCAAGTGTGTAAAAGACAGTTTTTAACCTTGACATTCTTTAGTATAGTCATTTTACACTAGGTAATATGAGTAGGTTTGACACAATTTTTTCTGCATATCTGGGCACCCTAATTTCAGATCCAGGATCTACATGTTCATGTAGTTTTTACATTTGTACATGTACATGTACCTTGATACTGACTGCACATGTAAACTAATATACAACATTAATGAACTACATATGTACCATTAAAATGTATGTGGAATGCAAAAGTTCTTTCAATTACTGGAAAATTATCATACAGTGTAAACAGTGCATAGTGCAATTCTTGCACGTATCATGCAACATTTACACATAGTCAACTTACAATGTACCCTACATGTATGTACTGAATGTGCAATGAGTAGAGTGTACACACATGCCCATCATACCAGTGTATGGGGTCATAAACCGTGCATGTACCTGCAGTGTTTACTATACTGCACTGTCACATGTGCTGCACTTGAACGTACCTGGGCCTAATTTGAGAGTTCTGCTTAACACCCAATATATTGCTTACATAACACAAAGACTAGAAATATTCTACTGCTTCATGAATTTACTTTCCTTTACTGGTTCTGTTCTTATTGTTTGGTTGAATGCGATACAAAGATTGTGTATGATTGATCATGTACATGTTTTCTATCTACATGTAAGCGCATTTGATTCATCATAATTTGAAGGGGAAAAACTCAACAAAAATTATACAATAACAAACGACACTGTGCGACCTACATGTATGAGGCTAAATCCGCCCTCAGGTAAAACCTGTTTTTGGCTTGCTCTGCGACGGAACCATCGGGATCAAGCAGAAAATAAATGCTGAGGTCACTATACATAACTGAGAAATCATGTGAGTGTCGTGGAACAAGCGTCACCCTGACAAAGCCATGCTCATGTCGCTCGCGATCGATCAGCGACGATGATTCTACGACACAGACACAATTGCAACCGCATGACATTTTCAAGACAGTGGCGTACATTTTGAAGAAAAGGTTAACGATAAAGTGGGTATTTAACTAATATTTTTCTTTTTAAAGAATTTTAAATATAAACAGATGACAGTGGTAATGCCATTTGATAGTCCATTTGGTGGCGGCATTTTATTGGCACTTATATAAAAGCACATTTCAAATCCACACAGATCAACTGTGATTGATTTCCGCCTGTCCGGAACACATCACAGAAGTAGAAACTTTTGTACTGTTGATATTTTTCTAACAGTCTTAACACTTTATCGTACATTGTAGTTATACGAGGGTTGTAAACAATCGGTGACTGATATGTTTCCTCACGGTCCTTGCTCTGGCGCAGCATCATCCTGAAAAGTCAGTCGCCGAATATAGTTGTGTCATCGCAAGATTGATCTTAGGGCAGCATGGTACTTAAAGAAGAGAAAAAACGACTAGATAAGGACAAATGTGTACTAAAAACGTATACTTTCGTCATAAAAAAAAAGGCCCACTGGGCCATTCAAAATTAACAACAAAATTACCGCTAAATCTTTGTCATCATCATGTGAATCTTTCAAATCATTTCCATCCATCCTTACAGAGAACACCGGCTGGCCGTCTTATTCCAAGTCTCTACAAAGCTTGGCAGATGGTATATTCCATAACTCACCCGCTCATATGCAGCTGACCTGTTGCTATGGAGATTTATAAACAACTCAAATAAACAGGAATTCTTTTTTCTCTCCTTGGAATGTCATTCAGTTTTGAAACAAAGGGCTTCATCCGAAACAAACTTTAATGTTTCTGTTAACACAGGCATTCCTTTCCTTTCTTTAGCTTCAATATTTCTAAAAGAAGTCATCGAACCTCAGATGTTTTTTTTATTCCCCATCAGATTACAGCAATGCAGACAGCCTTGATCAAAAGTAATTTCCATCACGAAATCTGTTGATGGTCCAGATTCTAAAAGCAGTCACAGTCCAGACGAAATGTGCAGAAATTCTCCAAATATGGTTAGATTGTAGATTGTAGACGTACATGTATGCACAATGTAAAAATTCACTGAGAAAAGGAGCGCAGCAACTTCGCAAACTCCACACAATGTGACCTGGTTGTCATCAGCAAAATGGAACACTGCGGTGGCTGTGCTACAAAATCCCATTCCAAACAACAAAACACGTTGAGGAATCGACAAGATATGTTCTTGGGGTCTCTACTTACAAAATCCTTGCTCCATGCAGAATCATAAATCACAGTGAAAGCAGCTTCTGGAGAATTATTCTCTTAAAAGTGACTTCCAAGTACATGTATGTAAACTTCATCATGGCTTTTAGGTTGACTATCCTATCAAGTTCAACATGTTTGTTTATCCACAGGACAAACAAGTTTTGAAGAAACAAATGTCGCCAACATGTCTTCAAAACCATATAACTTATCAAGGAGACGGAATGTGTTCATGAAGACAGTTATATCATCCGGCAAACTTAGCTTGGAAGATGACACACCTCATTCAGAATAGATCTTAGAATCAACATTCTGAACAATACATTCTCGTCTGTCGCGGGAACAAAACAACTGCGCCATGATGCTTCAGAACTGTGTGTGGGTGCAGACCCCCAAGTTCACTGCAATGATATTTTTGCTTTTTTTTTTCTCTTCTCTTCTTTTTCTTATTTGATTTCTTCATCTGTGAATCCCTTAGCATGACTCGTGTGGAATCTTAGGAATGTTATATCTCACCGGAGAGGCCTGGACGAGATGGCCATTAGACTGGCCACCAAGTCCTTCTCTCTCTCTCTTCAATTGCTGAAAACATGTAGTGTCAAACTATCTTGTACTTTATGTTGATAAGTTTTTTTGTCTCATGAACTTTGATTTTTAACAGCACTTACTTTATCATGCGTACTGTACTGTACATAAAATAGGAGGAAAAGTATACACGTGTTCATGTATGTACATGTACAAACGATCATGTATTCATTTGTGTACAGAGGGAAAGACCAAGGCTCTCAATCCAAACAGGACCAGTGTTGAATTTCGTTAACTGTTCAAACTTTGCACCCATGCAGTATAATGTTCCTTTTAAAAATAGCTGATTACAAATGCTAATATGTGTGTATTATTTATAGGTCAATTATTGTCAATTAAAAGTGATTGTACATCTTTTCAATCTTTAAAAAATCATTTGAATAAATAGTTTTTGTATACACAGACAATATTAGTATTACACATTTTACAATTGCAGCTTTTTATTCCATTCTACCTTCAAAATAAACTGAGACAAATTAAGTGTATGGTCAGTTTACATAGAGTGTACAGCAAATAACTGGGACAGTTGGTTGAATTTAACCATAGCTGTTCATGCCTTGCCTCTAAACATCTCCAAGCACCAGTTACACATTTGACAACATGTGACATGTGTGTAGCCCTCAAAAATTTGGATTTGAGAATTTGTGATTTTTGTGTGGTATATTTTGAGCTAAAATTATGTTGTTTCATACAGGCAGGCAGAGTGCTTACAGCGATCTACATGTACATGTACATGTATGTAACATGTTGTAGGAAGCAAGTTTGACTGCAACAATCGTACGCCAAGCTGGTGCTAAGCTGTACATGCATTTGAAGAGCCCCACCAAACCCCCTCCCCCCAAAAAAAATAAATAACAAACCAAAAACAACAACAACCACAAAAAACAACACAAAAAACGAACAAAACACACTCAACATGTACAGGCCTACTTTATAAAAACAGTTTAAAGGCACTGTACACGTTTGGTAATTACTCAAAATATATATTAGCATAAAAACTTACTTGGTAACGAGCAACGGAGAGCTGTTGATACATGTAGTATAAAACATTGTGAGAAACCACTCCCTCTGAAGTAACGTAGTTTTTGAGAAAGAGGTAATTTCTCACTAAAATAATAAAAGACTTCTGGCCAGAAGCCTTTTATTCCTATCTGAAAGTACACTAATTTGTACAACAAGGGTGTTTTTTCTTTCATCATTTTCTTGCAACTTCAATGACCAATTGAGTCCAAATTTTCACAGGCTTGTTATTTTATGCATATGTTGGGATACACCAAGTGAGAATACTGGTCTTTGACAATTACCAAACGTGTTCAGTGCCTTTAAGGGGTGTCCTTTAGATTTCACATCTGGAGCTACCGCTTGCCTTTGACAAGTCTAACTGAACAGTGAGTGATCCAATGTGTTACAACAACTCTTGTGGGATTATTACTGCTGTGGAACATCTTTGTCAATGTGCCAAGTTTTACTTGTGTGTCAATCAAAACTAAAAATTAACCAAAATTTCATTGTGCTTTTTTTTTTTCAAAAGCAAAGTCACCACCAAACTCAAAGTACATAACTGTATATTTATAATGTAAACAATACATATTGTAGCTGGCTTAGATAGATAGATAGATTTATACACCTATCAATTGTATGACGCACTATCAGACCCCCGGGGATGGTGCGTCAAGTTTGCGTCTTTACTCTCGGAAAAAGTGACTGTGGGTACGTCAAGTCCAATAGTGGTCAGTCAAAAATATCTTCGAGCGGTGCGTCGAGGTACGTCATGGTCCGTCGAGGTACGTCATGGTCCGTCGATGTCCATTTCAACATTTATTTTGTTTATTTAGTGGAGAATAAAAATGCACCTACCCTCCCCGCCTGTGTAAAATGATGTTGGTATTATTTTGTTAACATTTATGTTGCCCGAGGGTCGGGAATTTACCGCCAGAAAGTCAGCGATCACCACATGCCAGCTCAGACGGCCGTTTATTTTCCACACTGCACATAGCAAGCCTTTTGCCCAAGCCCAATACACATGTGCATCATGGCGTGGTGGTTTTGTCATCCTCGGCCCTGTGGTATATTATATCTCTCACACGCACGATAGTGGGGGTCGATTGTTGAGTCATAGATGGATACGAGCCTGTGACCATACGTTTAATTTACTATCCGTTTCAAACTTTTCTAAACGGTTACCCGTTTGTCGGCGGCAAGTGAATTTGTTCTAAAATACACGAACAACAAAGACGATGTATAAGGAAGCCCAAATGTTTTGACAACTAACATCGAGACTGTACATGTACCTGTGTCAGTGTATTTTGTAAATCCTTGTTGTTTCATGTTGTTTCCAAAAATTTACCGACCGAGAGATAATCCTTGTAAGCACAACATCCCGCAGAGTCGAAGTCGTGTGAATATCCCCCATCACTTCCGTGTGTATTTGAGTTTGACAAACGAAAACTGCAGTATTGCTCACGCACGTGTAAAAACATCTCTGACCACGCAGTTATTTCTCACCAAGGGAATTTCCCTTGCCTTATCGCTCCCACAGCTACACGCCATTCCTTCGCCCCCTAACTATAAAAGTTTACCACGTTAGGTAGAGCAAGCACATCCGCGGGATCGCGGTGATGAATACAGCGCTGTGAGAAGCACTACGTCATAAATAATTATTCACGCGATCGGCCAATCGGAAAGCGGCCAGTCATTACCAGTTCTTACGAGGATGTGTGTTATTTAGTCACATGTAATTCATGGCGCGGTGGTTTTGTCAACCTCTGCCCCGTGGTATATTATATCTCTCACATGCACGATGCTGGGGGTCGATCGTCGAGTCATGGATGGATACGAAGATGCATTATTTAGTAGACTGGTTCCCTCTCTATTATTTCGTGTGTTTGATAGCTACATGTAGTGCGTTGGGAACCGCACGTCTCGAAGATCAAGTAGTACATTCTCGCCTCGTGCATACACTTGCCATGTATTTTCAGCATGTGTGCCGGGAAACTCGTACACAAGGTTGAACTACTTGGTATTCAGTGCGCGTGCATCGTTTGCAGCATAGCAAGCGATTATGTGCGTCGATTTGTCCGTCGGTGGTGCGTTGCTATCCGCGAAAGGTGAGTCAAAAAAACGTTCGGAAGACCGTCCAAATCTGCAACAAGTGTGTCAATTTTTTGACTCATGGTGGGTCTTTGAACACGCAAATCCGTCCCCACATATGGACAGTGACGCACCATCCCCGGGGGTCTGATAGTGCGTCATACAATTGATAGGTGTATTATTCATTCATCATGTAGACATGAAAAGTGTTTTCCCAGTCATAAAAAAAAACACACATTAAAAATAGCCACAAAAATGCAGACAATAGAAAACAATCATATAGATACAATCAGAGTAGGTAATTAAAACTGACAACATTCAAAGCAGTTTAAAAGTAGATAAATAGAAAATATATACATACATCCCCACACGCCGCCGCCCCCCCCCCCCCCCCCCCCCCCTATCTAGAAAAAGAGTTGTTGTACTGTCTGGTGGCTGATGGGAGAAAGGAATTCCTGAAACGATTTGTATTCACCCGAGTGTTTTTTATTCTACCCGATATGTTAAAAGTAACACAAGAGTGAAGAGGGTGATCATTCTCAGACACAATGGTTAGGAATTTCTTCTCCATGGCACTATTGCACAAGGAATTTAACTGTTTAACATCAGCACCAACCAACCTGCTAGCAGATTAGATAATACGATTTAATTTGCTCCCACATTGGGGCTATGAACATGTTTGTAACCTTGCTGTGGTATTGCAGAGGTAGCCAAAGCTTGCTTACATGATGGTACATACCAGACATCCAAATTTGGCTGATCACACAAGCACAGCACATGTAATTATTCAGTGAATAATCTGAGCATGCCATCACAGGTATTGCAGCATACATATGTACATTGTACATATACATGTACATGTACATGTACATGTACACTGTACTTGTAAAAGTACAGGGTTAGTATTTATAGTACTGTATGTGTACATTTGCACATAGGGCTCTTATTCACTACATGTAGCCTTGTGAACAAGGACACATTTAAATCATTCTTGAAAACCAGATAATGGTTTACAATTTCTTTGTGATGCTAAACCAGTCAGCCAGAATGCTACAGACAGTATTATGAAATGTACACCCCATGAATGTTCCCTCCAGACACTTTTGTTTACTAACACAACGAAGTCTGTACAATGACATGATGACTAAGCAAAAACTGTAATTAAGACCTTGCATTGACGTCATCATGCCGCTATTTTAGAGATAAAATTATGATGAAACAATGGGAAAATGCTCATCTACATGTATGTATGTATGCGCAGCACACACAATGGGCCAATGAGCAACCTTCTTTTGACCTCAAGTGAGGGCGCCCTACACCAATGATATCATGTCTAGGTCTATTTCACAGTCAAAACATGTTTTCTTACAAACAATTTACAATGTAGACTCAAACAGAACAAAATTTAAGCAGGAATGGACACACACACACACACTTGTACAGTACATATTTGTACATTGTATTACAATATATCACTTTTTGTTTACAAGGGTTCTTCCATCCTCATCCCCCACACACCCTATTTGTATACAATGTACACTTTACTTTTTATTTTCTTCCAGGCACCCATGAATTACCCCCAATCCCTTTTCATTCACTCGTTTCAGTTACATGTACATGTGTACTTTTGTCCAATGTGGTTATTTTAGGAGGCATGTTCTACAATGAGCAATGCCTTTATCTGAATTTGTTACATTATAAATGATAGTCTGAAGGTTCATGGTGAAGGTACCTTGCCCTTGATACAAGCATGAAGTAATAGTATGTACAGTATTAAGCCTGCATACAGGATACTTGACTGTACTGTGTACTGTACTGTATACAGTACATTCACGTGCTATGAAACTGTACATGGGACAGTAAAGCAAGTGCATGCAACTGACTGTGCCAATAATATATTTGTATACAATTACATTCATTATGCAAATATTATGGATAAATATCAACGGTAGACACTTTAATAAGATACAGAATGGTTTCCTAAAGAACCTAATTATTTTTTTTCGTTTATAGAAATACAAGGGGCTCTTTTAATCGCTCTCCTGAGAATACTCAGGAGCTCAATTTGAGCTCCTCAAATCACTCTTCTTAGATTGTCCAGGAGCTCAATTTGTTTGACTTGTGTAACAGCATATATATTCAGTTTATGATTACTAAAATATACAATAATTTTGTCAAGAGAAATCATAGATAAAAAACAAAGGATAACTCTAAACGCAGCCCACAATTAATGACAATTTCAATCACAGTTTCCACCTACTACGTAACTTACTATAATCCCTTAATAAAGATGAGTCGATGCATTCGTGAGTTGAATCATGCCCTACATGTACTTACAAACGCACGTTATGACGATGTGACTGTGTTTACATGAAGTCAACGTGTGTGTGATGTACACACATTATTTTGTGCATAAAATCGCCCCATAGTCCTTTGCGCATATCGCACGCGACATTTTTTAACCGCTGGCCAAATTTCCGTGATAACTTATGGGCGAGATTAAATCCTAGGCGCTCGGCCACCGAGGTGCACACGTGCATTCTGCGATCCCGAAAATAAGTGTCAAGGGGTAGGGAGAATTTGACCACAATCGCACTGTGTGCAACATGTTTTTGTTACAAAATTCTCAATACTAGTGACAAGCAAAGTATTCCTACATCACAGTCGTCCTAGAGTCCAGTCGTCATGAGTGATGTTCAAATGGGCCAGTGCGTTGTGTACAATGGAGGCAAAAGCGTTTCGTGTTTTTCACGGACGTAACAAATAAACCCAAAACAAAAAACGTTTGCTTATGTGTGGGCTGTGCCAACGTTTACATAACCAATGTTATTTATCTGCCTTGTTTACAGTAGAATTATAAATAAAATACACCATAATGATCGAGGAGCGCTGTCGATCGCGCACGTGAAGACAGACCCAGGAGCGCGGTAGGAGCGCGAGCGCGATCGCGCTCCTCAAAAACGAAGGTCTGATGGAAATACAAAGGTACAATCTGTTTATGTTTGGATACATGCCTCTGGTATTGTTCTTTAAACAATTCACACAAGCACAGCAAGCTGGGACAGTTGTATTATTTACAACATACATAACAGAATATTTATCATTATTAAAACTTGCAAACCTGTCAGTGTCAGTTTAAATTTGAGGTGTGGTTCTGGAATCTGATTATGAAATTGGGAGCAATTACAGCACATAGGAAATATAATCACAACACGGAACAATAACCCTTTAGAGGCCGGCTGCAAGTGGCTGGTACTAAAATGCCAATAGCAGCCACAAACAGCTGCAAGATTTGACCTACTTCCACTCAACAAAAATAGTCAAAGTAAAGGTCATCCTGAATTGACTCTTCCCAGTGTTTTGCATATTAACATACAGTAGTATCAACATTTCCATTGAAAGAAGACATCAGCTCTGTTTCCTGTTATTTTTCCAGACATTCGTTGATGAAAATAATTGAATCAAATTATCAGCAGTTTCTGGGCGTAATGGTGCAGACCTTCGTTTTTGAGGAGCGCGATCGCGCTCGCGCTCCTACCGCGCTCCTGGGTCTGTCTTCACGTGCGCGATCGACAGCGCTCCTCGATCATTATGGTGTATTTTATTTATAATTCTACCGTAACAAGGCAGATAAATAACATTGGTTATGTAAACGTTGGCACAGCCCACACATAAGCAAACGTTTTTTGTTTTGGGTTTATTTTTTACGTCCGTGAAAAACACGAAACGCTTTTGCCTCCATTGTACACAACGCACTGGCCCATTTGAACATAACTCATGACGACTGGACTCTAGGACGACTGTGATGTAGGAATACTTTGCTTGTCACTAGTATTGAGAATTTTGTAACAAAAACATGTTGCGCACAGTGCGATTGTGGTTAAATTCTCCCTACCCCGTGACACTTATTTTTGGGATCGCAGAATGCACGTGTGCACCTCGGTGGCTGAGCGCCTAGGATTTAATGTCGCCCATAAGTTATCACGGAAATTTGGCCAGCGGTTAAAAAATGTCGCGTGCGATATGCGCAAAGGACTATGGGGCGATTTTATGCACAAAATAATGTGTGTACATCACACACACGTTGACTTCATGTAAACACAGTCACATCGTCATAACGTGCGTTTGTAAGTAGGGCATGATTCAACTCACGAATGCATCGACTCATCTTTATTGAGGGATTATAGTAAGTTACGTAGTAGGTGGAAACTGTGATTGAAATTGTCATTAATTGTGGGCTGCTTTTAGAGTTATCCTTTGTTTTTTATCTATGATTTCTCTTGACAAAATTATTGTATATTTTAGTAATCATAAACTGAATATATGCTGTTACACAAGTCAAACAAATTGAGCTCCTGGACAATCTAAGAAGAGTGATTTGAGGAGCGCAAATTGAGCTCCTGAGTATTCTCAGGAGAGCGATTAAAAGAGCTCCTTGTATTTCTATAAACGAAGGTCTGATGGTGATGATTAAACAGAAATGACACTCTCTTGAGGGTTTACAATGTAGGCCTACAGGATTCGTTAAAGGCACTGAACACGTTTTGTAATTGTCAAAGACCAGTATTCTCACTTGGTGTATCCCAACATACATGTATGCATAAAATAACAAGCCTGTGAAAATTTGGGCTCAATTGGTCATTGAAGTTGCAAGAAAATGATGAAAGAAAAAACACCCTTGTTGTACAAATTAGTGTGCTTTCAGATAGGAATAAAAGGCTTCTGGCCATAAGTCTTTTATTATTTTAGTGAGAAATTACCTCTTTCTCAAAAACTACGTTACTTCAGAGGGAGTCGTTTCTCACACTGTTTTATACTATCAACAGCTCTCCATTGCTCGTTACCAAGTAAGTTTTTATGCTAATATATATTTTGAGTAATTACCAAACATGTACAGTGCCTTTAAGGGCAGGGTAAACCATGAATTTTCTCTATTTAATTTGAAATTATGAACTTAACTTGAAAAAGCTTGCCAAATAGTGAAAAGACAAGCTTACAGGTCCTGCTGGCTAGTCACTGTTAAAGTTAAGGGCAACCCCTGCACAATCCTTTATTTTGAAGGAGGAAAACTATTTTTATTTTACAAGTGGTGCCACTGTCGAATTAAGGAACTGTCAAGAGTCTCAGCCTTTGGGAACATCTTGGAGGAGTATCAAAGCAAAGGTTAGCAATGAATGCAATGGCCTTCACGAAATTCAAAGCCTTTAACAGAAGAACTTCCACAGTAAACCCTCCCTACTCTTCCTTGACCACATTTTCTAGAGTTGACCACCCATTTGAAACCAGACAACTGTGTGGGTTGTGTAAGATGCCACACCTTTGCACAGGTCCAGCTGCGTACATGTACATAATTATGTGTGAACTAAGACTAGTGTGAACTGTGTCATACACTCACCACATGACATTATACGCTGGCCATGAAAACAATTGGAAATGACCAAGCACATACATGAAATATGGTCTCAAATTTTACACTGGACCGGAGGTCCAAGGCCAGTGATTTCATTATCAGGCCAGTGATTTCATTATCAGGCCAGTGATTTCATTATCAGGCCAGTGATTTCATTATCAGGCCAGTGATTTCATTATCAGGCCAGTGATTTCATTATCAGGCCAGTGATTTCATTATCAGGCCAGTGATTTCATTATCAGGCCAGTGATTTCATTATCAGGCCAGTGATTTCATTATCAGGCCAGTGATTTCATTATCAGGCCAGTGATTTCATTATCAGGCCAGTGATTTCATTATCAGGCCAGTGATTTCATTATCAGGCCAGTGATTTCATTATCAGGCCAGTGATTTCATTATCAGGCCAGTGATTTCATTATCAGGCCAGTGATTTCATTATCAGGCCAGTGATTTCATTATCAGGCCAGTGATTTCATTATCAGGCCAGTGATTTCATTATCAGGCCAGTGATTTCATTATCAGGCCAGTGATTTCATTATCAGGCCAGTGATTTCATTATCAGGCCAGTGATTTCATTATCAGGCCAGTAAACTCATAAACAACAATTGAACCAGGAGAGGAAGAACCAGGGCCCAACTTAGTAGAGAGGTGCTAAAGCACACAACGTTGCTAAGCATAAAACAATTATGCTTACCGGAATAAGGTTACCAGCCATAATGCCATATCACCTGTATCATTTGTGACTGGTTTCCTGTGTAATTTTGCTTAGCGGAAAGTTAGTTAGCCACTCTATAAAATTGGGCCCAGAAGAAGGGAATTGGTGAGACTCTAAACAGCAGCTGGGAATAAAAAAAATGTTTACCTTTTCTGTAACAGCTTGCAGGCACTCTAGGACTGCATACTTCTTCCAGTCATCCGCCGTCCAAGACTTGCGGAATTTATACTGGTGACCTTTGGCCTTTGCTGACCTCACATCCTTCTTTGGGATGAAGCGGTCACAATCGGTCTCAGGTTCGAAGCCGTCCTGCTGGAGAATGCTTAGGATGTAACGGGTGTAGATGACGGCATCGATGCCCCGCGTTTCAAGCTCGTGCCCAAGCCAAGTCTGAAGGGCAGGAAGTGTAATCATTGTCGGTTGACTTGAAGGGGATAGGGAGGGGGGAAAAGAAAAAAAGGGGGGAAAACGCCTGAATCAGACTCACAGGAACTTGATGGAAGCCATGATTCCACAGCAAAGGTTTCCATCAGCGACGGCCGGAAGTTCTCTGTTAGACCTCTCCATGTCAAACTTGGCCCGGGGACACTCATTGGAAAGCAATGTCTGTTCAAGCAGACTTCTGGACGATGTATGACTAACGGGAGCCATGTTTGGACAATATTGTTTGTCTTATTTACCCCATAGTCATGTTCGTATCCTGGAGCTTCTTACGACCAGCGCATCAAATGTGGTTTCCCCTATCCTTTACAGAGTGAACCCTGCAGGCCGGGGCTACCCTGAACGGGATTGGTGTCCCGTGCCAGGCAACAGTAGGCACAGAACTAGGGCCCCCAAGTGCAAAATGTGAACAGGAAATTGTCCGTAATGATGCTGACTCAGTTCAGACGCCAGTCCAAGTTTATGACAACTTTTGACTGTGCAGTGTTCCACAAACGTCACTTTCACTGAGGCATCACCAGGTTCAACCAAGCCGAACCCCTTACTGTCACTGATTTTATCACAACCATCGAATCGGACTCCTCATGTTGGATTTCTTGGAAAAGGGAAAGGCACTGCACACCTGCAGAATATAAAACAAAAACAAAAACACAGGAAGTTTTCATAAAATCTGTGAATCTGGATTAAGTAAATAGTGCACGTGTAACAGTGCAAGTGCAACTTCCTGGTCCTACACAGTGCATGGATGTACATTGTATGATACATTAATATTGTTATTTTAAATGAAGACAATAAACTCACAAGTAAGTGTTAACTCAATGATATTGCACAAAACACCTATGTAGGGGTATGGAACACTAGAAATAGATCATTGTATTTTAGGTATCAAGACATTTGCTGATAATTGATGCCTGTAAATTAAGGCGAGGCGTAAAGTGTATGCCTGGCTCTGATAACACACTGAGGATTTCCTGTATCCTGCTGCTGGGGGGCATGTAAATACTATACCCCCTCTCTTCCTTTTAAGTTCAACTTTAAAACTCAACGCACACATTTCAGGATCCTACAATGTAGCCATGAGCCAAGAGCCAAGATGTGAGAATGTTATCTCAAATCAAGAAACTATTTTTAATGGTCATATTTGAGGCATGTTTGCGTCTTGGAAACGTGTCTACAGTAGACAAAGAGTAGATCACACACGTGTGGCTCTCCACTGAGTCATACCGGCTTAGGTCTGTCACAGAGCATGTTCTTCAGATCCACACGAGGGCCATAAAGTTGACTGAATCTAAATCTTTCCCCAATTTTTTTGTTTGAGAAGCTGACCTGGTTATTTCAAACGAACAGTAGCTGTGTTACACATAAATTATTAAAAATAACACTGAAAACTTAGTCTTTGTAGGCAGTCTAGTTGTAGAACTTCTACTGTAAATTTTAGTTTGTCCCATTTTCAAATGTCATGAAAGTTTGGTTTACTCTATGCTAAGACTGGAGATGGGGAGGACATTTATCAAGAAGACATGACAACAGATGGACCAATAGACTAACCGAATGGTAACCTAGAAATTGAAAAAAGAAGAGGAAGACACAAGACAGAAAGAAGAGAAGATGGAGAGACAAAATCCAAACATACATGGACACAACAACTTGGACTAGAATAGCAAGAAAGAGAAGAGAATGGAAATTGCATGAGGAGGACTTCATCCAACAATGGACAAACAAATGCTGATGATGATGATGCTGATGCAAATGCAAAGACTACCCTAGTCTTGGTGTAAGACGTTATTGTGTTAATATTAGTGCAATCATGTACACTCAACATTACAAACATGGAGCTACAGTCAAGATTAACTAAGATTATGTTGTTTGGTCAAAAAGAGTGAAAAAGGAAGTCAAAAATTAGCATCTTACCTAGCAGTGGTAGTAAGATGCAGAATTCGACTGCCTTTATAACCACACCAGACAGAAGGATACGATCATTGCAATATAATTATTATTATTATTAAATATAGAAATACAGAATATGTTTTCAAAATGTTAAGCTTTTCCTTTACAAAACCATTTAATATTATTCAGTCGTAAGTAAACTCATTAGAGGTGAACCACCCCACTGGTGGTAGTTTTACCTACAAATACAATAACATGGTCTGGGGTGATGGTGCTACCAGTACCATACTCACTGCTTACCATGTAATTGCGCATGTGGCATAGCCCATCATTTAATTTTGAATGCTTTTACTACTAGTACTAGTACTACTCTACACTAGTACTACAGTACATGTACAGGCTTCCCATGTACATACCAACCAAATACGGCGCAACAGTTGGGCCTAGCAAGAGCTATTGTCTCATTTAATCACAGCTAAATTGGGCCCTGCCCCCTCCTCCTCCTCAAAAGTATTATTTTAAATTTAACTTAACTTAAGCTAAAAAAATCAAAAATATAAAAACTTCATTTCTCAATGAAATGAAACCAAAACTGGCCAGACGTAAATATTTCATCAGATCACTTTCGAAGGCTAATCATTATTTTAAAAAAAACACCAGTTAGACTTGGACACGTTGGAATTTTGTAAAGAGCATTTTGCATTTAATTCACTCGCCCTTTTGTGCCGCCGGGAGGAAATTCTTTTAAAAAATCCACTACAACAAACAAGCGTATCTATCTGCTGCGTAGCCCCATATAAAAATAGTACACACCCCAAACACCAAAAACAAATCGACAATATTTCAAAAAATCAGGCAAATCATCAACACAATCATACAAAGAGTATTTCCCATACCTTGGATCTCGTCGAGACGTCTAATCGAGACTTTCAATTGAGTAAAACCGGTGAAAACCGCAATCATTTGACTAACGGATATTAAATTACGAATCGCAGTCGAAAAGGTGTCATCATTCTACAAAATAAGATAGGTTTCCTTGCTAATTTGTTCTGCTACGAGCACGTAATGACGTCTGGGTCAAGACATGAAAATTCGTACGCGCAAAGAGCGCCACTTTCTTTTCTAAACTTGTGCAAGTCGTTTTAGCGGTTTTTGTTTAGGGATCATTCTAAAAAGCTGAAAGGACCCGCCCAATGGTAATAATTATTTCAAGTTCTCAACGGTTCAACAAAGTTCTGTTCCGTATTATTAGTTTTTCGAAATTTTTATTATGAGAAAAGCAGTGACTGAAAAGCACACTCGTTTTGTACAGTGAAAAATAGTTTGGCTTATTTTTCTTGGAAGTTCCATAAACAGCACTGTTGTTTCAGCAGATGTGAAAAAAACAAAACAACAACAAACCCAACTCATATTGTTTTTAACTACAGTTTGGAATGAAATCAGGTCAGTCACCTCCATTGAACTTTAGCCGAGGGGTAGGATGACCACTGTACACGGTATAGCTATGTTTATGTTTATTTAATTATTTGTATTTTGTTTGTTTAGTATATTTTGGCGTATTGCTCTATGATTGCATGCACACAGTGAGACTTTGGACGCAAAGATAACAACATCCCGTTTTCAAAAAACTAGCTTATTTTACAAAAGTAGTCTTCTGTCTGATTAATTTGTTCTGGGGTTTTTTCTGCCTGTCTCCTTTTCCCACAGACGGTCCCATTTTAAAAGCACCTTTCTCTTCTCCCACAACTTGATTTGTGTGTTTTTTGCACTTTCACGACTTGAGGCCCCAACCAAGTTCCTGTGAAATAAATTCATAGGCATTATTTACCCTCCGGTTCATTCAGTATCAGAACTAGTGTTAACCTTTGATACCTGGTGAGCCCCTGCTTTAAATGAGTCCGTTTGATAGTCGGGTATCACAAGACCATGAGCTTCTTGCCCCTACCATATAGCTGAGCAACTTGTTTGAATCAAAGATGCGCTGAGGATTGGTAACTGAGTGCATGTAGGCTGGATCGAGCTCGTTCAATTTGGGGTCTCAATTTGGGACGTGAATGTGCGGGCCATTTCAGCAAGCAAAAGTTTTTTTATATTATTGATAGTATTAGTAATGGTCATTGTCTGCACTGATCTACTGTTACATCAAAAGTTGCATCATTGTTGCTTGATGAATGACATAAGTTGCATGAAATGTCTACGGTGCACATCAATCAGCGTGGTTAGACCAGCCTATTCCTCCCTGCCCCCTTTTGTCTCTTAATTCCTTCATTGCTTCTCTGTATTTTTCTCTTGCTTCTCCAAGTCTCCTAATTATATTTATAATATGCTCCTTTCCTTTACTCCCCCCATCTGACTCAGTGCTTCTGTTGGCACTAACTGAGTGTGGAACTGTCATTTCCCAAAATGTTATCTCACACAGTTGGGTTCAGATCATAATTCACAATTTGAATTACTTAAATAACTCCAGTAAACTACACTGTGCTGCACATCAAGTACTTGTCACCCCTTCTGCGGTACCCGTGTCCTGTGGCATGTCATTTGTCGGGTTTTTCTTTTGTAGTCAATTTAATTGAAGACGGGAGGAGTGGTAAGTATTCACTATCACATGTCCAGAGGTGCAGCCGAACGAGTTCAGTTGAGCGCCCTCTGTGGACGTATGATATCAGCCAGTCACACACGAGCAATTCATTATTTTGGCCTTTACCATTTTCTTTGAAATGGGTGTTATTTTGCAGATAGTCCAAAATGAAATTTATGTGTTTTAAAATGTTGTTATACTTTGCCAAATTTAAGTTACAATTTTGACAAAAGCATTAAAAAATGTATTATAATTTATATGAAAAAGTATGAATGAAAAACGGTTTATGATAGAACATTTCTACAAATTGTCATTGATTATTACCTTTCTTTACCTTGCGGTTTATAATTTGTTACCTTTCTTTAGAATAGAATTTACCAAAATACTTTTTAATAATACGCAAAAAGTGACGGACGACGGCGTATGTACATACGTACGGTCGGTGATGGTATGGGATATGTACGGTCTACTCTGAGCATGCAAATGGTACTAGCTAGCTCACGTTCCGCAAGCCGCCGGTGAGTCTTTGCTTTTACTTAGTACTCACACAAATTATGTATGACTGTTTAGCTTGTAGTTTCATTTAGCATTTATTTTAAGCTATAAATCCTTCTTGAAATGTGGATATAAAACGACAGGGAAACGACAGACCGACCTTATGTTTGCCAGCTGCAACAGAACAAGCATTTGGGTTCGCCCCTCATGTTGACCGCCCCTCATTTGGGTCAGCAGACGACAGAGCAGAACATCTGTGAAGAGCTAGCTGAATCTTGTCGCTTTTTATGTTATGAATTTCCGTCGAATCGAGGAGTATACGATGATTGCAATATATATACTAACTATGGCCACTTGGAAAAACCTATACAATGGAGGATTTGACACTGAATGAAAGTGACAGTAACAGGAGGTGAGGTACACATGTAAGCAGCTATGATAAGTGAACAGAAATGATCACTAAATGTTTTATCATAACTTTACATTGTCATTAAACAAAATATAAGATGGTTTAAACTTTATTTTTTGGTCAGTCGATATTTACAACAGCTCCCCTCGATATTGGACAAACTAGTTCCTGAGGCAAATCTGAGGCAGCGAGTTTGTTAACTTCGAGGCGAAGCAGAGCCTGAGGGAACTAGTTTGTTAACTTTCAATATCGACTTGCCACCTGAAATAAACCATGCTTATTGCTATTCTATTTCTTGTTTTACTACTTCGATCATTTTTTCTCTCTAGTTCGGCATCATTGAGCTGAGCTCGGGGAAAGCGAGACATTTTACGTATGCCATGGCCTTTTTGTGTTTATGTAGCAATTGATGTTCGCGTGTTTGTAATATCCCTGTGCGGGTGAGCAATTGCTTCATAAAATTTAAAAAGCATAGCGACAATCTACACATGTGTAATTTACCCTGTGCTTGACTGTTGCCCATGAGGCAGTCTATTTCCAGTGCACATGCGTGTTTACTCTTTGCGTGAATACTGGCACAGCGCGCAAAAATAGAATCTGGCACATGACGTTGAATGGACTGGTGATAATTCGGCTCTCGGTTATGAGTATGTATGAGGTTGTATACAAATATTGACTGCTTCAAGTGCTACAATTGTATGTATGGTTAAAACTGTGACTCCGAGTTGATTCTCGGCCCATTCTAGCTTCCTGCAAGGCAAATCCGAGGGAAAATAGACCACCCCTGGGATCACTGAGGGTGTCGTAGTTAAACCATAGCACGAGTAAAAACAGTCAACATTTGTTGAGCTTTTTCTTTTACCTCTACATATTGAGATCTCAGTTGGGTTACATTTGTTGATGAAATTATTATGCATTTGTGTGGGTGCTGGATTCTTGTCACTTTGCAGGCTTCGTAAATTTTGCTTCAATCATCAATTTGAATTTTTACCAACTCACTCTGTTCATTAGCCAGGGGAAACACTGCAGGTGACTCAGACATGTGGTCTTTCATTTTTGGGTCCTAAGGAATCTGGCACGGTTTCAAATAATGTGACATATTCTGAAGAAGATGTACACTGATTTACATCAGACTTTTCTCTTGCAGGTTTGTGTTTACCGGTACATGTGATAGACTGTGCAAGTCTCGCACAGATTCAAACATTTTTGGGGAAGGTGAAGCAATCAAACTGGTGCACTTTAACATGTCCCAACGTTTGCATGTGCGAGACTTGACTATTTTGAGTATTTATTTAAATGTGTGTTGTTTTATGTTTTTATATCTCTTGCCTTTTGTAATGTTTTACTTGTGAAATATAGAAATGAAATAGAATTAAATTAAACCTATCAACAACAAAAGTTTCTTGTAATATGTTGGGACAAAAAGAAGGTTGGTAGATAAGAAGTTAAATTAATTTAGGAAAAACAATTTACATAAATGTGCATACCAAAATAAAGTTCATTGACCCAGAAGAAATTAACAACATACATCTGCCAGTAATTTGTAAATTACTTATTTTATAGGATAAGATATGAAAGAATTCTTACATTTTTATGGAATCAAATTGATCAAATATAATTTTTAAAAGCGTAAAAATGAAAAAATGTATACTTAAATAAAGCTACATTATTATTTAAAATAATGAACAGCCGGCAGGTTTTTTAAGAGTCGGTCTGCTTACAGGGAACAAATATATTTTGTTGTTAGGTCTTAAAATACCTTTAATTGTAAGTGTAACTACAGTGGCTCACAAATAATAATAATAATACGCAGTTCTTAATGTATATAGCGCTTTATACTCCCGATGGGTGTCTCAAAGTGCTCAGTATTTTTCCTACAAGGTATGTGGTGTTACGTGTTGAAGTATGAGACCTGTTCCTTTGCATAGCACCATGTAATGGTTTACAAGGTGCTGTGGCGCAATATGCAACCAATAAAAAATCAAAGCATGGATGAAATACCATTTACAATACAGCAGTAACCATAACACACGTATTGCGAACTGCATAAAACCTGTGAAACATTTGCACCATAGTGTTTAATGATACTCAGGGTTGTGCAGAGTACACGGTTACTGGGATACATGACCAAATCCATCATTACTCATTACCATTGTAGACTTCAACTCCTACATAAAATAAAAATGCTTATTTCACTTGGGAAGTCAATGCACATTTTTGTATGTGTCTTTTTAATGTGAAACACATTTTACAGAGACAGATTTTGTGTATTGGTTAGAGGGAAAAACCTTGTAATGATGTCAGTTTACTTCAATAAAACCATAAGGGGCGTGAATGTTTTCAAATGACATTAAGTCATACATGTGTGGAAATTTATATACACATCTAATTAATGTAATTAACCCCCCAATTATGCTCCCATATTGTTCCTCATATCTGATAATTAAACCAAAGGAAAAACAATTTAAAGGGGGAAACCTACATGTACATTACATGACAACGGTCACACCTTGGTCATTTTACCCATGCAACCAGCACACCAACAAAGACAAAATCTCCTTGCAGTGGTATTTTAGCATTTCAAGCCTTCCTACATTTACAATATGTCAAATAAAGGGTGAACGAACTATGTCATTCCAAATGGTTTCTTTCATAAAATATTTTTTCAACCAATGGCAATTTATTTTAGTATACTAACCTACCAAATGATAACATAAATGTCTGTCCTTGTTACACACATAAATCTTGAAGATTTTTCTCCTTCAGTTTCTTACTCTTTTTGTCTCATTCACAATAGACCAATCCATTAAGCCCTACCTCCTTACGAGTTGACCAATCACAGCCACGAAACCTGATCACCATTAGAGCAAAGATCACCAAACGGCTCAAATGGTGATCAGATTTCGTGGCTGTGATTGGTCAATGAGAAATGGGCGGGGCTTAATGGATCTGTGTATTCTTATGTGCTGAAGTGAATGTACACAGACAAAAATACATGACAACATACAGTAAACGTACTTCATTTTGTTACTACTTGTACATGAATCCCGTGTCCTCCTCGCTTTCACTTTTGTGTCCTCTAGTGTCCATTAGCATGATTAGTGTGGAATTGCCCAACAGTCCAAGAAGTAGAGAGACATAGACATGAAGGGCAGGGATGGAGAACCCTCGAGACATAAAATAAATTCTTTTAACAATCCAGGCCAGAAAAACAAACACTTTTGTTTATGGGGGAAAAAAGGCCCACGGAATTTTAGCGGCATGGATCTAGCGGCATGGAACTATTTATCTGTCAAAATAAATGTTTTGAAAAAAGGCCTTTTGGTTTCTGATTTTCCATCCATTTCCCCAGAATTTTCCATTATACCTGATAAAACGCATCATTCATGCATAATTTATGTCTTGGCAACATAAAAGCATTGAGAAAGTGAAAAGAGCAAACAAACCTAATTTCACTTCTGTTATTTTTCTCACTGTATTCCCAATTAAGCATGGCGCTGATGCAGCCATACTTCCTAATGGAGAACTGTGAATAAGAGAATGAATTATTGAATGACATATTTTTTTATAAAATAACAAATCTGTGAAAATTTGGGCTCAATTTGTCATTAAAGTTGCAAGAAAATAATGAGAGAAAATAATCATCCTCGTTGCTAACAATTGTGTGCTTTCAGATGCCTAAGAAGGGCTTTGCATGCCTGAAGCCTTTCTCAGATTCAAAATCTTTTGGTAAAAAATTACTTCCTTCTCTAAAACTACATATGTACATTACTTCAAAGGGTGTTGTTTCTAACAATGTTTTATAATATCAACAGCTCTCCAGTGCCCTGTACTAACTAAGATTTTTTTATGGTCATTCATTTTTGAAGTAATTACCAAAGGTGTACCTTGCGTTTAACAGTAGTCCGCTGGCCAAATGCCAGTTGAAACACATGAGGGGCAGTCAAAATTCAATTGCTGACTGGCTACAGTAGTTCAGTTTTGAAACACATCCTTGTTAAATTTAAAATATGGACTAGTTTAAACAGCTGGTGGACTAGTGAAATGACAAGCTAACTGGTCCTTCTTCTTCTCTCGTATGCAACAACGAATCAGATGTCAAATGTCGAGGTCCAAGTCCAGCAGCCATTGTGTAGCAGTTGGATCACAGCTGGCCAGACGAACGATGCCACCATCCAGTATTCTAATGGGGCACTCGTTGACAATGTGACTTGCGGTCTGGTCAGCAGCCCCACAGTCGCACCCAGGTGTTGGCTTCATATGCCACTTGTGTAGCATGTGTCCAGTGCGCCCGTGGCCTGTGAGGAGTAGGTTTAGTCGACACCAGCTCTTTCTGGGTAGGTTGAAACCAGCTGGTACTACAGTAGGTGACCGGAGATCTTTAAGGATGTTATCGTCATTTTCCCACTCTGAAGACCATTCCTTTTGGATGAGTAGCTCAGCAGCAGTTTTGCGGCGAGGTCTAGTTTTTGGGATATCCTGGATCCCAAGGTAAGTACGAGCCCTCATAGAGAAAGGAGACCGGGATGGGAGCCGAGTTGGCAAAGGATTACCTGTCACAGCTCTATGTAGGAGATGATTGGTGTCAGTTGCAGCTCTCCAAGCTGTCTTAGCGATGAGCGCTTCACGTCGAATGTGGGGTGGTGGTATGTTGGCAAGTACTGGAAGACTGGGTGTGGGTGTTGATTTGACTGTCCCGCTGACCAGTCTCATGGAGGCGTTTAGTTCCGTGTCCAGCTTTGGTGTATGCGAGCTTGCACTCCAGACTGGGGCACAGTATTCGGCCGGTGCGTAAACCAGGTCCTGATGGCCAGTGACACAAAATTAAGGGCAGACCCTGTCCCATCTTGTCCTCCTCCCCAACTCCCCCAATAGAAAAATCCTTGTAGCCTCATATGTAAATTGCTTTTCAAAATATAGACATCTGTCTTGTATTTCCTTTATAAATACAAGACTAGACTGTCTTGAAAAATGCGTACCACATGTATGGTTCAGCAAATTTAGTCTAGTTAACAGTATTTTTATATATGTCTTGCATTTCTTGCAGATGGTTTCTCTTTGTAAAGAACAAAGTCACCCCCCCCAAAAAAAAAACCCGCCCAAACCCAACGAAAATGTCTCGAGAGGTTATGCCACTGAACAGTAGGTCTATACAAGTGCTACATGTATTGTAGTACGTGCAATATTTTAGCTGTCTTCTTTAGAAGCAAAACGTGTCTGTGGTCATTAGATTTGTTTGCCTAACATGTTAAAAAGGAGGCTACCAAACAACCACTTGTATTTGAGGTTCTGCTAGTAGCATCCATTTTGTATTTGAGAAGAAAATAAATGGCTGTTTAGAAAGCTATCACGCCAGCAAGAGAGAAATTATGTTTGAGAGCAGTGCAAACAACACGGCATGCGTGTTGCGGGAGAGACACACGTCACCCTCCAGTTAATTGCCCTGGACTTTCTGTGTGCGTTCCAATTCCAATTGGCGCATCCACCTGTTTACCACTCATATTCACCTGCCTCTTTTTCACACCACGCTACATGAGCACAGCGAGAACACTTGGGTTATTAAACACTCTTCCCAAGGACCCTAGAAGCTCAATGCATCTGGGGGCTCAAGAAGGTGTACCCTATGCCCGACAGACGCTGTGCTTTTTCTCTCTCTTTTTTTTTTCATGGGAACTTGAGGTTTCCGGATCGTGCTTCTGGAGAACACCTGTTTGATGTTCACTGTCAATAAATAATTACATTTGTAGGACAGTGGCGCTATAATGACCATTAGAGTCAAACTTTTGACTTCTTGTGTGCAGTATGTGTACGTTGTTGATCATTATTGTGAGCTGTGTTTTCAACCACTGATAAATGGTTCTCGTACCGCACGGGATGAAATAGGCTGGCACTAATGATGTCTCATTTCTATTAATCGATTGAAAACCTCAAACTTTGGTTATGCTAGAGAAACAGAGAATATGTTGTGTGGAGCATGTAATTTTGGTCTTGTGGTGGCGTAAATTTACACTTGACGGCAGGCCCGAGGCCAATGATTTATTTTAGCATCGGGCCAGTAAAACTGGACAAGTTCGGTGGTCTGGTGTTTTTGTTAAAATTTTTAATTTCAGTCTGATAAATATTTTTTATTTCTGTTGAGTATTGACGAATGAAAAATGTGAGTTAGAGATCAGTGCTTGTTTAAAATAAATTAGTTCAAATTTTAACTGTATAGGAATTTCTTTTTTCTCTTTTCAATTCTGGTCTTGTAAAAGTAAATCTGGTCCAGTGACTACATGTATGTGTATTAGAAGCCCTGCATTCCTGTGTGTTTTCCCCAAAATTTAAGCCCTGATAGGGTACAGTATATACATATTAATCATTTCATGAATAGTGGAGAGTCGGCAGAAATAATAATACGTTATTAATAATAATAATAATAATAGTCATTCATTAGTCATTCAAAGATGCCTTGCATAGCCAAGTGTCTGAATTATCTCTTTTGAAAGGAAACACAGAAAGGGTAACACTTTGCATCCATCACGTTAGTAGTTTTTCCCAGTGGTTGTAGTTATTTGAAAATTATTTTGAGCTTATTATTTTAAAAAACTATATAAAAAACAACCTTAAATTCAACATCTATTAAACCTCAAATTTCCGTCAAAAATGGACGGAGAAAGTCGCTTGCCTTTCCGTCCAGTTTAGAATGAAATTTGAGAGTAATTAAAGAAATAATTTTAATAAACGGAAATTATTGTCAGTATTCACCATGTTTAAACTGTTTTTGGTGGTTTCAGGTACTTAACCAAAAATATCAACCACTGGGAAAAACTGCTAATGTGCCAGTAGATAAGTGAAACACTTGTTTTTACTGTCTCCTGAAAAGGCCAACTGCTAAGCGAAAATAACCGTGATTAGGCAGCTCTTTGACATTAGACCATGTCACAGGAGGCATTTTAAAGGCAACTACGTGTACTTTCAGACAAACTTCAGCTCAGAAAAACGGCATCCACAATTCAAGTTTCCACACACAAAAATTGTTGTACAATTGTGCAACAAGTGTTGCTTTTGTGTACAGAGGTTGATGTCTCTAAGTTGCTCGTAAAAATTGCCTCGTGTGACAATGCCCCGAGAGTCGTGTTTGAGATACGATGTAAATTTACAAATTTGTGTTTTTCCTTGCAGTGCTTTATTTGACATTAAGAGCATCTACAGAGCGACTTTTGCACGATGCAACTTTGATGACGGAAGCACCAAACCACTGAGGGTGGATGCACTTTGACCTCATTAGCGCAATCCTAGGATTATCTTCTCTGCAAGCCTGGATTAAATGACCTGCTCTTCGTTCTGAGCTTAGCTGTCATGGCTACCCTGGGTGGACTCTTCCTGTGCCGTGTCATCACTGAGAGACTCTCTGCCTCTTACTTGGTGTAAGATGGAATTTGTCAACACACCAAGGTCCCCAGGCATGGATGAAGAAGGTGAGCAGGGACATTTCAAGATAAAATATTGTTGGGCGTTAGTTTACTCATGTATGAAAAAAATAAAAAAGCTGAGGAAATGTAAACTGGATGGTGTCACTGTTCCCAGACACTGCTATCAAAAAATATTCCTAGTCGGTTTCCCTTGTGATTTATTACTTGATGATTGTAAATAAAATGTTGTATCCCCTTAAGGTGATTCCCAGGTGTTATCGTAAACTTGGGTGTGATCCCTGGCTATACGGCAGTTACAGGTTGAATGGCTTGTGACTGGCACCCCCCCAAAAAGATGTTGACAAAATAGGGAGACCACCATCATAGGGCTAGATACATCATGTACAATGTAGCTCAGTTGGTAGAGTACCGGCACGTTAATCTGGAGTCTGAAAGCTTACTTGTTATAAAGATGGTAATGGTAGTAAGCATACTAAGAATTATTTCGTCTGAAATACCACCGTTGAATAGAAAATTATAAAAACATTTGAATCTGAGAAACAATTCATGTTAGCGAATGCATGCCGCAGATAGAGATGGATTCGACGTTCGTATGAACATACAGTGACAGCTTTTGGCTGTTTTCTCAGCAAGTAGACACTGTATTCAGCTGAAACCTTCGCATATGACTTTTATTGTATCTTTCTTTATAGATAGTTCCCAGTAGACGCCATCTTTACATGCAAATCGCATTTTGGCATGCAGGCGCGTCAAGCGCTCTAATTATTAACGCAGCCGCGTCATTCACTAACCAATCATGCAATGAGTTTTGTGAAATGTGTGCGTGTTGCACGCTGTTCTCACGCGTAACGCATGACTGTGTGTTCCAAACTGCCCATAAAGATGGCCCATTTACGTCATACTGCAACCTATCTATAGTTTTGCCTATAAATCAGCCTAAGGTTCACAACAAACTGTATCACCCTACACAGTACCTTTAAAAATGAGGGTCTGTACAAAAATCATGTTAGTTCTAATAGAGTTTGAGACGCCTCATAATCCAGGTCGGGTTCAAATTGGAATTCCCTCCAAGACCACTTTATTAAGAAACATTTAAATGCTTGCCTTAATGTGTACAATGTGGTATTATCGTTAAGACAATCCTCAAACCTTAACCCTAACTCCCAAAGCGTTTTTACTAGAATCCACCCCTAACCCAACACATTCCAACAGCTTATACTACCATGAGATGGGAACTGTGCCCAATCTTAGGGGGACGATACACAACCTAACAAACTCCAACAGGCTTTTTTTGTTTGATTTTGTTGGAGTGTGTACACTTGGCATGTGCAAATATTTGATCAGTGAAATCACACAGTACCCAACATAACATAATCCAACAACTATCTCATTAGACCATGGAGGAAAGAGCAATGCCAGACATGTACATTTCACACATCCACCATACCCACTCAATCAAATTCCAACACCATTACTTGTCAGCAAGGATACACAATCCCACAGAATCAAACACCCAATCCTAACTTCACTGTACTTAACCTAACAAAATTAAACACTTTGCCCTGTTTGAATTTGTAGGGTATGGGAGGGTTAGGGTTAATCAGACCCTTAAGGCCATGTTACATGAGGCAATTTACAGGCAACCAGCTCCACGCAATCTCCAATAAGCATTTCAGTTTTTTCCTTATTTTAGTGAGTTACAGCTACATGTAGAAGAATTATACATGTGTATCTTGTGCTGTCGCTGTGTTCCTTTTGTATCCAGTGCAAGCGGTTGCCTCCAAGTTGCCTGAAAAAATTGTCCTGTGTGACATGGCCTTAAGGTACATAGCCAGTTATAAGATGTACATATAAATCTGTGGTTCTGATTCATAAACTAGATGTAATCGCAAGTCGCTCAATTTTTACACAGCAGTGCAGTTTTTTAATTTATTTATTTGTTTAATCCCCTGCAGAAGACCATGATGACTGCCTTGAGCATGAGGATTGCCCCCAGCAGCTCGCCCATCAGGCCGCCTCCACGGGCAAGGTGTCTCTTCTAATGGAGGCAGTCAACCATGATCCAAGCGCCCTCGAGAGCCAAGATGAGAAAGGTAGGCGTTGTCATGGTGATAAGAGGCAATCTACAAAATGTTTGTTATCTTTGCTGCATTTGACACCCACATTTCAGCCAGTGGCATATGAAGTAGGGCCATTGACACAATCCCTGTGGGTTTCTGCACTGACCTTAAAAAGAACACCTTACTTCCTGTTTTTATAGCTTTTTGAAAAGGCATACAATTTCTCAGCTGTTCAGTTGATTTTCTCTTCTCTTTAGACTGCATTTGGATCCTACATGTAGTTTCATGCATACATGATTATATGATGGTACGTTTAGCATCGACAAACAGCTAGTGTAGATAGACAACATGTACGTCACACTATTCATGCAGATGTTTGTTTCAGTGGTGTTACCAGACATTTTCATTTGGGGGGGGGGGGGCAGAGGGGGGAAAGACATAATTTTGGAGTTGCTGTTTAATAGTGAATGCATCCAACCATTCATTTGTGCCTTTGTTTTTTATCTCATGGGAGGAGGGCAAGGGTAATGCCACCGGTTTCCACATCTATATACATCTAATTGCTAATCTGATGTTACCAGTTTCAATGCCGTCTCACCCCCTTGGTAACACGACTGGTTTGTTTCCACGTCTACTCTATACTTGCTTAGCATTTTATTATAATCAAGGAACATTGCCGTAACATAGTGATTGCGATGTTAATCGTAGCCGGCATTTCCTTTATCTTCTCTCTTTTGTATATTGTGTGCTGGCCAAAGCGCTGTCCAAACGGAATTAATGTACAGGAAAAACGCCGTCTAAAACCTGTACTTAAAAATGGTAATTAAGTTACATATTGCTCACTGTATACATGGACGTCACAATGATGCATGCAGAGTACTGGGATATATTGGGAAATTCCATAAAATCTGAATTCTATTTTTTTAAAATTGTTTCTTTAGAAACTACGCTATTTTGAGTCTTAATTATAGTTTTTTTAATTAAACAACTGTGAATTTTTAAGACTGAAAGTGTACTAGAGGTTATCTATTTATCACACATCCTGCAGCACAATTAGCAGGGTGAATGGGAAACAAGAAGTTTTCTGGTTTTAGAAGTGGGAGTAAAACACCAATGGGGTAAAACCCACGCAATCAGGTAGAAACTGAAAACCCAATCCACATGCAAGGTTCCGGTCTGAGGAGGGATTCGAACCGGGGTCTATAGTGGTGAAAGGCAGGGAAAGAAACCCCATGAGCCATCCTGGTCCCCAAATCACTTACCCACTCTGGGAATCGAACCCGGCCATGGCGGTATTTGTCATTCAGCACTACTTGTCATCACATTGAGTATTTAAGCCATTTCGCTTCTGAGAAAATATTGCCAAAATATAAAAGGGTGCACAAGACCACTTTAAAGTGTAAACAAAATGTAGACAAACATGTTATTGGCTGAGTGGTCTAGGGCACCGGACTCGAACTCTAATGATTCTGATCAGCAGAGCGTGGGTACGTGTCCTGGTCTTTTTACACTTGTGTCTTTAAGCAAGACACTTAACCGTTATTGCTTCGTCCTTCGGATGAGACAATCCGTAGATCATGTGTTTGGCTCGGTGTTTCTGGCATACGTTCGTTGGCTGCAGATTTGCAGGAGATTGCACAAGATGCTATGAATGGCTCTCATAATTCAAAATCTTAGCAGGTCTTAAAAAAACATGTCTTACTTTTAAAAAAAACAATAAGCTGCACCAGAAGTGTCAAATCTATTAACGGACATGGTGCACTATAAATGTCCACTATTATTATTATTATTGTAATGAGATCTTCGCAAGTTGCTTGTAAGGTGTTTATTTTTCTTGATAGAGTTTTTTAATATCGTTACGATCCTGCTTATTAAATGCATTAGTTTAGAACATTTAACTGGTGCTTGGTAAACAATGCTAATTCGAAAAGAGTTTAGTTAAACTGCGTCTTACTGCCCAGCATTCACCCATAACACTACAGTGGTCCTCCAGCCAAATGCAAGTTCAAACACCCTGAAGACCAGTCCAATTTCACTCTGACAAGTAAAAATACTTCATTTAGCTACATGTACACTGTAGGCTTTTTGCAGCACAATCAGCTCATAAAATATATTGATATTATTTTTAAAAAAATCACAGTCACTGTAGACATGTATGAATGTGATTATGTACACCATTTCAAGAGGGATTACGAGGTCAAATTCAGTTTTGTGATGCACTCATGTTTCAATAGATACATGAAGAGTCCTTATGAAAGTGGAAAAACAAATTACAAGTCTCTAACCTCACACAGTCACAGTAAAGTGTTGTAAAACTCCATTATGTTTGATACCCTTCCAGTGCATAATTTGTCTGTACATTTTTGTAGGGGAAGCTTTTAGTTCATTCCTGAGTTTGGATGGCATTTAATTTTCAGCGGCATTGAATTTGACATTTTGACAATTTACGCATACAAAACCTCTTTGGAATGTACAGACCCATTTGTTGTTGATATCCAGTGACATCATAATTCAATTTTTGCTCTGAGTGAAAGAGCATCAACAAATTTGACAATTTACACAATTTCAATGTAGGGTTGGAGATTTGCAGGTTTTTTTTCCCACTTTCATTGGGGATCTATTGGCAAATGAGTGCGTGACAAAACTGAAATTGACCTTGTTAGCCCCTCATTATTACCTTTTAATTTTCTAGACCTTGTTTTCAAACAATGCATGCTCCAAATTGTTTTTATGTTGTTAATACTTGATATGCTTGTCTTGGTGAAAAGGTCAAATTATTAGCCTTTGTTCGGTAAATGTTATAAGCCGTATCACTTCACAATATATCCTTGAATTACCATATATTTCTTAATGAAATCATAAGATATCTAGGTGTCTTCTGACATTAAACACGCTCAGACTGGAACCAGAATATTGCATTGTGTAGAACCCTGTTTAGCAAATTTTGTGAGGCTTAATTCAATCCACTTTGTGGCCTGGCCGGATTTACGTAAACCCTTGGAGAATTGAGTTCAAAGTATGAGTAACCTGCGGATCGAAATATTCTCATTGAAGGTGAAATTATGATTTATTATGTAGACCTATTATTTCGTGTCGAGAATGGATTCATTTTGATCAAATTTCCTCAAGAGAAATGAACAATTAATGCCAGAGGTAGTCAGTCATCTCATTTTTTTCTCTACAAATATTTGGCTTTACCCCTTTACACCGATGGTGATAAACACTGTAAATGTAATGTATACCCAGAGTTCTGCTTGCAAAAAGAAAAAAAGATCAACAGCTTACTAGAGTGGGATTCCCATGCACAAGCTAAATATAGTATCGGGCAGATACATGCAAATTGCGGGCCAATACATGTGAATTGCAGCTGATACAAAACAAATGAATACAAACTTATTTACTTCTTGACTTCAGATCAAATTCACAAAAATCATCAAGATAAAACCATTTAGAATGCACCATCTGCAGAGTATGGCTTTTAAAATCAAGTAAAAAACACCTTCCAGGGACCTTGTTTCAATTCAGCGTGTCTAGGCCAAACCTCAATAACTTGGGTCCAGAATGAACCCTGATCGGTTTCCTATTTTGATGTTTATTTGTACAAACTGATACAGTCAGTGAAATTTAATCAGCAGTTTCAATTTTCATCGCGGATTCAACTCCTTGTTGTCGGATTTTGAATGACGTATGAAGTGCTCATATGAAGTGTCTCAAATTGCATTGGATGATTTTTTTTTTTTTTAAATGATCAAGAGACATTCTTTGCAATCGGGCAAAGAACAGTGAACCTATCAATTACACTGAACTCAAAGACAGCAATATGAATAGTCTAAGCTTATGCACGCACACCGCGGGAGATCCGATTCCTGAGAATACATGTTTGTGTTTTCAATAAGTACGTTTTGTTTGAAAATATATTTGTAATAAATAATTTACTGGATAAAAAAATACCTAAGCCCCTGTGTGTAAATATCAGGGCTCACCCTTAACACTAGCCTGGCTTACATTGTCTAGAAAAAGCTGTTACGGGCTAGTACACTCCATTTCTCATCTTGCTCTATAAACTGCGCGACCTACTTTAAAATGCTCACATTTCTTCCTTTTCAGATGTGAATACCTAATTTAAAATGTGTTATTTTATTTTTGAGCATGTGAATGTAACTTCATTTGGTCAAGTCTCTGGACATTTTCAAAACATTGCTAAAAACTCACCTATTCAATATTTCTTATGATTGACTTTCTGTTTGTTATTTTTTCCACTTGTTTTTGCGGACACGTTTATGTAAATCTGTTTTATTCAATGTGCTCTTATTTCTTTCTAAGCTACGTAATTTGTAATCTTTTTTGTTACACCCTCTGTTTTTTGTTTTGTTTGGTTTTTATGCGCCTCGGAATAAGTTTAGTCTTACATGTAGATAGATGGCGCTTTACAAGTTTTTAATTATTATTATTATTATTATTATCATTAAACTGGTTGTGATCACTGCCATTAATACATTAGAAAGATATTTAGTTTATGACAATATGTACAGCATGTTTAAAGTCTGGGCTACTAAAACTTCTTGGGGATAAGTAAATGGAATGTCTTGCCCTGTGGGCTACTATACAAAAATCAAGGCCTGGTATAGTGTTTCTTTTTCTTCTCCGTTCAAATGCAATTTCCACTAGACTACAGGCCTGAGGCCAGTGATTTTAGCACCAGGCCAGTAAACTTATGACTGGACAAGCCCGATGGTCTCATGTTTTTGTTCAAATGTTAACTTTCAGTCTGATAAATGTCTTTCAATTCAATTCTGTTGCGGATTGAAGAATACTTACCCCATGATACAATTTTGATAAATCTTCTCTTAGTGCTTGTTCAAATTGAAACAGTTCAAATGTTAAACTGTGTAGGTGTTTTTTTTCTCTCTCATTTAAATTCTGGTAATGTAAAAAATAAGTCTTGTTGATTTTACCCCCAAATTCCATCCCTGCCTGTCCGCAGCTTTCCACAGCTTATTTGCTCATTTTTTGTTGTCAGTCTCATTCGGGAATAATACTTGTCTGCATTTCATCTGATTTCCTCATTTTGGGTTTCTCAGCTGTGCCATTGAAAATTGAAAAACAGTACAGAGTCTTTCTGTACCTTCATGACCTTGCACTTCCCTCTTTTGTTGACAAACTTTGCATGCTTGCTCACCTCTTGCTGGGAGGATTTGAAATTAGATGGTTTGTTTCGCCTTGCATTATGTTTGACCCCCACACTCAACGTACACCATGTACATGTACATGTACATAACACTGTATAGAATTTTCAATTCATGTTTATGCTATTGCTGATGGCTTGTGTTCCATTAAAATGCCAGTATTGAAACAAACACCATACTGCTTCTACTAGCCACTGGGCAAGCTCGGTGGTCTAGTGGTAAGACATCTGCACTAAAATGTCAATAAGTCGTGGGTGTGAGTAAATTTCAGCGTGATAGTCGAGACAGATTCACGCTACAATTTTTGTTCAAGGCCTGCCCAAAATAATAAGAAGATCCAAAATATACACTGTAACTGTTATATTTATTATTATTATTAATAATGAGATCGCCTAACATCACAAGGCTGGACAGCCACTTCAAGGTGAGGGCTACACTTCACTGATTTGGGCTGTCTACCCGGGGCACGTTGATACCTACTCCTGGGGCTGAAATAGGGTTACCCCCTTCACAGTGTAGGCATGAGTATCCACTAGGAGCCTGGTTGGTACATGTAGAGCAGAATGCACTACCTTCCCAATTTTTTACAAGCGATTACAGTTAAGTGCCTTGCTCAAGTGCCATGACCAGGATTCAAACCCACACTCTGCTGCTGACAACACCAGAGCTTTGGTCTGGTGAACAAGACCACTCTGCCATGACAGAACAAGACCGCTCTGCCATGACATGCCATCATTGATTTTTTTATATTAATAGGAATTGTATTAATTTTGATGTCAGTTAACTTAATTGAGTTTCACAGTACTTCACCAGCCTGGTCAAAAACTGCTGCAAAAATATCTGCTCTTACACTTTCCAGGGATTAATTCTAATTCCCAGTGAGGCATTTTTGATCTTGGGCTCTTTAAATCTGCTCTAAATCCCATGCAATCCACCACCACACAACATCCAAACATTTCAACTTTGATAAATAAGATTTGTCCGATGGTTTGTCAGATGACCGACCGCGAGACAATCTAAGGCTAGTAATCCATCACAGATTTAAAATCAGGAGTAACCGGGGGATTATCTGTGGAGGATTTTGGGTTGCCAGGTGTTATTGATAAGAAGGCTCTAGGCAACAACTGCCCTTTATGTAGCGGAATAAAACTGTGGCAGATTCATGGATATTTCATTGACTGTTCAGTGAGAAAGAATATTGATTTAGAGTAGGTTACAGGCCTGGGATATCATTTTTGAGAGGGCGATCGAGGCCATTCTTATTTTGCAAGGACAATTTCATTGGAAAATCTTAAAGTCCATGGGATTTCTTTTTGGAGGGGCACCAAGGCCAAGACCAGGTGCAACATAATCCATGTGTAATTCCAGACCTCAAGCAAGGTTATGCAAATTACAAGGAACTCAACACTTCCTGTCTGCCATGCAGCATCATCTTTCAGAATACCCTTGTGGAAGATTCAGGGATATTCTCATTAACTTTTCACTAAGACAAAGAAGATTGATTTGGAGGAGTTGAAGTTATGCAAATGAAGCCATTCAATCCTTTACTTCCTGTCTGTTACAGCATCATCTACATCTCTTGTATCAATTTGTTCTCCTCCTTGCTAGCATTAATGACATGCTTGTTTTCCCTCAGTACAGGAAGGCGGCAGTTTAGTCTCTCCATCACGCCGAGGTTGCATTCTAACGATTTCTCATTCTGATTTGTTATCAGGGATGACACCCTTATCGAGAGCGGTCATAAGTAAACAGCTGGACATGGTTAAGCTGTTGGTTAAAATGGGAGCCGACATCAACACCCGTGATTCTATAGGCCGTACACCCCTCTGCCTTGCAGCATATGAGGTACATAAATTTAGTTTTATTATTTTGTCAATGCCATCTCATTAACTGTACTTTTGTGCCAAAAATTCAGTCAGACATTAACTACATGTAAACAGGATGAGTTTCCAAAGAACTATATGTGGCATTCTTCTTCCTAGAAATACAGGTTTTATTATTAAATATTTTGGGTAATGAAACTAAGGATGCCTCAAAAAGCCCTTTTCACACGACAAAGTCAAACTAGGGTCCTTGGTCTCAGGCGCCAGTTGTCTTGACCAAGGACGTTGGTCTCGCTCGAACACGACCTTTCACACGGCGCTGAAACCAACGTCCCGTGTCTCGGAGCCTTCGTCTTTTGGGGTGTCAAAGGTCAACATTGTTTATGGTCCGTTTCACTGGTATCCGCACATCCAGCATAACATCGCAAATGCATGTGCTGTTTACCAATTATTTCAGGCCTAGAAGTTCGCAAGACACCGCGAGAATCAAAATGGATTCTCGCTGAAGAATTTCGCGAGAATCCAGGATTCTCGCAATTTTCGGGGAATGAATTCTCGCAGTTTTTTGGGGAGATTTTTTTATTTTTTTTGCAAATTGTATAAGTATTTTTTGCTAAATGTAATGTTGGAAAATAAAGCAAAGTTATGTTTCAATTCATCCTCTATTTGTTAAAGCTGCTTACGTTTTTTTTGCCATCTTGCGTCGCGTGCCAAAGAATTTGACAGCAGAATTGAACCTCAGCTCTCGATCATCAACAACAACCGGCGGCATGTAATTCATGAAATCATCACATGTCATGCTAAGTTTTAGGTCAATCTGTTTTTATTCTGTCCGCAGATTGGTTGATAGCGCGAAAGTTCCCGTTTTGGAGCCAATAGTCTTCCTTGACTGTTAGCGTTGTTACCAAGTACAGCGATGTACGCTTGCTTGGATTTTCCACAAAATGTTTTGAGAATCATATATTTGTCATAAAAGTTCACTATTTGGTTATACAATATCATTATTCAATGTTTCCAGATTTTTATAGAATATACTGGAGTCCAGAAAATGAAACGAAAAGAAAAGAAATATTGTGATAATCTTGGGAAATCGACTATCTCGGTACATGGTAACCACGTGTATAAAGCAGATCGATGCCGTGAGCTTACTATCCAGGAAGACTATTGGCTCAAAAACGGGATCTTTCGCGCTATCAACCAATCCGCGGACAGATTAAAACAGATTGACCAGGGTTATGTTTTCGCGGCTGGAACGAATAACTGTTTCGGTCATTGGCCAGTGTTAACGGATGGCCAAAATTCAATCAAAACAGTTATTGGACCGCGAAAATTACCCCTTATGATGCAACACACGTAAACGGAGTGCGCCGGTGTTTAGGACGACGACTCGGCGGTATCGATCGACTCGACGACATACATAGACGTGAGTGGTTGATCGTGAATGATACCTTTTAAGTTTGTAAATAAAACACAAAGAAAATGAGGGGTGAAAAAACTTAACTTTGTGTCGGATTAACGGAAAATTGTTTATGGTTTTTTTATGGAAAAGTAAAAACATATTCTTGTTATAAAGCTGAACTAGAGATTTTCCCCTTCTGAATGCTGGTAGTTTGTGCGTGCGTCACTCTGTCACTGTTTTCCCACTGGTGTTAAAATGCCGAGTATAATAACGACGTAGAATCTATTTGTGCGCATGCGTGGTAGCTCCAGCTACACCAGGGTCCTTCGTTACGCAAGCGGTGTTCATTCACACAGCACGCACGGACGATCGTGGTATAATTTTCACAACGTTGTGTTTTTAAGACGCTGGTCTCGACCGTGGTCTTAAAAGGACTAAGGACCTGTGTTTATTTAAGCAGAGGTACATTTCACACGATGTGGATTAAACAACGTTGTGTTCTTAGGACCAAGGACCCCCTGCTTATTTTCCTCGTGTGAAAAGGGCTTAAGTGAACTTAATCACTGTAGCTCGCAAGCCTGAGGAAACCTGTACACAAGGGTGCTAGCAATGTGAACCAGAAACACCTGGGTTCACTACCAATTCTAGTACACAAGACGTATGGCTTAAATGTCCCATCTGAAGGACAAAGCAATTAAAGTATCTTGCTCAAGGACACTAGTGCCACGGCTGGGACTCAAAACGCACACTCTGCTGATTAGAAACACCAGAGCTTGAGTCTGGTGCTCTTAACCTCTCGGCCATGACACGCCACGCGTATGAACACCACCAAGGCTTGATTTCACAAAGAGCTAAGATTGATCAGAAGATGCATAAAGCTAAGTGCGATGTCACAACACAAATCCAGCCCGAGCCCAACTTCAGAAAGATGGGTAGAAGACACTTTTAATCAAAAGTTTATGCATTAGGAGGGGCTCTCCAACATGTGTCTAAGGTCAAATTCAGTTTTGTGATGCACTTATTTTTCAATAAATAGAGTCTTTATCTAAGATAAACGGCTGCTACACAAGGTTATTAAGAACTGCTCTTAACATCCACTGGAGTCAACATGTGACCAACAAAGTCCTATATGGGGACCTGCCCAAGCTCTCAACAAAAATCAGGCAGAGAAGGATGCGTTTTGCTGGCCACTGCTACAGGAGCAAAGACGAACCAGTATCCAAAATTGTTCTATGAACCCCTAAGCATGGGAGAAGGAAACCTGGAAGACCTGCACTTACCTACACTGACATACTTAAAATGGACACGGGTCTGGAATCAGCAGATTTCAAATCGGCAATGGGGGACAAAAAGGCATGGAGAACCATCGTGATTCGAGGACACCACTCGACCTAAGCTAAGCAAATCTAAGTGGACAAACAATTTAAATCTGTAACCTGAAGCTAAACGATGTAAAATGCCATTGTATTTGATACAGAATAGAATAGAATTGTTTATTCAGCCATTGATTAAAAACAATCACAGGAATTTGGAATATTGGTCTCGCACCATCATTAAAAACTTCAGTACTTAACATTCAATACGATAAAACAGACTAGGCCTATTACCCTTCGTTTGCAAATTTTGTCAACCTCCAAAAACATCCTACGATGCCACATTTCAGTGATATAGATCTGTACATTTTTGTAATATGAATTATTTTCTTCATTTTGGAATTTAGAGGATATTCAATCGAACTGGCATTGAATTAATTATGGCTGACGCACAACTTTTCTTGCCAAAAATAATTTCAACCCTAGCAGAGTCTTTCTTGAAGACTAAAATTTCTCTTCAGAATGTACAGTCTCATTGTTGTTGATATCTAGCGACATCATGTTTCAATTTTTGCTCTGAAAGAGTATCAAATAAAATGACATTTTACACCATTTTAACTTGAGTTTAGAAACTTGTTTTGTTATCCCACTTTCAAGGACTCTATCAAATTGGAAAATGAGTGCATCACAAAACTATAATTTGACCTTGGAGCCATGCACAGAGGTGCATGTATTATGATAGATGATATTTAGGTCGGTACGCTGTCCATCCTTTCAGTCGAATCGTTTTGGCCTCAGCAATTTTGTGTACATGAGCAGCTTTAAAAAACAATAGAAAGTTATTACAGACTAGGCATTTGTGCTAGCATGTAGCCTCAATCCTCCTATTAGTTACCCTCATCTCCTACATGTATGTCACTCCACCATTGTGTGTTTTCCGATGCCTGAGAAAGGCTTCATGCCAGAAGCCTTTCTCAGATTCAAATTTTTGTGTGAAACATGTACCTCTTTCTCTAAAAAAATAATGTACATCACTTCAAAGGGTATCGTTTCTAACACTGTTTTATAATAGCAACAGCTCCCCAGTGCTCTTTACCAAGTAAGTTATTATGGTCATTAATTTTGGAGTAATTACCAAAGGTACCCTCCATTTAAAGGGTGTTTGTAACATTGGTAAAAAGTAAAAATATAAATGTTCACAGATTCACACATAACTTACATGGTATAAAGATGGTCATGGTGGGAAACTCCCTTTGAAATATTTTTGCTTTAAATGCTATAGTTTTTGAGAAATGAGTAAAACAATTAGTTTTGATCTCATGAGTCGAAAACTCGATGTTTGAAAATAGTGAAAACACTTAAAGGTTTTTCCCCACTTTTTTCTGGTGATTGCAATGACCGATTGAGCTTAAACTTTCACAGGTTTGTTGTTTCATGTATATGTTGGGATACACCAAGTGAGGATACTGGTCTTTGACATTTACCAAAAGTATCATAACTCCCTTTAAATGTATACGTGTACACATTACAGTTTTTAGTACGTTTGACATTTTGTTGAAACTGGTGGTCGCCTCCCCTTGCTCATGTGTTACGTTATTTTACACCCATCATTTGACGTACACAAACACGTGTACCATGTACTTCATGCATACACTGCCATCAAAACAACCTTGGCAGGCAGATACTGCTAATTTTCTGCCTGATCATAATGGGGTGCCGGCTGTGTGGAAGCATGCCGGGTTACCGTGGCAACATGATTTGTACTCTTACTGGTTGAAAAAAGACTCAATAATGGGGAATCACTTGATAGAAGTGAAGTTGGTTGGAGGCTATTGCGAAAGCCATTATACAATTGGCTATTTTGAAATTTTGTCTATAATAATTTAGGTTGTTTAACTATGCACAAACGTACTTTCAGGCCAGGCCCCATTTTTATGGCTCCGCTTACCGTTAGCAAAGAATCGGTGCTTACAGCTAAGCAGATAATTCCGCGCTTACGTCAAGCATATTTCACAGGTAGCTGGGAATTTTTGCTTGTGCACATGCATTATATTCCACATTGCTAGGCATGCATTCTTCGCTTTCAGAGCTACATGTAGAGCAGACATTTGGCTCTTGCCCTGTAAGCTGAGAATGGTTGTTGATTGTAAGCGCAGAATTCGGCGGTAAGCAGAGCCATGAAATTTGGCCCTGGTTTTTATTCTTGTATGGGTCTGGCAGTTCTTCCTTGGTAAAGGTCACCTCACTGAGAACGACGTAAATTGGAACCTTTGTCTCAACATAGTAAACAACATTTCGGCATTTATTACAAGTTTGTTCATGCTTTGGAGTGAACAATGCACACTAAACCACTGAGTTGAATCAGCCGAGATTGCTACGTAGTTTCAGCACCAGCCTTCAATGGTTTGAAGGGGATCCTTCTGCATACCAGGAAAATCAAATCTCTCCTAAATTAAATCACATGCCCTTACCTTCCCCTCCTCTCCCCACCAATAATTTTAATTGTCACGAATGAATTGTTCCATACGTGCCTAATACAAATACCTGGGAGTAGAATGCGCTGCAGGGACGGGGGTATTACGCACGGCAGTGTAACAGCAAACAAACTGATACACAACCGACGAGGTCCTCCCTCCGATACAGCTACATGTACATGTATGTATTTTTAATCAAATTGTTCAGTGGGGATCTCAAATTCATCCGGCCGACATTTTTAGACATATTGTTGGCATCAACAAATTTTACTCTGTAATAGAATATAAAATTCTGTTTAGGTTATCCATATTTGATGTGTACACGAAGGCATTCAGTGTGTCAGGGTCGTTGTAGTGAAATGAAAAAAATTGGGCTTGAATAATACAAAAGTCATGCTAGCAATAAATAACTGGAACCACCCCCCCCCCCCCAAAAAAAGAAAATATTACGAAGAATTACATTATATGAGACGCAGGAAGACTAATCCATAATAGGAATACACTATCTGAGAAACGTTGACAGAAACCAGGGCTGTCCAGAAGCGCCGGCTGCCGACGATTTCGCTGGCTACTCGGTCCTTTGCTTCCGGCTACTTTTGTTTTTTTAGTTTTTTCCCATTTTTATTTTATTTTTTTTCCCAATTGTTTTCCCCCCCCCAGTTTCCCCCTCCCTCCAATTTTCCCTGAGCTAAAGTACTGTCAACTGAAAAAAAACACTTTCTACTAAAAAACTTTGTACCATACAATTCAATTTTCATTCCAGTTGAGCAGTGAGCATGTAATAAAAAAAGCAAAAGTATTCCAAGGATATTATGTTTTTTAATGGGAACAATTTTCCAACAACCCTTCCCTACTGACATGGAAAACATAGAAATACTTGAATGAAATCAAAATCTATGGTAGGTTCAGGAGTCAATGTAACAACAAATGTGATGATTTAAAGAAAAAATTGATTCAATGGATTAAGCCAGAAATTGCTCAGATTGCACCACAGAGCATCTAGAAACCAAAAAAAATTCCGAGGCCCTTACTAATAAGTATATGTACAAATGTAATTTAATCGTTTTTTACTTACTCTTGTGTGCTGCGTAATGCAGTCTATTCCGTTGTTAATTTGTAATTTGTGTAACAGTGAGTCAAGAAGTAGGCCGTTCAGATTGTTGTACATACGGGGGTGAACGGGTATTTCATATATTGATTACATGTAACCTCTTTCGCATTTTTTTCAAGCTTTCTTGTTTTTTTGTTTTTTTTACAGAAATTGTGGGGGGGGGGGGGGTTACCTTGGGCCATGATGTTAGTAAGTGTTCTTGTTTAGCATCCTTCCTTTTCAATTTCTGCCGGCCCGGGAGGGATTTACAGTTTTCATTAAAAACAAAAAAGTGCCTCTCCAATCAGTCATTGTCTGCACTTGCCAAGCATAGTAGCTTGCCAAAACAGGCTGGCACCCAGAATATAACACAACAGAAAGAAAAGGATAGTCTAGTGCAGATCATCTGTCGGCTTGCAATTGGCACCATACTACATGTACTTGCTAGGTCATGGCCTCAGTAGCCCTGGTTATGGCCTTGGTTCCCCTTCAAAAGGTTTTCCCGGATCGGAAGTGAACCTTGCAAAAAGAAAATGGCTTTGCCCTCTCAAGGACAAAATTTCAGGCCTGTATGCTAGACTCCAAGTCTGTATTATTGGACTTTTGTATTCTCTGTTATTAATAAGAATTAACTATTAAATCATAAACTTGCGGTTATAACCATTTGTAAATCTCTTTTGAGAGGAACTCTGAAAAGAGCTGTTTGTATGGTCTCAACGTTTTGAGCAGTGTACTATGATTGTCCGTGCTTAAATGTATAATACTTTAGTCAGCCAACACAAACAAGAACAAACAGTACAAAACAATAAAATTTCCTCAGATGACATCACTATTTTATCACTCGATTTAGATAGCTAGGCCTATATCAGAACTGCCAACTCTCCCTGAAACTGCAGAAAGTTTCCTGAAAATAAACCAATCTTTCCAAATGTTCTGATGAACAAATTTGAAAATCTCCCTGATTGTGGAAACTTGTCCCCTGTTGAATGTAATTCTAAATGTCTCCCTGATTGTTGTACACAATCTCCCTGATTGCAAGACGCAAATGTTGGCAGCTCTGATCCTATGCCAATGACGAGTGGTTGTTGATTTAAAATGAATTATTGTCTGAATTCCATTATTAAGTCGCGTCCATCAGCCATGTACAAACAATTTAGCTTGTGCATTGTCCGTGGCATATGCGCATGTTATTGTACGCTTTTCACTTGGAAACCTCGTCATCTGTCAGAACTCATTCAGAGAAAACATTTCTTAAAAATTTCCTTCGGCAAAAGATCAGTCCATTCAACTTGAAGAAAAATTATTGATGGAAAATCATTGGGGATGGGGATGCTGTTCCCTCAGTGACAATAGACCTACAATGCACAAAGTACAATGTACAAATAATAATTATGTCAAACAACATACCCACAATGGTACCAACATGCTGTGATAATTTACGTCTTTTGTGAAACGTCCAGCAGATATCGTGGACATTTAATAAATGCTTGTTTATTGTCTGGTACAACTCCGCATCGTTATCAATCTCCCCCCCCCCCCCCCCCCCCCCCCCCCCCCCCCCCCCCCCCCCCCCCCCGAGTAAGCTAAGGTCACGCCCCTCAGCCAAAGAACATTTCCTCCCATGTGTGTAGCGTGGAATAATTACACCCCAATTATGGTTGCTAGGCAATGGGCGTATGACAGCCATCTTGGAACGTTGTTGGCAAACATCGCTTGGAGGGGGGGGGGGTTGAGAATCATGAGAATCATTCAGAATCTGCCTTTGCTAGCTAGAGGCAGTACAAACAATAGGGATGAACGCATTACACTCACACTGCAGCTTCTCCAGATCAAAAGACCTAGACATTTTAATGTGTAGAGATTTCTGCAGAGAAAATTTTTGGGACTGAACCAATGAGACAATAAGAAATTTGCAAGTTAGATTTGAATAACATCTGGTACGATGACGTGCGTAGGCACAAGTTACCGCTTAGATTTGAATCCCTCGGACTATAGAGACAGTTGTGATGTCAAATGGTTTGGGGCAATGTCCAGATGGGCAAAGCCTGGTACTGTTGTGCCTTACACATTTATTCAGAATTGTGTCATTGAGTCATTGAGTTATTTATTCTGTATTGTACTTCGGCAATGAGAGACTGTCCCACAAGGAGTCAACCTAACCAAGTACAGGCCTAGAATTACACAGAGGTCACAGAGGTCACAGGTCTGTGGTTGCCCCGGTCTTGCTCCTTCAAAATTTACCCATTGGATAGACTTTAAGACTTTCCAATGAAGAGGCTTTTTGCAAAATGACAATGACCTCGCCCTCTCAAATACAAAACTCCAGCCCTTCAATTACGTGTACATCCACTTGTTTCAGTGGGCTCCCCTTGTTTTTGCCATAATGCCCTATTTCTCCTCCAAGATTACATTGTACCATTTGCCAATTTGAACAAATTGTCTGCGTTCTTTCTCTAATAAACACCAAGGCCTGACATTTTAACTCAATTTATTTCACCCTCAAGCTTGCCCACGTGTTTCCAGCACTCCAAGACTTCTTTTTCATTTGAGGGTGCTCAAAAATTTGTTCCAGCTGGAATGCGTATTTTTTCTGAAGTGCCATTTCGTGCCAACCTTGTGCTAAAAAACGACTGGAGACGGCGAGATATTTTAGCAAGGTGCTCGATCTCAAGGTTTACATCTTAGCAACCGAGATTTGATTCTTCTTTTTTTTGCTTGGGTTTAGTCAACTCTTTCCGATGCTATAAGTGCAGCTACAGATCCGCGGATATGACGCTCAGTCTATTAATGCAGTTAATGAAAGCATTTGCCTATTTTGATTTTTGTGTTTTTAAGATACTGTACTGGTCGCATTTGAGCTGACAAGTGTTTAGATTGATGCGCCTGATTATGTCTGGCTTGATTCGTCCATAGGTCAATGTAAGAACGAGTTGACATTTCATGCCTTAGATGTCGGCTGCGGAACAAAACATGTGAAATGAGTTAGTAAAGTTCATTATTTGTGTCGTCACGTTAAAAATTAACTCATATATCGAACGTTGGAGTGTATTCTTTGTTGACTCATATACATATAGCTTGTGTGCATGATTTACTTGTCCGTGCGCAAAGCTAGCAATTAGTATACAAAGTAAAAGTCTTCTCACAAAATTGCTTTGCACGAACTGTACACTCGTGTCCCCTGTTAGTCAAGAAGACAAAAACTAAAGAAATATTCTTGATGATTTTTAAATGTACAAAAAAAATATAATAATAATAAACGGCCAAAAAGAAATCGCTGTTGCAAAGTGCTTACTGACCAACCTGACCAAAATGAAACGATTAATTGTTTAAGAAACTGTGAAATCTGTTTCAAAGTTTCCTTAATGTTAGAACCAAACCGACAGTGCACAACAAAATTTGACCTTCCTTTTTCGGATTGCCTGTACCAGGGAGGTACATGTACTCCATGCCTGTACAGAATTATTTTCATTTTGTTGATTGGGAGTGTCTCTTATCTTAATCTCCTATAATTTGCAATTCATACTTTGCATTGCAATGCTGAAAACACTGAAACACGGAGCAAGGATGCCGCCACACAGCGAGTTTGTTACTGCCGAGACTGGGTAGAGCGTTCTAGTTTTAACGCTGGAAAGTGTTTTCTATTTTTAACCCTGGAAAGCGTGTTGACATCTGCTCCTCCTTCGACTGAAGATTTATTTGTTCAATAAAGAGCCGGCACTGACGATCGCGGGTACCCTGCACAGTTTCAATTCTCAATTCGGATTGGAATCCCAAGAAACAAGTGAATGAAATTCAGAAGTCACATAGCTCCTTGTAAATGTGCTTTGCCATCAAAACAAACATTTCAGAATTGACATTTCATTTTCGTTCAGTTTTAGTAATGGGTATTGAGTGAATAATGGATCCAATGTGTTTTCGACCCAAATTTGAACTTAGCGAAATTTACCAAAATACGAAGACATTTACACTAGACGTTTTGAATTTACATAATTTGCCATGTACATGTAGACACCCTGTAGTCATAGATCGGGGAACATTTCATCCAGCAATTTTGCATGGCAAAATATTAAGATTCAACTTGTTTAGTGCACACTGAATGCTAATTTTTGAGTGGCAACTGATACATTTTGTGTAGCATTTAGCCATGCTATACAAGAGAAATTGTTCACTGTAGATAAAAGGTTGATGTAGTCACTATGGCATTCTTGTAAAATTTATGATACCTGTATCATAAATTTTACAAGAATGCCATAGTGCCTACCAATATACGCATGTATATTGGTTCATTGTTGTGGCTGAGCGGCTAATTGCACCGGAATCAACTCTGGTGTTTCTGATCAGCAGAGTGTGGATTCGAGTCTGGTCTGGCACTTGTGTCCTTGAGCAAGATACTTTACCATAATTGCTTTGTCCTTCAAATGGGACATTAAGCTGTAGGTCCTTGCTCTATGGTCTTGTGTACTAGGATTGGTATTAGTACATGTAAAAGAACCCAGAACACTTATTGTGGAAGAGTAGGCGTTAACCCCAGTGTTTCTCGTTGACCCCAGTGTTTCTCGTTGACATATCAAGCACCCTTGTTTACAGGTTTCCTCAGGGCCTGTAGCTAGAGTGATTAAAGTTTACTTGCGAGGCATCCTTGGTTTCACTACCAGAAATATATAATAATAATTAATGATATTTTTCCAAGGTCCCGTCTCTTTGGTAATTTGATGAAATACATTTTCAGGGTTGTAATTGCTCCTGAGGGTATTTTAAGAACTGGGGGTGGATATTTGACAATTGTTTACCTGCTCATCCATGTACATACATACATGTAATAAAGTCATGTCAATAGCATTTGCTTATTTAATAGTACCGGTTAATTTTATTACATGTAAATTATTTTTTTAAAGCAATTTTTACGTTGTTGATCATTAACTTCTGGCACTGTAAGTTGTAACTTTGAAAATGAGTTCTATAGTTTTATGTTGTCAATAAATATGCATTTAGCCTTCGAGAAAGACTCTGCTAGGGTCGAAACGTCAGGCCACAAACTTATTTTTTGTAAATATGTATTATTTACTTTTATGAAATAGGATTTTTAATGAGTGGTTTCATTTGACAGCCTAACCTCCAATTCATGCAAGCTTATGAAACCGAGTTCAATTTCATAGAACTGCTTCAAATTTAATAGAGGTGCTTTAAAGTATACAATTTTGCTTTACAGTTTTGCGTTAAAAGCAAACATTAGTGCAGAACACCAGTAAAAGATTGTACAAAAGACATGGTATTTTGAAGTAGACCACTTCAAGTCAGTATTCTGAAGAAGAACAAATTCTGTGACCACCTGCGGTATTATATTTGTTGAGCTTCTTGAGTAATCATTTTCCTTTGAAAATATCATTTCAACCATGAAACCCTGACTTGACAAAGGAAAGACAACAAAGGTTCTCAAAATTAGCATCCGGGTTTGATGTTGTTGTGTGAGAAAATATGAGTAGGCACTCACTGTGGGATCTCAGCTGTGAGCAACAGCCCAATAATCTACCTTGGTATGCCACTAGGCTGGAATACCGGAATGCTCTGACTTGCCTCCTATTGAGCCGAATACAATGATAAACAATGGTGGCAGCCTGTCCACTCTTACAAAATGCCACATTTGTACAATAACAAAACAAAGGTCAGGAATCAACCCCCCCCCCCCCCCCCCCCCCCCCCGAAAAGGGATATTACAAGGCTTTTTTTTCAATACCTGGTGTCCCTCTTTGTATACGGGTAAAACAAAGCTAGCCAGTAGGTGCAAGCGTGTTCACGCTATACATTGGAAAGTCTGGCTGGATATTTCCATCAGCCGTCTAACTGCCAGCCAAGAATTGAGGGTACTCTGAAGTTGTTCCAGTCCTACTAAACAGTCCCCTGAAAGGCAGTCCAGAAAAAATTGGTGTGTACACACATCATCTGATGTTAAGTGGTTAAGGGCAAATCCTGCTCGACTGAAAAGTACAACACTGTCCTTTTTTGTGATTAGGCAGCTCTATAAAATTGCCCTGTGGTACCGTTGCAGTATTTAGTTTCCATTTGACAAGACTCTTGATGTTTCTTTGGCAGGGTTGGCATCATGGTGTGGTTTACTTGCTACGCAGCGGCGGTAAACAGGCTATTGCAGACCGCAGCGGGCGTCTACCTCTTCATGCAGCAACGTACGACAAGGACTCCAGGTACGTGTACAGACTTTTTTCGCCGCAGCTGGTGTACATACTTAATGCTATGCTCTTGTAAGGGCGGGGCAATTTTGTTCTCTGTAAAAGTCACCTCAGCAACTCGTTATTTGAATAAAATCTCCAATGCAACAAGGTCATTGAAAAGAGTGTACATAGTGATAAAGGTCATCGTATTGGCATACATGTAATTATCGAGAAAGATACAGTAAAAGTCATGTGTGAAAGTTTCAGCAGAACAGTGCCTATTCATTGAAGAAAACAGCAAAAAACTGTCATAGTATTTTCATCAACATTTTGCGAGGTGACGGCGGGTACCAGATGCATCTCTGGCTGTAATAGCCTTTTTGAGGTATGGTGGACACTATAGGAGTGCACCGTTTGGTTTGGGTGTACACAGACAAATTTCCTCAAATGTAATAGTGTCATAGTATTGTGTCCACCATATCTCAAAATTGGTTGAGGGCAGCATTCAAATGGACACCATGGGAATTGCCAAAAGCCCTCTTCAGTCGATCTGTGGAGATTCAAATTTGTTGACATACTTTTATTGTTTTCTAAGCAACGGTGGGCACTTCAGACGAAATAAGAATACAGGGTACTTACTGTCATTACCATTGCTATAATGCACCTGTCAATTGTAAGACGGAATTTGTGACCCCCGGGAATGGTGCTTCATGGTTGGGTCATGGCTAGAAAAATTCTGACATAGGGGTGAGTCAAAATCTGCATGCACAGACCCTGGATGCTTAACCTCCACCCCCATTGTGCCACTTTTATACACGGCCGTTTTATAAACGAATTTCTAGTCTGGCCCTTTCCTCCTTGTTTAACATAACAAGGTAAAGTGAGTTGGGGAAAAAATGCGAATTGACGTTCCAGGGGTCATAGTGAACTCTAACGAGGTTGATTTGATCGCCCTGCTTTTTGTGCGCATGGGCATCAATAGCTTGATAGTGGGTCATTATTCTGACGATGTGCGTCCTTTTCAAGAAATAGTGAGTCACTAAATTGGCAGGCAGTGTGTCAAATGTATAACAATGGTGCGTCAAATTTGCGACTCAACGAGCGTCATTTGTACACTGAAAGATGACTGACTTAATGACAATGACGCACCATTCCCGGGTCACAAATTCCGTCTTACAATTGACAGGTGCATAACAAGGAGGCTTTCGGATAAATATTACACAATTTCTTTTTGGGGTCATTACCAAAGTATGACACAACCTTTAAGTGCACGTGCCGCACTTAATTAGGGTTTTAGCTTGGATAGAAATACCAAAGTTGAGATGTCCACGAATGAAGGACACATTTATTATGTCACCTGTCAATTAGTCAGTATATGATTTCCCTTGTGTAGCAAATCAAAAGGTCGCGTAAAATGTATGTATCAATTGCTACTCGGCATAAATTTTGAACTGAAAATACTGATGACAAATAATTTGACTAATGAAGTGGGAGCAGTAAGTCGAGACCTGTGGACCAATGACGCATCCCTGAGGAACACTGTGTTTGAGCATACAGTAATCAGTAAACCTACTGTCTGATTAACACAAAGACACGCGGCTGCACTGACATACAGAGTTAGTCTACGAATGGCGCGTCCTTAATTCAGATTGGAGCAAGGAGGCAGTAACAAACATACTTGTCACGCTTTAGGGGATATTTAGAGAAATCATTGTTTAATTTTAGTCTGAAAGCTTACTAGTTATTAAAGTCAATTGAAAAAATTCTGTGAAAAATTTCCGTCTGAAATGAACTCAAATTCAAGAAACTTCTGGAAACCTGGGAAAAAAGACGCAACAGCTGATTTCAGTTGTTACAACCCAAAATAAGGACAATGTGCTTACAATGTACATGCTGAAAACGGTGCATGGGTTTTTACTATTTTCTCCTGATAGCACACTTGATTTGTTTGCTGTCGCGCTTCTAAGATTAAACATTTGTCTCCGACAGAAACCCCTCCTTCACAGGAGAAGAGATGAACAGAGGGTGACCGTAATTAATAGATACTCGGAGTGGAGAACAACAAGCCTCTGCCACACAGTGGTCGTATTAACCTGAATATTTCATATCAACATATCTTTAATGACATTTTCCCCTGCGTATTAAATAGTAGTATTAAATCTTTAATGAACTCTCATCGTCACACAGTATTTATAGCCCCCCCCCACAACAAGAAAAAAAAAAAAGTCTTGTAACAAACCCTCCACATCACATGAACATTTAATCAGTGCCACTTAAGAACGTTTCCATTATTCATCCGCTGGAAGCTTACACATTAAAGAGATGTACCGCCTTTGTTCATACTGTAGGAACACTTTATATTGTCTGACGACAATACCCACTCTTGACATGTTTCTGCCGATTCTTTTTTCATGGAGGGAAATTCCCTAAAGGCAAAGTATACCTTTGGTTTTTGGAACTGTTTGATTGTGTTAATCCTATATAAATGTGAACATTACTTTTCAAAAGGTGATCGCGTTTTTGAAATGTCGCCGAAAATTACGCCAAAATTTGTGTCACCATAGTTTAATGATAACATGAACCTCAGTTGGGCAACATTCTATAGTTGTTTACCAGTAACAGGAAATGAAGGTCATGTGGAATTCTTTGGTTACCTTTGTTGATTTGTTAAATTAATTCTACTTTCATCTATGTCATAGCTACATTTGACTTTCCCATTAATATGAAATCATTTTTTTAGCCATAAACTATGTTAGATTTAAGTTTTTGAAGAAACAGAACCATGCACCCATAAAATTCAATATGGTTGGGACTAGCTGTTCCCGGAAGTTTGAAGTTTGCCCGAGACTTGCACAATCTCGTCTGGAAACTGGGGTAGATTTCACAAAGAGCTAAAATCATGAAGATCTTATCTGTGTATCAATCTTGATTGTTAAGTAAAGTGTGATGTCACATTACAAATCACTATGGCAATATTAACAACTCGTCTTAAGATGAATCTTAGTGCTTTGTGAAATCAAGCCCTGTTCTACTAATATACAAATATTGACTGCTTCGAGTGCTAGGGTTAAAACATCGACTCTGAGGTGATCCTTCACACGTTTTATTTACCACAGCATGAGTAAAAAGTCAACATTTGTTTTATAACTCCCCAAACATTGTTGCTATAGCACATTGAAACACATTGAAAAAGCAAAGTAAGGCTTCCAGCTTAGAATTAAAATAATAATACGCAATTCTTATAGCGCTTTATCTACTCCCGATGGGCGTCTCAAAACACTCAGTATTTTTCCTACAAGGTATGTGGAGCTACGTATTGAAGTATGAGACCTATTCCTTTACATACATGTAGCACCATGTAATGGTTTACAAGGTGCTGTTGCGCAATATGCAGCCAATCAAACCAGGAATATCGGGGCGATTGGTTCTTTTACGCGCAATTACACAACACACAGGAACAACAGCTTTACATCCCATTTGAAGGACGCAGCAATAATGGTTAAATGTCTCGCTAAGGACACTAGTGTCATGACCGGGACTCGAACCCACACTCTGCTGATCAGAAACACCAGAGCTTGAGTCCAGTGCTCTTATCAGCTCGGCCACGATCAACAGCTCATCTTCAGCTGCTGATAATTACTGATCCTAGGGCACATCTTTAAAAAGCAAAGTCTACCCACTCGGTATTTAAACAGTGTTTGTGTACACACGAAGAGAGTGCATTGTACATAGTGTGTTGGCTGTTTCAGGGTGGCACCGTTTGCATGCGGTATCTTTTTATCTGTCTTGGAAGGATGAAACAGATTGTGTCTTGAAATATTTGAGGACATTTTAACGACAGGAAAGTACTGAGAGATAGTGTGGGCTGACAACACGTGGGAGGGCTCACCCTTAAAGGGACACGTTGCCCAGGATTGGGCAATTTGGGCTATACAAAGCATTTGGAAGTGCTTTGGAACCAAATTTGTGGCTCCACAAAAATGGCAAACCTTGTTAAGTTAAAGGAAAAACCACCCAATTTCAAGCCATATGAGTGTGGATCATTAATTTCTACCTTTCAAAATTCTTGCCAAGCATTATATTCATTTCATAACGACACTTTCAAAGCGCCCAATCCAAGGCAGCGTGTCCCTTTAACACTAGCCCAGCGTACATTTCACAACTTGCCTTCTGGGCCATGAACAACTCTCCAACCTACTACTTTATAATGGTCGTTATTCTTCCTTTTCAAATGTGAATAATAAATTTTAGAAATGTTTAAATATATGTTTGAGTGAATGCATATAACTTTATTTGACCAATAAAGAGGTTGTGATCGGTACCATTAATACACCAGAAAGATACATTTATGACGAGACTTGTTTGACATTTGGGGCTAATAATGATTTAAGGAAGAAAGTAAAATGCAGTATTTCTTTAAAGGGTCTGTATACGTTTGGTAATGACTCTGAAAATTAATGGCAATAAAAACTTACTTGGTGGATAGTATAATGCATTTTGAGAAACTTTTCACTTCGGTTATGGATAAATTTATCACTTTTTATCCCCCAAAATTTGAATCTGAGAAGCGTTACGGCCGTAACGCTTCTCAGACTGTGTATTCCTATAGGGAATATTCTTCCTGCATGGAAATTATGCTCCGGTTTTTTGGTGATATCTCAAAAACGCTACCACCTTTTGAAGTGAAATGTTCACAGGTAAGTTTGATTGTATCATATACCTACATTTATATAGGATTAACGCTATCAGTAGGTTCCAATTACCAAACGTATACAGCACCTTTAACAGCCCACTAAGCTACTTTTTAAGAAAAGCGTAAGCTCAAGGCCTTCACGGGCCCTTGGGAAGGCGCCTTAATCGAATGTGAAATTCTTCCCGGCAAGGTTTTCTTTGTTTTCCCTGAAGGGGATTTCATTAGAGTTGGGAAAAAATAGAACAACAATGGAGCGACCCCACACATCACATCCCTGAGGTTGTGTGGGTGTACATGTTGGCTCTCCCTGATTCTCCAGAAAGCTCCCTGAAAAATAAACTACTCATTCCATGTTCTGATGAACAAATTTGAAAATCTCCCTGATTATGAAAGCGTTTTCCCCACAGGCATGTGATTTCTCAGGTTTTTTCCTGATTTCAGGATATTCTCAAAATCTCCTTGAGACTTCAAAATTTTCTTGAAAGATGTAATGCAGTCACCAAAGAGAGAAAGCAGTAGTCCACATTGCTTTTTGTTTAAACCTGTAGTTTTGTATTTCTGGGGATAAGCTAGAGTCCTGCAACTTCGTAATTTGCACGGTAACATCTGGGAGGTTCTGGGTCTAGAGTAAAGGGAAACCCAGACCTGCAAGCCATTTTCCAGGAATTTTCATCCCTGTCCCCATTATGTTGATTGTAATTCTTGATATCTCCCTGATTATTGTGAAAAATCTCCCTGATTGCAAGATACAAATCTTGGAAGCTCTGACGTGTTCAACCCCCCCCCCCCACCTCATTCATGACATTCTCAATCCCCCCATGTTCTGAAAAACAAACAATACATATGTCGTTATCTGCGAACCATATGACATTTGCTGTCAGTGTCAAGGGGAAAGAGGTTCCCTTCTCCATAGACAATATCTTCAAGTTCAATTTCCAGTCAGAACCTTTTTTTTAGTAGGTCTGTGCATTTAGCCTGTAACCTTATCCCATTCTGAGTGGCATTTGAAGAGCATGTACTTGACCCCAAGAGTTAAGAAAAAGAAAGATTCTTTTTCATTTCATAATCAGAAATAGTTGATTTGGGTAGTACACTTAATACACGAAACAGTAGATACACACTGAGAAGTATTATAAAATTCAGTTTTGTGATGCACTCATTCTTCAACATATATCCTTATGAAAGTGAAAATACATTACAAACTTCGCATTAAAATAGTCTACTGCTGTTTTGATACCCCTCCCCAGTGCACAATTTTGTTTCCGTCCCAAAGCACTCAATGTTATCTTGTAATGTGACATTCTTGTATGGGGAATTTTGAGATCAAATCAATCAAAATGGTGTTGGATTTGACCCTTTGACTAATTAATGGTTCCTGTGTGGAATATACAATGTACTGTTTTGTTTTATTGTATGTCAAGTCATTTTATATAATTGGTTGGGGTTGAACAAAGACAAATTTACCAGAGCGGGATTTGAACCAACGACTTCTGGCAAGAGATGTGGTTGGTACATGTACCTGCTGTTACTTCGCTAAACGTGGATGGATTCAATGTTCATGTGAAATTATGACAGTTTTTTTGCTGTTTTCTCAGCAAGAAGACACTGTGTTCGGCTGAAACTTTGAAAAGGAGCCAAGGTCAAGTTCTGTATTGTGATGCACTCATTCTCCATACATGTAGGTCATTATGAAAGTGAAAATACAACCTCGCATTAAGATAGTCTAAAGTGCTGTTTTGATACCCTTCCCCTGTGCGAAATTTGTTACCGTACCAAACAAAACAGGGTGTTGGATTTGACCTTTTGACTAATAAACGATTACTGTGTGAGATGTACAGACTCATTTTATTGTTGACATCCAATGACCTCATGTTTGAAATGTTGCTCGGTAAGAATACCAAACAAAATAACATCTTACATCATTTTAACATAAGGTTAGAGATTTACAGTTTATTGTTTTTATTTTTTACAGTTTCCAAAGACTTTTTTATTTGAAAATGAATACATCACAAAACTGAATTTGACCTAAGAGCCCCTCTAAATTTAATTTCTTGAAACCAGATATTAAAAACTGCTGTAACTGCCTTTAAAATTCAGAACAATTGCACTTTTATGTAATAATAATTATGTTATTTTGGGAAGAAATTACTTCTTCCTTGACCGATGTTTATTTTGCCTTGTGATTGATAATTGCCATGGAGATTAATCAACTATGGATAACAATAAATTTGATCTAAATGCCCCTGGGATTTGGGGTAGTAATATGATAACTTTTCAGTGGAATTTGTTACAATCCCAGCTTTGGGGTGTTGTATGACCATGAAAGGGAAATAAAAAACACAAAACTCAATACACCGATCCAGTAGGCCATGCCCCTTGACAAATTGACCAATCACAACGCATGATTTAAGGTCCGACAAATAGCCGGCATTTTGTCAATTTACTTTTGTGTCATTTGTTCAAGGCTATTCTTTTATAAACTTGATTTTTTATTCTTAACCATGGTCAAGCGGTGTTAATATCCTAATTGAAGTTCTTACTCCCGAAACCCTGACAAGAGATTGAGGGAATGTATATTTTTGGCCATTTCCGAAGCCGAGGTAAGACAGAGAAAAGTAGTATCCACTGGGTTAGTGTGTGCGTGCGGTGGGCCGAATACTCGTCTGGCTGTGTACAAATCCACAACGACGTGCCACACACGCGACACGTTCGGTCGTTGCTAGGCAGTTGCTATGGTGGGCGTGGCCTACTGGATCGGTGTATTGGCGTGTCATGGCCGAGCGAGCGGATAAGAACACTGGGCTCGAGCTCTGGTATTTCTGATCAGCAGAGCTGTGGGTTTGAGTCCCACTACAAAGTTGCAAGCTGGAAGCCAGGAAAAGCCATTGGGAAACTCCTGAGCTGGGAGGAACGTTGATCTAAAATTAATATCTGCTTCATTGGAGGCTTTACTTTGTTCCTTCAGTGTATATTAAATAGTCTTGTCAATAAATACTTACAAATCAAAATGTTGGGTGGTCAGGTTGGTTTAAAACAAATTGTAAAAATGATTGACATTCTTAAACATTACTCTGAAGGTTACTCATTACTTTTTGTCCAGCAACGTGTATTTTTGCATATGTCGGCTGGCACGTGTCACTCAGTAAGCGTGACTGCTTTTGCAGTACCTCTGAAGATGATCGTTGTGCTAAATTTCCCAATTAAAAAAAAAAACCTTAGTCCTTATCATGTAGTTTACTCAGCCAAGATGCATGTAATTATGGTGCAGATTCATTAAGGATGAGCATTTCTGCAAACTTAGTACGTACTGTGTCAACATATAATTGACTTTGGAATCGACAGTGTTTTAAAAACAAGATTTTACACATTATCGTATGGAAATTTCTCCTACTCTATAGTTAATTTTAACAAGTGTAAGGCATCATTCGGTGAAAACAAGTCGGTGATGTAACGATAATTATTCCATTGGAATAAATTTATTCTAAATCCAGGTCACACTAATCACTGGTTTTGAAATTGACACTGGATCGTAGGCCCCGAAGCCTGTGGTGTTGACGTCAGGATACTGAACTTGCGCTGGTCAAGTCCAGCAGTCTTGTGTTTTTTGGATTGAATAATAACACTCAAAAATCAAGTCATAAACCACAAGGGAAACTGAGTGGGTACTGCTGCCTCTTCCCAGGTTGTATTGTAAACTTGGGTGTGATCCTTGGCTATATGGCAGTTAAGGTTGAATGGCTTCTGATGACTGGTACCCCTGAGCAAAGATATTGACCAAAAATTGGAGAGACCACCAACATTAGTGCTAGATAGACTTGTGGACAAGGTGTTTATCGCAGTGATAGTTAAGCCATGGTGATAGCGTAATACCACTCAGCTCTCCGAAGACTGCTCTCGCGAGATCACTACTCTTGCGTGAGGCTGCTGGCTATTGACTACTCCCCATTTATATGGGACTGTAGTTGCGAGAGCAGTAGTCTTGCGAGAACATCGCCGGTGTCGCAATTCGCGGAAAGAGTCGGAATGCTTTCATCGCGACAAACATTTATTGACTTTTCCACAAGTCTAGGGCTTAGATGGCTCAGTTGGTAGAGCGCTGGCACGTTATTCCAGAGGTTTAAGTCCTGCTCTAGTCAATTTGTCTTCGTTCAACCCAAAATTTAATAATAACACCTCTCTGGGAAATACATGTATCATTAATAAAACAAAAGTGATTGTCAAACTTTGACTTTGATAAATACCTTTCAATTCTGCGGAGTATCAAAGTATATTTATCCATAATAAATTGAGATAAATCTTCTCTCAGTACTTGTTCAAAAATAAAACAGTTTATATGTAAACTGTGTTTGTAGGTTTTTTTTTTTGCAATTTGATTCCTCTTGAAAAAAAACTATCTGGTCTGGATTTTCCCCCATTTTGGAGCCCTGCTGAGTATCAAAGCATGCTTATCGGTAACACAATGTAATAAATCTTCTCTTAGTGCTCGTTCAAATAAAAACAGTTTGTATGCAAACTGTGTAGATAGCTTTTTCTCATTTTAATTCTGCTCTTGTAAAAATAAAAACTCCGATCTGCACTAAGCATTGTGAGTTATATCCTCTGCAGTCTTGTGGATTTTCTCCCCTAATTTTTAAGCAACTTCTTCATTAAGAAAAAGACAGGTGAAAATTGATGTGAAGTTAAGTTTTTGTTCTGATAAAATAAGATATATACACTGATTTTAATTTCTTTTTGGAAAGGCCCTGTGTTTTGTTTATCAAACAGACACACGGACATCTAGTTTGTTTGCTTCAATTGGATTGATTGAGGACTGCACTATTAAACTAACCATACTTTACATGGGATCAGGCATACTACCATAATGAGAGTCCAATAGTTTGGATGTTGGGTTACCATATGGTGTCGGATTTTTGTGAGGAAGAATCTTAATAGTCTTAAATGTTTTCCCCTTATATCTGCCTTAAATGACCCATGTTCTCTTCACCTCGTGTCCACCCTCTACAGGTCCCTCTCAGCCCTCCTTCAGACCCTCACCATTGGCGACGTAAACGAGCCCGACAATGACGGGATGACGGCGTTACATTGGGCAGCGTTTCACAACCGCCCAGAGCATGTGCAGCTATTAATGCTTCGCGGTGCTGATCTCTACTGCATTGATGTCGATGGCAAGACGCCGTTACATTGGGCTAGCCAGGTAACAAGACTAACTGAAATTTTGAATATTAACTTCATTACTCACCTTCTTAAGAAAAAGAAAGGTGATAGAGTCCTCAAAAATACTCTACGAGTTTTTGCCTGAAGTTGTTGGATTCAGCACTGCACAGCCATGAGTTCATGTCAGTTTTTGCAGTTTGTAGGACTTGGGTTTAGGACTCACATGTGAGTCTAGAACTCGGACGTGAGTCTGGAACTCATATGTGAATATCAATTCCTACCTTCAGCTCACCTGAGCTATTTTCGTCATAAATATTTTTCTTCTTGTAGCCCCTTACCAAGAGTGGCTTTTTGCCTTGTTTGGGGCGAACTTGCATAGAAAAAATAAAGAAATACAAATTGTTTAGGCCACATGGGGTTTACACGCTTACCATATTTGTATGTGCAATTTGACTCCCAAAATGGTGAGTGTGGCAGACATTAGCCGCTTGTGTCGTTGGTGATTAGTTGAACTTTTTTTGAATTATTTGGATGAATTTTGAGTTTATTATTATTTAATATTGAACCATCAAGGCCCTGGTTTTCACATAAATCAGTTGATTTGATGAGTTTACTTGTAAAAGAAGAGTCACTCTCCCTTCCCCTGATTTCCTTTACATCAATCCAACTAGTTGAAATTGAATTGGTTTCTGATTTGTCACTTCATGATTTGACAGAATGGTTGTCTAGCATGCTGCTCCATCATGGCCAAGTGTCGCAGCGGCGGTGCACCCCTCATTGACATGATCGAAGGATCGGGTAAATCCTGCGTGCATCTTGCAGCTGCGGCAGGCTTCAGCAACATCCTGGAAGAGTACGCCGATGTGCCGGCCGTAGACTTTGAGGCACTGGATCCTGATGATCGGTAAGATAACGAAGGCTTGTTTGGTATCCTCGGAACCAGGGATGAGAAAGATCAGACTTTTATCTGAATTCAAACTTCTTTTAAGTCTGTTTTTTGTTTTTTTTCTAAAAGGCAATCTCCAAATAAAATAAGTCATGGTCTTTGCTGTGCTTCTGTAGCAATGAGGATACTGTTCCCGGAAGCTCCTTTGAATGTATATAACTATAGGGGTTGTCAAAAAGTGGAAATGCCATCATTTCAAAGAACCTCCTAAGGATTGGATCCAAGTTTCAGACCTTTAAGGTCAGCAGTGACTCTCACCCCTGTAAAGCCTGTAAACACAAAACCTTGCTAAGCACTGACAAATGTTGCTTAGCTGAAACAAGTTACCAGCCAAAAGTCAATAAAGTTTACATTTAAAGTACGACTGGTGTCGGTGACCAACTCATTTTTTGCTTGGAATTCATGCTCAAAGTTTCTCTTTTTCTGGGGATTGTTGTGTAAACCCCAATTCCAGACCTTTGTCCTTTTGGTGGACAAACAAGGATCATAAGAGATCAATAGGCTGCCACCGTTGTATTCGGCATGGATGGTAAGTCCGAGAGTCCAGCACGCCATGGCCAATTATCGGGCGCTGCTTATGGCAAAGGTTTGCCTGTGAACAAAAGCCACATTTTCTCAAAAGAGAAAAAATATATACATTGACGTGGTTGCTTTGGTTTCATTGTAACAACGATCTTGCCCCCCCCCCCCCCCCCTCTCCCAAACAAAAAGATAGAGAATCGTTCCGGAAACTATTTATAACTACTCATACCTTTGAGCATGGACAATTTTGAAAAAATCCCAGTGCTAAGTGGTAAATGAAGTTAAATAGGCTTGCTGTTAGGGGCCTTTTTTCATGAGTTTGGCAATTATTAACTTATTCCCTTAATACAAAGGTGTTATATGCAGGCTCATCCAGGTATGTAATTCAAGTTACCAACTAAATTTGTCCACATGTAGGAACGAGCCTTGCTTTCAAAGTACATGTATTGTGTTGTTTGGGCGATGTCAAAAGAAAAAGCTTCGTCTAGCTCTCTATTCTTGCAGTCAGGAATGAAATGAAACTGATGTAGGCAGTGCGTTTCTTCTACAGAGACGGGTTATTTATAATAATAATGTACATTTATAATGCACCATGTCTGCCATAAATGACACTCTTGGCGCCGAAATATCAAAACTGGTGGAGCGTGTTTAGAATGATTTTATGAGACGAAGCCTTTTGGCTCGGTCCTGCATCACACAACCACGACCCTGCCAGTTCTAAACAGCCGCTTAAGACCTCAACACCACTCTTTTATTCCCTTATACACTAAGGAGATATTGCCACCCTTTAATGATCATTTCTTAGTACCATGCATGGACAGACCACAAAAGAGTCATGAAGTATAAAATAAGAATAAATAAACGCCAAGTACTCAAGCTCAACATTTAATTAATTAAACTCCCCGGGGAACTCTTGGTTACAAAGGAATCTACAGACATGAATGAGTGCTGTTGATGCACTTCAGGTTTTAAGATTAAATATCAGGAAGAGTAGACATGATGTTTGCTTAAAATATCATTTAATGTCCCAACCGGTGATTGAACAGCAGGCCTGATACTTCACAGCGGCATTGGAGGCAATGCCCTTGGTGAAGGTTTTAGCCAGAACTTCGTAAAAGGGTGTCCAAATTTGCTGGGGATTTAAAAACTGTATTAATCTGGAGTGTTTATCTGTAGGTCACAGGCTCAAATCGCGTTCTGGTCAATTTTTCTCGTTCACGTAAAAATCAAGAGAGTCGGGTGATTAAAAAATAAAAATTGTTTATTCATTTTCAATTTTTTTAATGAAGGGATAACAAGCATCTGTAAAAAAGCTCCAGAATCTTTGTTGACTTCTCGACTCTATATAAAGGAGAGAATTAACATCCAACTTTCATTGACGTCAAGGGGTTGAGTGAATTTATTGATCAGAATGTTGACGTTTTCTGACCAATCTTGACATTAAATGAGCTCATTGGTTCTTATGAAGTAACTTTTCCATGCAAACTTGCAGTTACAAAGCAAGTTTACCTGTAGTTGTTATTATTCACACCATGCAAAGCCACACAAATATCTCTTCTTGGGTTGTTATTCTTTTCTAAAAAGATGATGCATCATTTCTCAGACAAAAGTCTGTGAAATTTCTCAGACACTAAGATTCCACAGTCAAATCCTCTCCCCCATTCGGCTCTTTTGAAAGATGCAAATTGCTAATCCTGAGACCTGTGGACGTGGAAGGTAATTAAAATACATTATTCAATGTTCGCCATGGCAACGTAAACGTACAAGCTCGAACAAATATTGGTCGTCGGGTGATTAAAAAAGAAAAATTGTTTATTCATTTTCACTTTTTTTAATGAAGGGATAACAAGCACCTGTAAAAACAGCTCCAGAATCTTGTTTGATTTCTCGACTCTATATAAAGGAGAGAATTAACATCCGATCCAACTTTCATAACTTTTTCCATTGACGTCAAGGGGTTGAGTGGATATCATGTCGGACTTGCTTGTAATTGCCAGGGATTTTCTGCAGAGACTGACTAATTTAGGGTTGATATGATAATGTGGCTCGGATTATATTCTTGGGGGAGGGGTAGGGGCAGTGGAAGCTTGCCTCATTACCCTGGCAACCTATACTCCCCCCAAAAAATAAAAAATAAAATTAAAATTAAAATTAAAAAATCCCCCCCCCTCCCAAAAATGTATAGTGAAGCCACTGGTACATACATGTACAATGCACATGTCATACATACCGTTCTAATCTCTATGCTGGAAAAAGCCCTGTCGGTCTTACTGGATAAATCCCCAAGAAGAGGGCGGCTTCCGTCATCCGAACGGCATCACCAATGTACGTTGATGGTGTGCATGCAGACGAGACCCTTCTCTCAAGCTTCACCGGTACCCATGCCAATCACCACCAAGGGGTCGTCACAGTTGAACCATGATGCGGACTCTCTTGGTGAAGTGACGCTGCAAATAGCCCTGTCCCCGTAACTGGCCAAGTGAGACCTGGGAACATGTTGCATATTGCCAGTATATCTCAGACGCTCGATTTCTAAAAGTTTTACGATTGATCTTTCAGATGAGTTGTCATTTCCGCCAGTTATTTGTATTGTGACATCACACTTCGCTTAGCAATTAAGATTGATAATGCACTTTAAGATCAATCCTGGCCTTTTGTGAAATTGAGCCCTGGGCCCAATGTCATGGCTCTGCTTACTGCTGAATTATGTGCTTGCGATCGCCATTCTCCGCTTTCTGCGCTAGCTACATGTATGTAAGTGGCGCGGAGTATGCACTCAACACAAGCAAAAATCCCTTGCTAACCTGTGAAAAACGCATGATGTAAGGAGGGAATTCCCTGCTTCTGTACCGGCAAATATTCTGCTTAAGGTAAGCAGAGTGATGAAATTGGGCCCTGGGCTTGTTGTAAACAGGTTTTATGCATAGGGTCGAGCTGAACATGACCTCTAAACTACTTGTACAATGTAAAGGACTGCATAGCATACTTTCAGAGTTTGAATATTGAATATTGAAATTTGTTTGTGATTTGTTTTCTTTCTACAGGACACCACTTCACTGGGGAGCTGTCTCCGGTAAGCTAGAATGTGTCCAAATGTTGCTCCAGTTGGGTGTGGACCCGTCTCCCCATGATGTGAACGGTGGGACACCACTAGACTATGCCAAGCAGGCTGCCAAAACTGATGTCATGAGTATCCTACAACGGGCAGGGGCAGATTTTGGAACGATGGCCCTGTCCAAATCCTCCCAAGAAGTGAGTAGGATAGGGGAAGGGGAGAAGCCGCGCAAGAAGAGGTTCGGATTCCTCACGGACTGGTTCAGCCGTCGGAAGAACGGCCTGAGTTACAAGTCCCCGTCAGAGGAATCGGAAGACCCCAATAGTGCCAAAGAGAGAACTGCTGTTGCTATGGCAACCTCTGACCAATCAAACTATGCAACAGGTTACAAGGAGCCAGACTACGATTGTCGGCAGGATGCCGGAAGTTCGGAGGAGGATGTATCAGATGATTGCCTCCATCCTGGATTCAATGTGAGGACTCGGAAAGGGCCTCCTGCCAGCCCGGACAGCCTCGCCGATCAAAGCCTCCAGGATCACCTTGACGCCGGCTCCAACAAGAGGAGTATGAGTGAAGATCTCGGCTATGCCAGGAGGAACTCCTTCCCCACTGGTGGCGAATTGGACTTACTAGATGAAACCCCAAGAAGAGGGTCAGCTTCCGTCATCCGAGCGACATCACCAATGTACGTTGATGGTGTGCATGCGGACGAGACTCTTCTCTCTAGTAGACACCAAGCATCACAGGTACCCATGCCAATCACCACTAAGGGGTCGTCACAGTGGAATGACGATGTTGGCTCCCTAGGTGAAGTGACTGTTATGTTAAAACCTTTGTGTCGAGAGCTCCCGGATGCCGATACAGTACAGCGTCAAGCACAAGAAATCCTAGATGCACAGAGAAGTGAGAACTGTAAGTTCTGCATACATTAAAGAGGCACTTTGCCTTCAGATTGGGCGCCTTTAGGCTTTCCGTTTTTGTTACCTTTCTGTTTTTGTTATCTTTCTGACTGGCACACCCCGAACAAGGATATTGACAAAATAGGGGGACTGCCAATATAGGGCTAGATAACTCAGTTGGTAGAGTGCTGGCACAGTAATCCGGAGTGAGCAAGTTGAAGTCCCGCTCTAGTCAACTTTTCTTTGTTCACAACCAAGAACCATTTAATAAAATTTGTAATTATTTTTATGCACAGGGATTAGTTCAGGAAGTGGTGCCAACCGTAAATCAATGCCCAGTTTATGTGGTCGAAGTCTCTCTCACAAGAACCTGTATGTTTCCAGCATTCCAAAGCTAGCCCCTCTCACGACAAGGCCACCTGTATCTCCTGGAACAGGTATGTACTTGGATTGAACTAGATAGAACCAGAGTGATCTGGATTTGTGTTGGTGATTATTTATATTATCTTTATATATTTCTGGTAATTAAACCAAGGATGCCTCATTAGTGAACTTAATCACTGTAGCTCGCAAGCCTGTGGGAAACTGGGGGTTAACTGAGGGTGCTTGCTATGTGAACCAGAAACACCGGGGTTGACCATTACTCTTGATCCATGGTGAGTTTTCTGGGTTCTGTCATGTGGCACTATCAATCCCAGTACATGGCCATGTACTGGGATTGATAGTGCCACATGACATAACCCAGAAAGGACCTACGGCTTAATGTCCCAAAAGGTACCTTGTAGTTGTAGTTTCAAGGATTTTTGAAAGATGTAATAATAAGCCTTTCCCATGACATATGCTAATTACATTCTCGCATGCGTACAGACACTGTTGGTTGGCATTGCCATAGAGTTGGCAAAATCCATCCACAATTAGCACTGACAGCGGGTACCGACCCCCATCTCTGGCCACAGCATCCACGAACGGACACCAACCCTCAGAAATGTGAGATATGATTCATGCATGAATCATTTCTCAGATTTGAATGTTTTGGGGTGAACAATTATCCAAACTGTATTACTTCGAAGGGAATGCTTTCTCAAACTAGTTTATACTGTCAACAGCTGCAATTCTTCTCAACAAGTAAGTTTTTATGGTCATCAATTTATGACCCTACCTTTAAACTGGTTAGAACTGGATAGAACCGGATAGAACTTGCTTTTTGCAGTCATATTGGAGTGAGAGGGAAGTGGTTACGCTGGATTTACTTACATACTGTTGATTTTTTTTTTTTACAGGAGATCCTCTCTTAGTTCTCACACACCGCAACACAGCGCCCTCACCTTCTGCGCTTATCCATGGCAACTGTGCATCAGCCAACTTACCGTCCTACCACTTGATGTCTAAGGAACGAGCTTCAGAAAATCAGTAGTAAGTACAACGTGTTTTTTACTCTCAAAGCGCTCGTCATTGTTCATTTCCAGACAGGTTTTTGGAAGTTTTGGAATTGTGAGACCCATTTATGTAGCACCTTGTAAGGGTTTACAAGGTGCTGCGGTGCACTCATCAGCCACTGCCGGAAACACAGGGGCAAACTCCCTTCTCTTAGTGACAAGTGTAACTGGGTTCTTTTACGCGCATTACATAACTCATGGGACCAACGGCTCTACGTCCCATCCGAAGGACGAAGCAATAATGGTTAAGTGTTTTGCTTAAGGACACAAGTGTCATGACCGTGGACTCAAACCCACACTCTGCTGATCAGAAACACCAGAGCTTGAGTGCAGTGCACTTGACCGGTCGGCCATGACACGCCACTAGGTAGGGACTGAAAACCCAATCCACATGCAAGACACCGATCCAGGATTCGAACCAGGGTCCACAGAGGTGAAAGGCAGGAAAGAAACCACTAAGCCAACCTGATGGCCCGTGTTGAACATTTTGTTTCCATTTGTCTTACAGCGGTTCTTGTCCGACTATCAACCACAAGGGACTTCCCACTAGCAAGGGAAGTAATGTAAGAAGCTCTCGACTGGAATCCTTGAAGCCCATCCAGTCACAAGGTGCAGGTGAGACAGGGCAGCTCTGATGTCACGTCTTGGATAGAAATTATACTTCTCACTTCTCAGACATCGTTGCAACATTTCATCTTGATAGGGCACTGATGTTATGGGGTTGTAACCATTTCTAACTTATGTTGGGGTTTAACAAAGAAAATTGACTAGAGTGGAATTTGAACCTATAACCTCCTGAATAATGTGCTGGCACTCTACCAACTGAGCTATCTAGCCGTGTATTGGTAGAGCAGCGACACGTTATTCTGGAGGCTGTAGGTTCAAATTCTGCTCTAGTCAATGTTTTTTGTTCAACTCAAAATTAATTTAAAATATAACCAGTCAGTTTCCCTTTAAGTAGTATATTGTTGTTATAACAGAGCCATGAAATATGGCCCAGGTCTTAACAATGATTGTGTTTTTCTGCAGTAACACCATGAAAAGATTTATAATGCATTGGGCCTAAACTTGTTGAATTATTCATTTCATCACAGAGTCCTTTCAGAGCCAAAACACCCTCGTCCCTTCACAAACTTCCCCAGACACCACCATGAAGTCTTTCCAATCTAAATTGTTATCATTTTTTTCTCTTTTCTTACAGAAAAGAGCGAGAAGAAAAAGAAGAAGAAGAAACTAAAACCGTTGTCCTTGGCAACAACTAAACTCCAAGGTAAGCAAGCTTTGACTCTTGAAAGAAATTCAGAAATTCAGAAATTCAAGAAACCAGAAATTCAGAAACTGCTTGGTCGGGTTTAAAAATGCATCGCATCAGCAATTTTTTTTGGTCAGAATTTCAATATTCACTTTCTGTTTAGTTTGAGAATATTTAATAAGAATGTTCTACATCTTATGTCATTCTGTCCTGCTTTGGAAATTGTGTAAACTGTTAGAAGACACTTAATTTGCATAAAAAGTGAAAAAGACAATGGTGTTCTCATGTCTTTGTGTACAAAACCTTGTGCTGCCAGCATCCCAGTAATGGCTGCAAGGCGTAAAGGGATTGGTCTTTACTATACTTTATTCTGTTACTTTCTAACTCCGTGCAGATAGCGTCTCACTTGACTTGACTCTCTCGGCACCAGCAAATTCTTCCAAAGCAGACATCTTCTGCCAATCTTTGCCTCTTGAAGTAGATGCATCAACTGCAGACCCTGTCACTAAATCATAGCCAAGCCATACTCGATGTCATTCTGTAGTAAGAGTTGATCAATTCAATAGGTTTTGTATTATTCTGCCCATCATCTTTGTCATTTTACCAGTCTGCAGAAGTGACAATGAAAGTAGTTTGCATGGTGCGAAAAGGAGGACGGACTGTTTATCCTCCCGCCTTAGTTTGGTTTCAATTAGTTGATTGAATGGAAGAAAACAAGACGGTTGCCACATTCTGACGGCTGCAGGTATTCTGCAGACTCTGCAGAATGTGTGTATGCTGCAGGTATTCTGCAGACTATGCAGAGTGTGTGTAGGCTGTAGGTGTTCTGCAGACTCTGCAGAATGTGTGTAGGCAACAGTTACTGGTTAACAGTGCCTGCTTGTGTACTTGAAGCACTGCAGAATGATCTTCAAACTTCTGATAACCCATTCAGAAATGGTTCTGTATTCTGCAGGCTGGAGAATGTCCTACAGGCTCTTGTCAATTAGACTTCTGTCACATAGTGAAGAAGATTTCTGCCCTAATTTTTTTTCTGTCTTAATTTTGCAAAAGATCCTTCCTCAATTTTTCCATGCCACCTTTTTGTACGGCCACGCTTAAATAGTATCGTAAATGTCACAACAAATAATTTGTCCTGTATGTTTTTATTGAAATGTAATTAATGATAGATTATTTGAGAAGGTTATTAATTTCTGTCATCATTCCATCATTCCAGAAAATTATTGTAAAGGATAACAATTTTTTTTTTTTGGACTTGAAATGATTGTTCGAAAGATGAGTACTGTGGGAAGAATTGTAAATTGGTCTGTTTTCAAATATGATATGACCCAAGATTTGACCAGTCTTATATTCACATTTTGGAATTCATCAAATGGAACAGATTACGTCATGAAACATAAGTATTGGCCAAACAAACATGAGCTGAAAGAATATTGAGTTCTAAAAGTGGGAATGGATCTACAAAACGCTTACACCATGGCGTAGTTTCACTAGACTGCAGAAAATATTGCTAAGGCTCAGTTGGTAGAGTGCTGGTGTGGCAGGAGATTGTCCACTGGTGATTCTGTCACCCATACTTTGAATGTTGCCATAACCAGAAACAAAAAAATGGTCCCTGAAATTTTTAGCCTTGCAAAAACATAGTGGTGGAGTGTTGGAGCGCCCTCTGTTGGGTAGAAATAGAGAGTTGTGGCTATGCTATGTGGTGCGACATGAACATAAATTTGTGTTGTGATTGGACTTAATTTTTCAAGAATCAAGAATGAGTGAGAACAAATTTAAGATGTCCGAAAAGTCGTGATTTTAATTCAGGATTTTGTTTATTTTCTTTAAATATTTGCCGGACATTTTGCAATGATAAATTTAGCTATTATTAAGGACAATCAATTGAACTCACTGAGTTTGAATTATTCAGAGTGGATGGAAAAATTTTAAATGGAAAAATGTTTTTCTTTTTCTCATCCTGTTTTATTTATCTTTATATATGTATTTTTTACTCTCACACCATGGTTGATAAGCACTTCGACTCAGTGTTGAGTCTAGTCTTGAGTGGCAACGTTTGTTTTGTTGAAGTCGATATCGCAACACAATTTACTGGAGAAAAGATGTTTCAAACAAACATCTGTATCAGCGAAATTTGTTTTGTTAACATAGTCGCTGATATCGCAACATGAATTACTGAAGAAGAGATATCTGTATCAAACAAACATCTGGATCAAAAAGTTTTGATCAAGATTCATAGACTTGCCCTGTCCCTCCGAGCCAGTTGATGTTGCGCCCTCTACTGGTGACCAAAAACTAGTGTCGCCAATCAAGACTATGTTAAGAAGAAATCTGCATAGTACTCGGGTGGGATTTGAACCCGGGACCACCGCATTTTACTAAGCAGATTTTAAACATTGGTGTAAGGGTAAAACCAAAGTACTATATTATTTTTATTATTAAAAAAAAAAAAAAATCAATGGTGCACAGGCCTGTTTATTTTCACCAGGGGGTGCTAGATGCTGGGTTGTGCCAACATCGTGAAAGAGTGCAACGCCGAAAAGGTGGGGAATTCAATATTGAAGAGTTATTATTTGTTATGTGGATTTCTCTTCATTACTTAAAGATTCATATTTGTTTGGACTGCTGAGTTATATAGACTGTGCGTAGCGCCTAGCCTTTTCAGAATATAGGGATGTCGGAACATAGGGGGGTCGGAATATATAGAAGGTTCTAACTCAAGGTGTTGTATTTTTTTATCAAAGACGTCTTGCTGTATATACCACAAAATATTTATCGAACATATGTAACTACTGTATTATTTTATTCTTGTAAATATCAAAATTCTATCAAGAAAAACGTGATTTTTATACAGATTTCCAAGTACTGTGGGATTAACTGTTGTGCATTTTAGACACGCCAGATGTTATTTTTGAAAAATTAACAATTTTTTTTAATCACTCACATTAATAAGTGCAATTATGTGTTATTCAAACCAACTTTTGTGACAGGCTTTTTAGATGAATCTGTCGTAAGAGTTATGTTGGTAGATTTTTTGTTTGTTGTTGTAAGGTGCAGTTGTTGTGAGTTGTGACGTGCAATAATTCTAAAATCAGTGATTTATTTTTATGTGGAAACATGATGGGTTGTCTTCATCAATTTATGTTGAACAAAACACCCTGCCAAATGTATTGGGCTTTTTGAGATGTGGTGGGCACTTGAGGAGTGCACTGTTTGGTGTAGGTATATACAGACAAATTTACCCAAACCTAATACTGTCATAGTATTGTGTCCACCATATCTCATGGTGGCCTATGGTAGATTGTTGGTCTTTAAAAAAAATCTAATCATTTAAGAACAGCACAACAAACCTCTGGAAATGTTATCAAATTTGTATGATATTTTGATAGATGTAATAAGTTCATAGGCGATAAAGAAAACTACTCATTGTTTTACCGTACTCTGATGCGTGATAAGCACTGTGTACTCAGTGCTCTCTCTTTACTGCAGAAAAACAAAATCCATAGGCTTACTACCCCGGTGGTGTTCGAACCCACAACCCCCCGCATTCTAGCACAGATTTCTTGACCTCCAGATCAACGAGCGTAATAATGGCTCAAACCATACTTAATTTTATATTTAAAAAAAATTGTATATCATTATGAACAACAGATAAATAGGGAATAACTCATCCTTTGGTCGATTTCACAAAGAGCTAAGATTGATCTTAACTGTTCTGTGTATCAATCTTAATTGCTAAGCAAAGTGTGATGTCACAATAAAAATCACTATGGTAATACTGACAACTCATCTTAAGGTGCATCACATTGCTTTTGTGAAATCAAGCTGGTATTTTTTTGACAAATGAGCTGCTTTATTCTGTGTTGATGAAGAACTAAATTTATATCATTTTAGACCAAGCAGAGGTTACCTCTTGAATGAGGTTGTGCTGTTAGTCACTTTCCAGGTTGTTTGTCTGTCTGTTTTGGAGTAGGTGGGTGCAAGTAATGTTTTATCATTACGTCGTCGGATTTGTGGTCAAGTGAGCTTTCCTTCCCTACAGATATATAAATGTAATAGACCAATCTCATGAAATAATTTATGTAAATCGCAAAAACGTGCATGTGCACTAACTCTACTGGTTGGCAAAATGAAGGTACATTGCGCCATTTTGTTTGGGTCTGATGGTGGCATGACACGTCTGTGTTTGTGTGTCTGCCTAGTGCACAACTCTATAGCGTTTGCCAACCAATAGTGTCTGCCGAGAGTGAATCTTATTAGCATATTTCATGCTAAGGGCCAACTGTAAAAATTAATAATGTGAACCAAATTGAAAGTAATATATTTATATTTATGCTGTTTTTGTTAAATACACAACAACTCAATCTACTTAATAAAAAGTTATCTATATTCACTTATTTATTTAATTAATTAATTTATAAAGTATTCAAAACATACAAAATACTGTTTTTAAGCTTGCCCATTATATTGACAAGTCACAATTCATTTGTTTGTCATTTGTAATCATTTGGTAAACACGGGTATTGTTATATTTTTGCATAGTTATTCTGCTATCAAAAGATGACTGCAGTCTTGTTTTGTAACAAGTCACGGATATGTTAAAATGAGGCAGAAAGTGATGAATGGTACAGGTTGTGTGGAAATGAATCATATTGAAAATAGTGGAATTGAAAAAAAATATAAAGCCCTCTGGAATTATTGAAGAACTTGAAAAGGCATGTAAGAAATACTTAAAATACTGGGTCTTAAATAGCGCATATTCTTGTAGCTCAGGCCTGGAATGACACAGAGGCCACTGAGACCGGCCTCTAGTTGCCCTGGTCTTGGCCTTGGTGCCCCTTGAAAAGTTTCCCATAGACCTTAACAATTTTCCAATGGAAGTGCCCTTTGCAAAATGACAATTGCCTTGCCCTCTCAAAGATGAAATTCCTGGCATGGTGGCTACATCAAGGCGGTTTACAACATTATTATCGCTGTTCATTAGGTATAATTGGACAATACCTTAAACTTTCTCAACTCCAATCTACTTAGACATTAGCCCCAATAGGTTAATCAACACAATAACTGTCCCAGCCCTTGCAGGTTTCCACTTATACACCTGGGTTAAGAGAAGCAATTTATGGTTAAGTGCCTTGCTCAAGGAAACAAGTGTCATGACCGGGAATCGAACCAATACTTTGATTATTCAGTCATCAAAACTTGAGTCCTATGCACTTGATTGCTCGGCCACGACACACCATGTGTTGCATTTTACTCTCACATGTCTATCACCTTTGTTTTATTCCCGATACTAATAGTTTCACAGGGTTGTGTCAGTAATTCGAAGCACACACTCACATTTTGCAATCGATGTTAACATTTTGTAATAAATAATAACAATAACTGTATTGTTGTTTCAATAACGACAACTTTGTTATTTTAACAATAACTCACTGATAAAAGAAATAAATGAAAATAACTCATTGTTATAATAACTAACAATTCTTGTTTGTTTTTTGGTGTGTTTGTTTGTTGTTTGGTTGTTTGTCTTTTATTTAGAGCAGTTAAACTGACAAAATTGCCTCAATCCAGACAGATGTTTCTTTATGATTTTATTGTAAAGCAGCCAGGCCATAAATCCTTTGTAAAATAAATGCAACACCTCACTCAAGTTATGTTTTGGGCCAGATTCGTAGACTTGCCCAGTCCCTCTTGACCAATCGATTCTGCGCCCTCTACCGGCAATTACTTCTAAAACTAGCGTCGCCGATCAAGACTAAAATCATCCACTCATGGTTGAACCAGTTCGGAACTGGTGTTTATTCCTTTCTCCGATTTGTACTTTTCAAGGTGCTTTTTGCGTAGGGGGAGTCCTATCTAATCCCTCGTATTCTTTGCATTTCTATCACACATCAACTCAGCTGACTCCAACCATGTTTTTTCCAGTCCATTTGGTGCTCCTGATCCATGAAAAGGCCTGTTGTGATCCGATCGCCCGTATGCGAAAATATTAATAAATAGTTTTGGGGTTTAATATCTGGGGGCTGTAAAGGGTTAGCCTTTGTCATCCAATATCGCCTTTGGTGTGAACAGATGGTTGTGTTCCCAGGCTAGATGGAGTGGGCCCAAACGGACAATACGGTAAATATTTATCGCAGTTCTCATTCATTACCGCGTTACGCGAGAGTAACGCTACCCCATTTCGAAATCAACACCAATTTTCGACCGCTCATTATACAAAAAAAACAAAAACATCCACCACCACCCACCGGAGTTTCCACTTTGCAGTATTTGTTTCTCACTCTGTAATTTGCTGAAGGGAGGAGTGAAAGTTTCCCCCAGGGTCTTTCTGCTGCTTCGATGACACGACATCATAATAATTACTGATGGGCTGTGAGAGAGTGTAGTATCAGTCAGCATTGGAATTATGCAAAGTGATGAGAGCTCGCCGGATGCAGTAATATTGGACCATCAGTGTGTCATTGAAATTTGTGGGGGCCGTGTGGCGCATTTGACCGTCAAACCTTCCGTTCATGCATCGCGTAAACCTCATACTAAATATAGCCTGACTGGCAGCATACAAGTGTTGTTGTTTTTGGCAATTCTGCTCCATTTCTTGCTGTTGTGCTTTTAGTTTATTGTGCCATCTATCGCTTGTGATTGCACTTCACCTGCACCGTTGGCTGTTCAGTGATAAACTGGGGATTTTTTGCAACTTGTGACTATTTTTTATAGAAGTCCACCCGTGAAACTGTAAGGACTCCTATGGCAGGACATGAGGCATGTTTTTATTAAGTCTAGAATCTTGCTATTTATTTGATTAGTTTCGCCTTGCGATGGTTGTAAATGTTGGATTGTTATCTGCCGAATAAACACATCGACAATTTCGGGAGTCAATAAAGTGCCTACTGTTCAGCTCTGCTCACTTCGAAACTCGCCCTGCTTAGAGTGCTCTCTGTTGGAGAAAGAGCTGTGTAGAAAACATTTTACGGATTCAGACTTTTAAAGGTCTTCAACAAAGGCAACATCATGAGCGATCAGCAAACGCCCACTTCTCCGTCCCCGTCATCGACAATGTACCCCGTCTTGCCAACAAGCCCTGGAGGGCCCGGTCCGCGGTCCCCGCGCGCCGCATCCAGGAACAACCCGGCCACCGAGGCCCGGCTCGCCTCCCCTGACGACAAGGTTGTGAACAACGTCAGCTCCCAACAGGCAAAGATACTCGAAGAGAATTTTAAGCAGAACAAGAACATGGATGAAATCACTCTTGAGATTGTGGCGGCAGAGGCTGGTCTCTCACCCCAAGACGCTGCTGTGAGTATACAATTTCATATCAGAACTTTATCCGGTGCCTTTTCTAAAAGTACATTTTCATCCGACCACGCCCTCTTTCGGACTGGCGTAATGCAAGCTATAGGGGCCTACTCTTGACTTTTTAATTGGTCATTGCTATATCAATTCGTATCACTTCAAACGTATTTTCTGACACATTCCCGGGGGCTAGTTATCTGAGTGGTAACGAAATGACCCACCAATTAAGTGGGGAAGCATGGGGCGGGGGTCGGTTTCTCCAGTTCTTAATTACATGTAGGCCTATATAGGTTACATTATGGTTCAATGATACACAACCAAAACATACTATCAGGTTGTTCTTCACGTTGCTTCTTAGTACACTGTAAACCTGATTTGGATATTTAGCTATTTATTTTCTTTATGGCTAGGACACCGACGTTGTTTTAATGATCACACTGAACTTCGTTTACCCCATCCCACCAAATTCTTCCAACCCCGGCGCAATGCAGAAAAAGTTTCCCCTTCACTCTGCATCTGCTATAACTACCCATCATTATATTTCAGTCTTTATACAGGCTTATACTCAAGTTAGTCAATGATGTTCCACATCTATGCTTCACACTATGGGGTTTAAAAGCCACTCAGCTGACATCATTGGTTCCGATTTATGGGTATACTTAGCGGTGTTTCATAGTTTGATTTTATTTCGGAAGTCCGCCCCGATGCAGTAACCTTGACTCCATTAGAGCGGTGAATCACGCATGACGAGAGGGTGTTCTTGTGTTGATAGTTCAAACGTAAACACAGACACATTGATGGAGACTCATAATATCTAATGCGCTTGGGAAACTGTAAACCTGTGAAAAGTGTTAACGAAACAGCAACAACAATAAAAGGAAAAACCCGAAGCTCACTGCGACAATAGACCTGGTGACAAAGGTACCCCAGCAACACCAACGAAACAAAGATGCATTCAACAACACCACGACTGCAGTAACCAGCCATTACAACACTATGGTAGATTAAACAAATTCTGGATATTCCACAACTCCACAAATTGTTTTCATTTTCAAGCGAAAACTATAGAGTGCCCGTGGAGATCAATTCTTTTGAAGGAGACATTAAAGGGTATACACAACAACATGGGCATACACCGCCCTGAAATTGTTGCCAAAAATACTACTATATAGAATGAGTATGAAAAAACAACTTTATATAGTGGTGATCTTGTTCGAGTAAAAAAAAAGAAGATAATAATTGCAAACAGTGAAAACATTTCACTATTTCCGTGTGACTCCAATTGCAGATTGAGATTCAACTTTAACTGTTATTATAATTATGGATATTTTGGGTCACACAAAGTGTGGATACTGGTCTTTGGTAAAATAGTGTTGTCATGTACCAAGGCGTGTCGTTTGAAGTCACAGTGTAAAAGTCATCCGGGCGAGACTTGGTGTCAAACTGATGTCAGTGTGCAGTCTATAATGAGTTGATTTTGGGCGCAGCTGTCCGTAATGGCGTGACACGTCGATGTTGATGGCATCATAGAGGATGCCATCATCTAAATTTCAGACACCTTTAAAGGGACTGTCCTCCTTTTTTTAATTACGAAAGATCTTCATTTTGTTATACTTAGTCAATATAAATGGTTGATAGTGTATTTTTACCAAACTGCCTGTTTTACGACTAGCTTTCGTTTTATCTATTTGACTTGTACAATGTCTGCAATTCAGCCCTCTCGGCTGCCATGTGATATTTTTAATGAATAAACCAACAATGAATGAATAAACGAATAAAGGGATGAAAGAAAAATGATACATCGTTCAATCACAAAAGTGTTTCACAAAATTTCTCGGCAATAAACACAAAACAGAATATTTCGAAATATTACAAATCATTTAGGCCTAAGGGTGTGTTTCTCGTATAAAAACAGGCAATGAATGAATACACAGATTTGTTTTAACTATTCCTATAAAGTCCAGAAGCTGTTGTTGATATGATTTTGGTAACTGAGTTGATTCGTGGTATCTCGTTCCGATTGCTACCGTCCTCTATTAAATTTAATAGAACTGTATTAAAACTCAGAAGTTCTAACTATCTGATGAAGACCAATGCATACTGGTAGAAACGTCGAGTACTAAACCGGCTCTTCTCGAGATCCCAATACCCCCAAACAACTCATCACAAACACTCAAAAGAGCTCATCGAACACCCAAAAGAGCTCATCAAACACCCAAAAGAGCTCATCACAAAGACCCCTAAGAGCTCATCACAAAGACCCAAAAGAGCTCATCAAACACCCAAAAGAGCTCATCGAACACCCAAAAGAGCTCATCACAAAGACCCATAAGAGCTCATCGAACACCCAAAAGAGCTCATCACAAAGACCCCAAAGAGCTCATCACAAAGACCCATAAGAGCTCATCACAAAGACCCAAAAGAGCTCATCAAACACCCAAAAGAGCTCAAAGAGCACCCAAAAGAGCTCATCAAACACCCAAAAGAGCTCAAAGAGCACCCAAAAGAGCTCATCACAAAGACCCAAAAGAGCTCATCAAACACCCAAAAGAGCTCATCACAAAGACCCCAAAGAGCTCATCACAAAGACCCATAAGAGCTCATCACAAAGACCCAAAAGAGCTCATCAAACACCCAAAAGAGCTCAAAGAGCACCCAAAAGAGCTCATCAAACACCCAAAAGAGCTCAAAGAGCACCCAAAAGAGCTCATCACAAAGACCCAAAAGAGCTCATCAAACACCCAAAAGAGCTCATCGAACACCCAAAAGAGCTCAAAGAGCACCCAAAAGAGCTCATCACAAAGACCCAAAAGAGCTCATCAAACACCCAAAAGAGCTCATCGAACACCCAAAAGAGCTCAAAGAGCACCCAAAAGAGCTCATCACAAAGACCCAAAGAGCTCATCAAACACCCAAAGCAGCTCATCACAAACAACCCCAGTGTTAAAATTAAATCAACATAAACATTGTGTTTGCAATCACATTCACCATCAATATTGGTTTATAAATACTGTTAAGTGTTCCCCACACACTCTGCGTCCGCTCAATTATCCCAGCTAGTCTCCTTTCGAGCCATATGCCGACATGTTTTCTGAAACTACAAATTTGTCTGTCCCTGAACCAATACCAAGATAATGTCGCATAAATTACCATAAATAATGAAATAATATTGCGCCGGCGGTTGTTTGTTTACGCTTCGAAGGATTATTTATCTTTTTCTGGTCTAGCAGTTAATTTCACCAACTGTGTTATTAAAAAATTGTCAAATGGTACTAAAACGGCTCCGGGCGAAATAATGTTTGAGTACAATAAAGTTCATTAGGTATTATTGCAGTAACTTAAAGCCGGCCCTATCTGACTTCCACATTTTTCAAAGAAACTATATTGTTTCATTTATTTGATGTATACAACAGCCGTTGGGTAAAATATCTTCAAATATTGTTATCTTTAGTAGGTCTAGTGCAGCACTCGATTACGAGCTATATGGATTTGTACATTTGGGGGCACAGTGCAGTGGTGTCCACTGGATAGACGAAACGAGAAAAAACAGTTAATATTGATTTCACTTGAAAAAAATGAATTATTCATTATCGAACAGCAGCTCAGTGTACGCATGCTCATTACGGACAGAAAATTGTACAACCTCCATAATTAACAATTTAGGTTTATGTAGAGGAGCCATTATCAAACTGCATTAAGTGCCTGAGTCTCCTATTGAAAATAATTTAGTTAAAGGGGCCGTTGTCTTCGGATTGGGCGCTTTGGGCTTTAAAAAGCTTTTGTCATGATATGGATAGGCTTATAGTTGGAAAGATATTTTTAAAGTAGAATATTATAACGATTCATATAAATCTTTTGGAATCGTTTTTTGTGTGTGATTTCATGATGACAGAACACGGTACGCTATACATTGTGTAGAACCAATTGACTCAACAAAATGGCAGACCGTATGTTCCGCTGGTTGAAGTTTCCAGAAGCGAATTTATGGGTTTTGTTTAGTCACTCACTAAGAAGTCTCCCGAAGTCTCCTGACGAATAATCTACTCCGCGGCAGTAGAATAATAGCATGCAAGACAAGTTATCAAAGAACAAAAACTACCTAGCAAGTAGATATACATGGTGTTAGCGCAAACCAAATATACATTGATACCTCACCATGCAATGCCTCAAATCCCTACTCACTAATAGACCAATCCATTAAGCCCTGCCTCCTTACGAGTTGACCAATCACAGCCACGAAACCTGATCACCATTAGAGCAAAGATCACCAAACGGCTCAAATGGTGATCAGATTTCGCGGCTGTGATTGGTCAATGAGAAATGGGCGGGGCTTAATGGATCGGTGTATTACAACACACAGTCTGTAGGCATGAACAACTCTTTTAAAGGATAATTCAATTCAATTCAAAGCTCACATTTCGTCGCGCGTACCACGAACCGACCTAACTGACAAAAATCACACACTTTTGCAATTTTTTTTTTTTACAAATTATTAATATACTCATTACTGTTAACATTTTCAGCAAGTTTCAGAACTAAATACGTAGTAGTTTTGTAATTACACTAATTACTAAAAACGACGTATCACTAGATTTGCCGTTTTGTCTTTTCACAAAGTGACCTATCTAGATACGCCACTTTACCAATGATGTACTATGCGCTACAGCGCGCGCGGTTCGGGCGCGCGTGTAAAATTTGCGTACCACGAACTGACCTAACTCAAAGCGTGGTATTTTCACAAAGTGACCTAACTAGATACGTCTCTATTATGCATTGGTTTGTACACGGCGCTCTGCGGGCAAAACTCGGATTTTAATTTTCACAAAGTGACCTATCTGTTTAGGTATTATTTACTAATTAAAATAGTTGCGGGGATTAAATGAAATTGACAGTTCTGTATTAATAAAGTAGTCGGCTTTATTTTTGTCTTAAAAAATTGTATACAAATAGTTAGCAGAACCCGAAACAGCAGTTTGAAAAATAGTGCAACTTCATTCGGGATTTTCTCCAAACATGTTTTTTTATACTGTGTACGAGTTAGGTCGGTTCGTGGTACGCGCGACGATTTATTTCCACTTCATAAACATTTCCAAACAGTACATAGCCAAAACATCTGTTTAAAGTAACTAAAAAAGAATGTTTACAAGGCAGAATTGCAAAGAGCAAATTTTGTAGAGACTTGAAGGCAAGGTGCCCCTTTAGCACTATCTAGCCAATAATGATCACCAAAACGGATATTAGTATGCAATTCACGTGACTGTCTTTATCTGTGGTGACATCAGTCATATATGGCGGTGACTCAGCAATTTGCAAGATCTTTATGGGCAAATAAAGGATTAGGCCTACCTCATCACTCATAAAACAACGACTGAAATTCAATTTCCTCTTTGTTTTTTTCAGAGATGGTTTCAGAACAGGAAGGCACTTTGGAGACAGAACGAGGGACTGAGTCCAAACAGCCGGACACTGGAACAAATGTAGTCGTGACGTCACTAACCTCATTAGGGACTCGTGCTCTATGTGTAGCCTGATTTAAACGGTCACACTTGTACTCCTGAATCACCACGTGACCGCGATTGTCGCCAGCGTCACTGTGAACTCAATGACTATGATGAACTTGTTCACACCCTTTTTTTAAGGCGACCGTTTTCACCAAATTTGTGCTCCTGAAAAAGGATCGAAGAAGTGTACTGATGGAAGCCTACATTATGGTAACGCCATCTGGGGTAAGGCGCCACCGCGTGCTACAGATATCAGGCCATGCCATGGCCAGCAGCCAAACCCCACTTTGCACCCCTTTTCACATTAATTTGAATTGCACATCAGAGTGTCGCCCAATTAATTGCAGTTATAAGTCTGAATTCCAAAGTGTTCACACATTCTCTATATAGACCCCCTTGCATCTCAGCAAATGATTGGTCTTCATTTATCTCAATGAGAGCGCTGTTTGGATCTTGTGACGTCATTATGCAAGGGGTCTATTATGTTTGATGCAGAGGTTGCAGTGGGGTTGGGCGTCCCACTCTCTCCCATTAACAATAAGTCGATACATTTGAATACTTTCCATCATCATTGCGCAGAAAACATTTGAAAAGAGCTTTTAGAAAATATATCTGTTTCACACTGACCTCAGCTCAATGTATAGCAACAAGAAAAACACGCTTGTAAGGTGTACATTGCGAATGGCTTCTCTCTGTAGCGGTTTGAATTATTGATCCCGAACACTGAGATTTGGACATCTATAACAAACAGAGAGGACTATTTAACCCGATTGAATCTCTTAATGTTCATGTTTGTGGAGATTTTGGGATTTAGCCATCTGGACGAAAACCTTTGATTTTAGACCCACTCTTCATATTTCCCGTGTGGATTGGTTGTGACATGAACTAGATGACCTTAGTACCGCGGTATTTGGTGACTGCTACGGGAGTTCAAATCACATTGTGAATGCAGTGTTCAGACCGTCCTTTTATCCTTGCTCAAATCTTGAAAACCAATTGTATTGTTGCAATTTAAATATTCTTACTTGTTTTAATAAATATTTGAGAACGGTTGCATGTTTTTAGAATAATATACGGATTTGCACGTTGTTATTTTGACATTGAATTTTTTCTGTTAAAAGTAGTATGAGAGTCATTTGACATAATACAGTACAGCAAGTCGTAAGGGGATAAGTCGTTGGAAACAATACAGCAACCTTTTATATAAATTCTACAATGAATTAAACGAGAAATAATTAGTCACTTATTATACCATGGGCTGAAGGGACACGTTGTCTTGGATTGGGCGCTTTGGGCTATGAAAAGCGTTTGTTTTGAAATGAATGGTTGGCAAGAGAATATAATAATTCACACAAATATCCCTTGAAAATGTGTGGTTTTCCTTTTACTTCGTGAACAAACACGGTCTGCCATTTTGTATAACCATATTTTTGACTCTATTTATACAAACCATTATAATTCCATTATAAAAAAACACCACATTTTTTTGACAGCCCAAAAGCGCCCAATCCAAGGCAACGTCTTCCTTTATATACTTATTTAAAAGGACAAAAGTAAACTTCGTTCGTGGGAAGGAGGTTGTGCACAGACGCTGATCGAATGATGTGACACTTATCCCCGGATGTTGAATGTATTTACTAAGTCTTAATCAATAGCACAGGACTTCCAATCACAAGGTTGTGGGTTCGAATCCGACCAAGCTAACCGCTGATTTCACAATGACTAGAATAAGTATTGTATTCTTTGATTACTGAATCACAACTTATTGAATTGTGCAATGTTTAATGGCATAGACGTTAATGTTTGCGTGAGAGAGAGAGAGAGATTGGCTGTTGCCGCCAGCTTGGCGTTTTAGTCCGATCGATCCTTTGTGTGAGCTTTGCCGAGTTCGGGAACAAGATCATCTAAGCCAACAGACAAACATAACATGCCGTTCTTCTTGTTTCAAATGAATGCGGGAAATACAGTCTCCTGGTTGAAAATAATAACCATTCAATATTATTATTGTACCACCACCTTTCATTATGTGCCGTTGTATGACAAAGTATACAGGAGGTAAGAAGCATTCCGTGTTAATTTTATTTACCCTTCACATTGAGCACATTCATTATTTAACATTGATTATAAATATTTGTGATATTGATCATAGGAACGGCGTCTGTCCTGGTGGCGCCTGTTTTTATCGATTTCAAAAACTAGAAACAGACATTGCCATCATCTGTAGTCGTGTGCCACATACAATTGATAGAAGTCGTGAATGACGTTGGGCATAGGACCAGACTAATTCCATTTCAATTTTGATACGGTTGCACGACCGAGGGCGTTGTGAGCTGGTACATACTGTGGCTAAATCGATGTCTGACCATTATTTCAGCATTGACGTTCAGTCAAGCAGCCGCACCAATATCCGAAGTTGCATAGTAATAATTATGGACACAGTAGAAGCCAGGCGTACACGGAGGTGATACGGGATGGTTTGGCTGTTTGGCAACTCTTGCGCCCTCAACGGTAATACTTCTATTATATCAGTAACAGTTTTGTTCATTGAATGTATTCTTTCATGAAGCTCAAAAATTGTTTTGTTGTATCGTGCGTCAAATAAAGATGAATATTAAGGTAATTATTTTGATTAATTTATCTTCCACTTATTGGCTGTTGTGTGTATTGGTTTTGGGCATTTTTTCAATGCAGTATAAACCTCCATGAAACGCGCGTCCCGATTGGCTTGCGCGCGTGACGTCAGACGTCTTTTGCGCGCGTACACAAAAGAAACTGAATGAAAACAGTCGACAGTCGCGCCAAAAATATGTGTAAATATATTCTGAAAGAGCACTGCTTGAGAGAAAGTCATCCAATCGTATTTGCTTCTCGATTCTGCAAGAAAAGTGGTAAGATAACAGTGTTCTCATTATTGTCAACAACTATTAAAAACAAATACACTAACTTTCCCTTTTTATCGATTGCATTATTTATTTGGGCATTTCTATAGCCCTACTAAGTGGAAAAAATAAAGACTTGAGTGTATGACCTTCACTAACGTATCAAAATCTTTAGATCATTGAAGAAACTTTCTTGTTTTGGGAGAGACCCGTCTGTCATTTTGTCCATTTTAAGAAAAATGGGGCAACTTTCAGTTTGGATTATAGGCAAAGTTACTCTTAATTATTCCAAGAGGAAATGAATCAGGCAGGGTACGGGTCCAGCAAAGTTAGCATACCAGTCACTGCCGATGTCCGGTAATTCGGTTCATATGAAATATTTTATTGGAAGCGACCATAATGCCTTTCAGGCAGTTTTTCCAGATTTGTGGTTACGGGAGGGGTGTCTTTAATTGTGTGTGCTTATTAATTAAGCAACTCTTCGAAACTGCTCACTGTATTAATGCGTCTTGATTTCATTAAGCTGTTTACCGGTAAGCAAATGTCTGTATTTACTATGGAACATCTTCCGTAAGCATAAGTGTATTTCACAAACGTTCGAGATATTTTATGAGGCGTGTGCGCGTTCACAGTGGTTTTATATTGTTGCGTCACACAAGTTCTGCTAAACAGAAACTCCCGAAATGCAACGAGCGTGCCTTTTGCTTGACATGCTTCAGTTAAGCAATGTGTATGACGTAATTATGCTTCGGGTTGCTCCAAGCAGAAAACGTCTGCTCAGTTTTTATGAAAATGGCCACAGCGTTACTTGTTTTCAAAGGGGCACTTCATCATCTTGAACAACTTGTTTTCTTCTCAATGTTAGAAATAATAGTGAAATAAACGACAGGAGACAACCACGATAATTATTTTCTTGAAAGAAGAACAAGAGGTGATATTAGTATTGACGTTCCTGTGCGTCTTCAGGAAACTTAGCTTTAATTCTCGAACTGAAAACTGGAACTTGAATACGGGGAAATTATTTTATCAAACAGCAATACCAAAAAACACATGTCGGGAATTACAGGAGGGGATTCGTATAGGAAAAGTAGTTTCTTATTAATACTCACCCAAAGAAATACATACGTAAATATTTTTCACTATCAACCATGACTATTATTTAATATCTTTTTGCCATTAACAGAGAAATAAAGTCGTTTCTGCTCAGAAATCATGGCGGGAAAACCTCCAGCAGTAATCCCAACTGCTATTCCGGAAGCTACACAGATGAATGCTGGCGATGCACTTTCGCCTGAGAAGACACACCAGCCAGACCAACTGAAAAAGGCGACATCAAAACGCCCTCAACGGCCTTCAGTCGGAGACTACGTGAATGAAGACAACCTGTCTCTGAGTGCACCACCTTGGACCGATAGGGGGAGGTTTTACATTGGTGAGAAACAAGAACAAGACTTGGAGAAGACTTACGAGTATGCCAACGTAGAGGGTGAAGACGAGAACGCATCTTCAATTCTTGAAGGGGAAGAAGAAGACCAGGCTATTTGCGAGTTTATCAGAAATGTCATCGATAAAGTAAAGGCAGACTTGATGAGTGAAAGGACAAATACCCTAAGAGCCTTGGGGCTTTCAACACCAGAGCTTTCTTCAACTGCAAACCCCAGCTTTGAGAAAACATTTCCCGAAGCCGTCAGGTACACTAAACAAGAATTGCTGTCTAAAGAATCAATAAACATGAGTGGACATCATCAAAAGGAGATAGAGAAATTGGACGGAACCTCTGAAACTGAAAACTTGTACGAGGGGGACGAGGAAATCAGATTCCTTAATAAGGAGGAGGAGGAAGACGAAATCGATGCACTCATTACTTCTGTTCTGGTGAGAGCTGAGTCAGACGTGTTAAGCGAAAGGAATGAGGTTCTTCATTGTGACACGCAAGAGTTTGGGGATGAGGTTGACTCACCAGATGACAGGTCGACCTCCGTTGAAAGAAATTTGCTCGATGGAGTTGGCACTTCGCCTAAAGATGTTAATATTCAGACTGATGTTGAAAGCACGACAGGAGATGGGACTCTCAGTGGTGGAGATTCTGAGTCAGAGTTGAAGATACACGATGACATGAAGTCGGGCTTGTCACATGAGATGCAGAATGACCGGCAGGTCGAGGCTTCAGATCCTGAAGAAAAAGACATGCACAAAATATCACAACGACGGGCCGGAGATAAAGTAGCAGCTGAAGCCGAACTGGAAAAGAATGAGGTATCCTCCCAAAACACCGACGAACGAGAAGTTCAAAGGATGGGGGTGGAGATGCGCGAGGAAAGGGTTCACATTGAGGCATTGAACTTCCTTGATGGTGGGGAAGGAAAAGATGAGGTCACGGTAGATGCTGATGAGGAAGAATTGAACTTGATGATAGGATCTGTAATCGACTCGGCCAGGTCGTCCTTGGTAAAATCCGTTGACATCTCAATGGCATCTTCTGAGGAAAGCATGAACGTTTCCAACGATAAGGAAATTAAGTCAATTGACAAAGCCGAAGAAACTGAAACCTCTTCAGCAGAGACTGGGAACAGTCTGGAAACTTTGAGAAATATCCAAAATGGGGTCACCGTTGAAGAGAATCATGATGATGCAAATGGAAACAGGAAGGCGTCAGGAAACGCGACTTTGAATGACAGTGGCGGTGACAATCCAAAGGAAGAACAAGACGAAGCTGTTGCTATATTGCAACATGAGGTCGATGACGTAAAGGCTGAATGTCAAAGTTCATTGCCAGTGAATAATGTAGAGCCTCCTGTAACAGACACGGATGATAATGTTAGTTCAGTTGCTAAGGAGATAATGGACAAGATCATTTCCATCTTAACAAGCCGAACACTCTCAGATGACGCAAACGTGCCTCCCGCTCATTTGGAAGTAAATGATTCAACTGACCAGCCATCACAGAGGGTTTACGATGCATTGCCGTGCAAACCCACTGCTGATTCGCCACAACAGAATCCGACGTCACCCCGTCACAATACAACAGCCTCTGTGATTGGTCAACAAGTATCTATAACAGCCGATGACATTGCTTCGGATTCCGATTCAGACCACGACGTTGCTGTGTCGGGTTCCGAAACCAAATCAAGTGGTGTCGACGAAAACGACTGGGAATGTCTCGCCATAAGACAAATAAGCAAAAACCAAAGCACACTAGTCAACTATGGGGACACTTACCACAGCTGGTACCCGGCGTACAACACATCGCACCTCGGTGTCACTGACCTTTTGCAGAAATACAAGGAGGACGCATGCGACCGCGTTGAAAGAAAATTCGACAAAATGACAGCAAAGAGGAACAAAGCGGACACGATGTCTTCAGAGTCAGATTTGAAAGTACCCCATAAAGGGAAGGAGGTCAACAAACATCTACCTTTAAATCAGACAGAAAATATCTCTGAAAAATCACGACAAGAAGTGAAGTTGACTCCAGTGATGCTGCCTCCAGAGCCTGGCCCAGACCGAGAGGCTGTTGAGAGTGGAATGGCCCTGATCAACGACAGACTCCGGAAGAAGATCGTAGCCATGGATCAGCAGATAAAGAAACTGGCATTGAACCTGACGTTTCTTGGAGACCGGAACTGGAGGTTGGAGGCTTATATCGACTGCCTTATCAAGACTCTGGAAGTGCTGGAGGTCACGGATGTTGTCGACCTCGATCAAAAGACGGTCAGTTTAGCTACTACCATTCTCTCACGACTTACTTGTAAAGTAAGGCCTTGTACAACACGAAGCACTAAACATGTATTTCGTCATAAAGTGCACGAAGCTTCTTATTCCTGGACCCCAAAATTCAAAACGTCTTTATCTTATTAATTTTGGGGTTCGAAATCAGTTTACGTCAGTTAAGTTGGCAAGATTGATAATTTTGTTTAATATATTTTTTTTTTTCGTCACTATCATTTTGAAACTTTGTTTTGTAAACCACACAGCTCCCACTGTGCCTGTTTAGAGTGAAAGTGAAGGCTGGCTACAAGTTGGGCTCCTACAACGGCATACCGTCTCGCTCGCTCTGGAGCTACGCCAAGGACGGACGCAAGCCGCCGTTTGTGGACCTAAGCGGCTGGGGCGATACGGACAAGCCTGCTGAGAACACACGTGAGTCAACCAGAGATTTCTCAAAACTGTCTTGGTGTTCAACAAGGCCGGTCTGGGGTTTCACTTGCTGAAGCTCTTTCCTTTATATAAAGAATGAACCCATAATATGCAGTCTTTCTTTAGACTGAGAGAGGTGACACAAAAATCACTAGCACGGCAAGCTAGGCACCCATACCTGTACATTTTTAAAGAGCACATAATTGTGATTGATAGTCAACCATTATTGTTATCATTCTTTACATTTCAGTATTGATTATAAACTCATATCTTGTTTTACTCCCAACCTTCTTGTGATCTAGTCGATCCTTCTTTTATCCCTACTCTTGCCGATGATGTTGGTCTGAGCGCGACACAGATGTACGAGTACGAGTCCCAGATAGAGGAGCTCAGCATGCAGAATCAAATCCTGGAAGCTCAACTCCGGGAGGCGAACGAGCGCGCCGAGGCTTCTGTAACTGGGGGAGACACAGCTGAGCTCAGTCTTCAAAGTCTGCATCAACAACAGCAGACAGACCAGCCGCAGTATATCCAACACGATGCACTGCAGCGACAGTTTCTGCAGCAGCAACTGCAGAAGTTGCAAGAGTACCATCATGAGCAGTGGAGGGAGATCAATCAACAGTTGGAGCAGCAGCAGCAGTTGCAACAGCAGCAGATGGAGCAACAGCAAGTCCTTACCACTGTCAGTCCGTCGAGTCAACCAAAGCAAAAGGAACAGCAACATTCTATATCTAGAATTCCTCAACAGCCACCACAACAGCAGCAACTACCTAAATATGACCAACTGCAGCAGCAACAACATCAATCATATCAGTTTCAACAGTATCAGCCTCCAATGCTACAGCAACAACAACAGCTGCAGTATCAGCCAGCTTTACAGCAAACGTGGCTTCCCAAGGTTGTCCAGGACGATGTTGTGAATTCTGCGACCAGTGACTGGAACACAAGCGAACAACACGGCCTCCAGGACCCACAAGATTGGCCCACACTATCCGAATCACAGGCCACCGTGGATGCCCAGTCATTCTCGAATTCTGAAACGGTTACCGAAGGCTCTTCCCATTCAGTGCCCGCCCGTCGTCCGAAGCCATTGGCGAGTGGTACTGCCTCCGACGTAACACAACCAAAAGTGACATCGTCCCCAAACGATAAATCAACACTCTACTCGTCATTGTCGCTACCAGCGAGTACTGGTTCACTTCCAAACAATGAAGATAGATACAAAGTACCGCAAGCCAACAAGGCCAAAGCTCGTGCTCAAAGCAGCTCCTCAGCTCAAAGCATTAACAGAGGCCGTCGATTTGAAACAAACTACAGGCGCGAACCTCCAAAGAGCAGCCCGAGCCCACATCAGAGTCGAAGTGGTACAGAAACGGTACCAAGAGCTCCAAGACAAGAATCGTTTCGACGATACGACAGCCGTCCGTCCTACTCGGGTTACCACGACGCATCTAATCGTCGCCATCACCACGACAACTGGTATCCAGAGAGACCGGTCCACCGGAACAATTGGCATGGCCCATCGTACGCCCAGCGGAATGGTCAACTCGACCGTAACTATGACTGCACGCAACGTTTGCTCCGCCTTGCCGAGTCTGGTCTGGAGACCGTGTTCGGTACGGACCACGTCATGTTCTTCAAAAACCAAATGCAGCGTGAAGGGTCTAGGTTCAACGACAGAGACTTTGAGAATGGTAGGCACTCCAGTCCACAACGGACCCACGATTACAACGGGAGCCCGACTGGCAGTGGCAGTCATGGGTACCCATCTCACGGTAGACTGTATGGCAGGCGGCCGACGACACCAACCCGACGGGGAGATGGAGAGTGGAACAGAGGGCAGCACCGTACCTTCAGACCGACAGCAACGGACGAGCCTCGTAATGAGTGAGGCCCAACAATTTTAGATCGACTAGAGAAATGTTTTCTGTATGTGTTCTTTCCCGGTTGTGACTCCAGCCCTATTCGCCCCTTGCACGGTCACCCATTTTTGTTTTGCGTGTAGAGCCTCGGATTGGGGACAGCAGTGAAAGGAAGCTTTGTATAACTCTGTTTTGTCACGGATTATATTTTAATGACACTTTCATCCGAACGGATGTTTTATACAAATTAATGAAGCTTGAAGTCGAGGCTCTACACGCACATGGCGGCTCCGTGCAATTAGCGAATAGCATCATCAGCCGCATCTTTGAATCACGCCCACTGTGATGCCATTTGCTGGTTTCTTAACATTGTGTTTAGGGTTTGGCAAATGGTGGACGAGTTTTTCGAAAAGAAAAGTGAAAATGATTGGATTCCACCCTACAGGAATATTGTGGCTGAAGAAGACAGTGATGTCTTTAGTCTGTGTTTGTTTTCCTTTATTATGATGCGTGTAGGCCTACTTAGCGGTTGTTTCAGAAAGTAGGCTAAGTCTATCTTTTGACCTCAACACATTTTTTACCATGGGCCAAGAAAACATTTGTGGGTTTATGAGAAAATATATTTCAATGAAAGACACGAAAAGCTCTGACAAAGATATGCCTACCTACGGTCCTTCACAAAACCGTTTTGATGAGATAAAGCTATAGGCTTATTTTCTTCTCCTAATGTGGTCGGTTTAATCGTTTGTGTTCAATAATAATTTATAATAATATGAATGAATAAAGATGCAAATTTTGTTGAATTGTTGGAATGGTTTTTTACACGAGTTATTTTATTACAGAAGCGGCTATGGCAAATAGGTCCTATGCAAATGCTTAGTCTAATAACGTTCGGCATTTTAGCCAACTATAACGACCACAGCTACAGCATTATAAAAGTCGGAATTAAAACTTTGCATGGCGGGAATACAATTAGGTTTTCGGAGACACCATGTACATAAAACTCTCTCCACAAAGCTTTAATAGACACAAACACACGTTTACCTTTGTTGCACAATGATTCCTTTTTATTCAGCATTGTGCATAGGCTACTTCCAAACTTTGCAGTAAGTGTTGAGAATACTGAACTGAATAGCGCCCTCTATTCTAGAAATTCCCAGGGTAGACTGCTGGTCCCCTGTCTTTTTCTGTATTAAATCTTCTAGTGTGACGTCAGATGCCCTATCCCCAGGGCAGCGCTAATACAACGGCATTGCATTACGTAAATGTACATAAACTAAAATAAACAACGAGTAAATATTGTAGAACCAGGCTCAAAATGTATTCTGATGAATACAAATAAATTTGTGTTTAGTTTCCAAAGAAACTGAGAAACTTAAAGGGACAACATAATAATATAGGCCCTAATAATTCTCTCACCGACTCAGTTTGTTCTAAAATAACCAAATTTAATGAAGTCTTCCCATCCACGTCCACAGTTTTATTTCCCGCCCACTCAATTAAAGCTAAATCATTTGATTAAATATTGAAAGCAAACGTACTATTTTAGTGAGATGAGGCTAAAGCATAAATTGCGTATCAACATTTTTTGTGAGAGCTCGTGACCTTGTGAATTTCCAAACAAGTGATTTTAAGCTTTGTCTTATTTTCAACTAATTTAATAACTGGATTTGTCTACTTGTCACAAACGTTTACATTTTGCTCATTCTGATGCAACGTAATGAGATGAAGTGCGGGCCGGGTTTGGAACGGATGACTCACGCCCCCGGCCCCCCCCCCCCCCCCCCCCCCCAATGGTGATAAGGTAAAACAATCGAACACCTTAACAAGCCTCTGTTTTCACCTTTAAAGCTCGTGTTTGTCTTCTTTCTGTCACATTTTGGGGTTTTGTTTGATTTGTGCAAATTATTAAATTGATCTTCTTGTTTTGATAAGTTGTTGTTGATCGTTGCCGTGGTCGTCGCCCTTCCACAAAAACTGCAACAATTAAGGATACAATGTTCTCTGGTTGTTTGTTGAAGCAGTTTTTGTTGCATAGGCCTACAGTTGATTTTGTGGTTGTTTGTTTGCTTGGTTTTTTTGTTGATAATGATTTGATTTCAAATTTAAATAGCAATTTTAGTAATAGCTTTTGGAAAGTTATTAGCGTTCTAAGGTATTGCACGCCGAGAAATAAAATCCGCTATTGACTGTGGTACAATTCATGGAAAACTAAAAATATGTTTATGTTGGGATTCCGTCGAAAATTACATCCTTTATAGTCATGTACAAACAAAATATGCACGTTACATGTGTTTTGTACATGGTCCGTGGCACATGAAACTTGTTTGTGTTTTCGTTCTAAACAGCAGGGAGAAAATATTCTGAAAAAGAGCACAAATTGGCGAAGATCAGGCCATGCAACTTTAAAAAGATGAAGCTATAAATAAAAGTACACTTCCGGCGACCAATGGTCCATAAACTGCCTGGAAAAAGTCCCCAGAAACAGCTAGAGCGATAAACTCGTGACCCCGAGGACCTGAGCATCCTGCATCTCTCATGATTCATCGGGTAACCTCGAAACCAACATCTGTGGGGAAGCACAACGGGCGAGCTCGATCTATGATCCAGACATTGAGAACGAGACGAAGAAAAGAATAATAATACAGGGACAATTTCCAAACTGGTCGAACAGGTTTATAAAATTATGAAATGCCTCTTTTACAGCACTGCCATTTTGCTGTAACTGAATTGGGAACAATATTAGCAAGATGCTCCTCCCCCCACAAATAATGATATTCCGTTGTTCAAAATTTGAACAACGGAATATCATTAATGGATCATGTAGGTATATACTATAAAAAAAATAGACACATACTGTCCAGAATTCAAAAGGCCTGCATATTTTCATAAATAGTCAGATATGATGTGGGTGAACCACAAACCCATGTGACCAAGCTAAGCCTGTCGCATTCGCCCAGAAAAAAATTGATCTGCTCTATCCGTTTATGCGTCCCCGGCCGCCCAGAATGAATAATAACAAACCGATCAAAAAAACTGTAAACAAAACTTGTCTAGTTCCTCTTTTCTTGTACATGATTAACCGCGCAAATGTAACTAAAAAGGTATACCTGACTAAACCGCAGCGTTATTTTGGCTTCCCCTGCTTTATTATTCTAATTTACATATATACTCGCTCAACAGCCAATCAGATATCCATTCATGAGCCACGTGATAACGACAATGTCACGAGCTGCGCGCTCCACATACAAGGGGAGCTCTAACTCGAGGTCGACATACGTAAAATCAAAACAACACCATCTCTCAAACAACTACACTTCCAAACCATCCACAAATTCGGGATAAATTATCCCCTTTTTACTTCGAACTTCTCGTTGGAAGTAACCGTGGGGTACTCGAGGGCACATTGGAGACTCTTTAGAGTCACTTAGGTGGGAAAGAAGGGGATTCTGCCAACCGAAACCGGAGAAAATGGAAGTGGACGCACAGCCCGCTGTGAATTTTGTTGATCAAAATGGAGACGTTTCAAGCGACGAGGCTGACACCAACAACAACCCATCGGGGGAGGGCGACGGTATGAACGGCGGCCTTATCTTCGCTCTTAACGGCAGAATCACCCGGAAGGCCAAGCGTAGACTTCGCAAAAGCCCTTCGAAGGAAATACCCGTGTTGAACGGGATTGTCACTGTACCTCAGAAGGAGAAGAATATGCGAAAGTCTCGTGCGGGTCGAGGACGTGGACTCCCCAAAAAGGGTAAGAAGCAAATTTGCATTGATGATTGTTAATTCTGTCAGCTAAATTGTTTGGGCATTGTGAGGTGAGAACGGCTGCTCCTCAAATTTATATACATTATTTGAATTAATTAAAAGACAAACACATTGTTGGTAGAAAAATACGAAGAGAAAGGTTGAAGTTTTCAATGGCTTTCTTTATTCAAAACAAACTGAAATTTTATTTTATTTATGAGCTACGTTTGGCTTGTGCTTTATTCTCTGTCCATGGCACGCGTGGTGGTCTGTGGTGCTGTGTGTTGTGTGGTTGGGCGGTTGAATGTAAATAGAGCAGTGGGTGTGTTTGCATTGATCTCGGTGATTGGTCAAAACACAATGGACGTTTGGGCTTAGCTTAGAAATTAGGTTAGGTTACGTAATATCAGCCTGTTTATGCAGTTTATGTTGTCACACCACTTGAGGTATTTAAAACTCATGAATATAACTGTCGAAAGGTTGTCCTGTTTTTCACAAATGAAAAGAGGTTAACTAGTTTGTTGTGAATGTGAGGAATGGTTGTGTGAACTGTGAACCAATGTTTAGAATAGAATTATGCTTTGTCAAGTGTAAATTAAAGCTGAGAACTTACTAAAACTAAGCAAAATTGATGGGGCATCGTGGTGTCTTTTTAGTCAGCCTGTAAACTTTCATGTTGAACAAACTACTTTTTCTTTCTTTGTTCAACCCCAAATTACTTGTTATTTCTAGTTTAGACATATCGATTAAACAATCTGGTAGCTTGTTTTTATCATGTTGGTAATTTTTAATTTCATTTCTTTGTTCCTCCATGGTTTGAACATGGAGCTAAGAACACTGTGTTCTTATTCCTCCATGGTTTGAACTACATGAAATTGAATTCCAAGCAACTAGGCTTTCCCCAGGTTGATTGTTTTTCTTTGTGGCAATCCTAAATCCAAACAAACATGAGGTGATAACCAAAGACCCTCTCAGTTGAAACCAAAAGGTCCTTGGATAAGTAAACAATCTCGGAACAAATCCCTGGTTGAGAACCTTGGGGGGGACAGTGACACTGGCTTTATTATCACGCCTGATATCTGGTGTAATCCACTACAAATCTCTATTGGTGGTAGTTTCTACTGTAGGTAATCCCAGCATGATCATGATGGGGAAATATACCTCCATGATATAATAGACCTCACAAAATGATGAGGGAGCCCTGTCTGTAGGTTTGGAAGTTATTGCCTGCTCCATCCATGGATTTTTTTTTAGCAGGGAATTGATTCCTTTCTCTATGGATTTAATGAAGCTCAATGGTCTATACTGTGGTTGTCATTTGTGTACAATGAGCAGACAACAATGAATTCCAAGCCAAATTCAGCAGGGTATCAGTCACAATAGTGTAAACCATAGTGTGTTTTGACTAGTAACCTGTTTCTGCTAAGCAACATTCTTCTGCACTTAGCAAATTGTGGGCTTTGTGCTAACTGTACAGAATTCGGCCCTGACCCAAAAAATGATGGCAATACTGATAAAAGAAGATTATAATCTCATTATAAGATTATAATCTCATTATAATCTCCATTAAACATAGGTAAGACTTAGTGCCAGGTCAAATCAAGAACAAATGCTTAACAAGTTTTAACGAATGAAAAAGAAATTGCAGTGGCATCAGACCAAGAATTAGACAGACACCATGGCCTTGTTTGCCTCATTTTTCTCTGACTTGGCACCCCTCACAAATGTACCATAGATAAAAGTACCCCACAGTATGCCTCAGTCTAATTAGTTTGACGCATCTTCGGGAAAAACTTGCAAGCCAAAGCATTCCTCTACCTCACATTTTATTTTGTTCATCTTGCATTTTTATAAATCTTGACCTTAAACATCACCTAAAGGCTACCTGCCCAAGTGTGATCAAGCATTCAGCCAATTTGGAGGTACCCTGGACATGCCCCAGGTATAACATGGTAACAGGTGTTCAGTCACCAACTGAAGCATTTAAAGCAGTGAAGTCTGATTAATCCCCCCTAACGATGACTCATGCTCATTGTTTAACATTTGAGCAAAATATTAGTCATGTAAACAAACAAACAAATCAATATTTGAGACAACAATGCGAAGTGGAGATTTGACTGTAAAACTCAGGGCTCGAATTTGGGGGAAATAACCAAGACCTCTAGGGCTTGTAGCTCCAAGCGTGTAATTCTTACTGGACCAGATATGTTACCACAAGACCAGAAAGAATCAAAATGAGAAGAAACAACATCTGACACAGTTAAACATTTTATTTGTAACTTTTTTTCCCCCCCTTTCTTTTTGAAACAAGGGACTAAGGTTTGTCTTATTTGCCTTATTGTAAGATATTTTCATACATGAAACAATTCTCAAATTAAAATGTTTTTTAATTCCTTTTCTTTTAAAAACCATATTCCTCAGAAGGGAATTGTTTCTCAAAATGTATGCATCATCAACATCCGCAGTGCTTCTTTTTATGGTCATGAATTTTTTGAGTAATTACCAAATGCATGATAATACCCTTCCTTTAAACTTACAATGTCAGGTTGTTGAAATTAAAAGAAATTAAAAGGCTTCAAATGAAGCGGGAAGTTCCAAAGAGGAAATCACTGTCTGTGAAAATCGTGACTTGATGGAAAACTGGTTTTGTTTTTTAATTAAACTGTACGGTGTACAGTAAGTAACTGACTGAACATTATTATAATAGAACCAGTCAATTAAGCCCTTCACATGCATGACAAACCTTCCTCCCCCCCCCCCATGTGTATGCCATGGGAGGAGGCTGTATTTATTTGAGACATTTTTTCTCTGTTTACGTCCACATGCATAGAATTCAAAAGTGTGAGGTTTACAGCCTTGCTTTGTCCCAAAGTTCCCAAACTAGACTCCAGTTCTGATTGACTGAATCACCAATTTTATCAGTCAGGAAAAAACATGCTCCAGTCATGCCTGCTTTGTTTACACTCCAGACACAACAATATTTATACAATGAACTTTTGCAATAATCATGATTACATCATGTGTTTTCTCGTAACGTGGCAGGTAGCAGAAGTGCATGTAGGCCCTACCACAAACTTTGAACATCTCCTTAAAATTCAGTTGAAACACAGGTCTGTTGGGTGATTTGTATGAGTCATATCAGATCCCTGGTCCATGTATCAACTAGCAACCCAACTGTCTGTAGTTTCAATTACATGTCAATAATCAAATACACATCTCATTGGCATACAAAACCCAGAAGTAATCATATTTGGTGACCATGCATGGCTGATGCAACACTTCAGTTGGGATGTTTATGGAGCCTTCCACAGTTCAATGGAATCAACAGTAAACATTGCTCCAAACTCTAAATTATGGACAACAATAACCTTTGATCTCTTTTGACAGGCATGGCAGTCTTGTCAAAGCCCTAAGAGTTAGGTGTTAGTTTTCATATTGATGGATTTTAAATAAAAAAAAAAAAAAAAAAGTAAAAAAAAAAAAATATCAATAATAAATAACAAAATAAATAAATTAACAAAAAAATTGTATGAATAAATAATATACAAATAAATAAATAAGTACTTTAGGTTAAACAAAAATCATTGAATAAGTAAAATAAATAAATGAAAAACATAAACAAGATTTGTTTTTAACATTAAGATTAAAACAAACCCAGAGAGAAAAATATTTATGGGAAAACAGTTTTTGTAAACCCAAACCAAGTGAATAAAGATTGTGTACACTAAAATGGTGCACAGAAACCTTGGTGCCAAAGTACAGCATTGGTGTTATCCAAAAAAAAATTATAATATATAGTCTGAAAGCTCACTGATAATGAAGTTCATAGTCCCCATACCAATATCAATTACCAGAGAAATATTTCACTCTGAAATACCTTAAAGTTCAGTAGCGCTTGAAGATCCCCAAAATAATTTTGCTTTTTTTTGTTTTTCACTGAATAAACTTGAACACTGAGTGTGATGACATTTTTTACAGGCTGGCGTGGCTCGAAATTTAAACTGGACTGCAAGTCCGAGGCCAATAATTTTTGGATTTGGCCAGTTAATTCATGACCAGACAAGTCCAGCCGTCTTGTGTTTTTCAATTCACTGTTGACTGTGTAATGTCTTTAATTTAAAATATTCAAATGTTGACTTTGAGTCAGATAAATATCTTCCAACTCTGTTTAGTTTCAAAGTTTACTTACCCATATTAAGACAAATGGGATCAATCTTCTCTTGGTGCTTAATATCAAAACAGCTTACATGTATACATGTACCTTTAACTATGTTTTCATTTTGATTCTGGTCTTGTAAAAAATTCTGAGCTACAAGCTTTGTGGTCTTGTCTTGTGGGTCTTGCCCTTACATTTGAGCCCTGAGTTGGTTATTTGGTGTTTTTATTGAAATTTGAGGATTGGAGTTAATTTACTTTGGCAATAACCAGCTGTGCACTGCACAGGAGAACTGTTTTAGACTTGTTGTTTGTGTTCATTTATGTTTTGAACTCAACTTTGGAAGAAGAGCGGAATGTACAAGTTCAATTTTACAAGAGTATCCACAATAGACTGTGCAAGTCTCGCGCGCATTCGAACTTCCGGGACCATAGTGGTTCCAACCATATGGAGTTTTACGTGGGCGAGATTTTGTTTCGTCAATTATTTTAGTTTAATGTAGTTTATGACCTAGAAAATTATACATGTTGTTGGGAATGTAATACTATAGAGATATTGACTGCTATGAGGGGCACAGTTAAAATTATAGGCCCAAGGTGATGTCAAAACCATGACTATGCCCGAAGCGAAGCTGAGGGCATAGTCATGGTTTTGACATCACCGAGGGCCTACAATTTTAACTGTGCCCCGAATATTAAGCAGTCAATATTTCTTTTATATACCGAAGAAAGGACATCAGTTTGCGCCGTGACACGAACGTATACAACGCGTACAGAAGTACACAAGCGACCTATGAAATACAGCAGTGTGTTGCGACTGGCGGGCACAGTCGATTGCTGTGCCCCGGGCACAGTTAATTATGACGTCATCTTGATAGAAAAAGGGGGCCCAGCTATTTCAATGACTCCACTTTTAACCAATCAGATTAGAGGATTCTATATATGAGGTATATAATAAGTGATAACAACATATGAAAGTAAAACCAATTCAACAATAAAACGAAGAAAACCCGAGAATTAAACTTGACCTCAGCTTCCGGTTATTGCAAAAAATAAAGAATTTTGTGCTCACCTCCGATCATAAAACTTATTTAAAAGCTTGTTTTGGATGCGCGATTATAATCGCCAGATGCTGTAATTGCAAAGCGAACCCTTTTCATTGCAGTCTATGGTGTTGAGGCGTCGGCATTCCTCTTTAAACTGCGATACGGGTCAATTTAAAACTTGTTTGACCTTCACGAATCTGCGTAAGGGGTTTCTAAAAAGTTAACATCAAAAAAGCATCCTTGTCCCAGAGTTTTAATTTGTTTGTAATAATAATTAACACACTTTGGCGTATTTTTTTAAAAAGCTAAAACTAATTTCATAAAATTGTAATGATTTATTTTTGTTGTTCAGATTTTGTCATGAGATATAATTTAAAACAAAGATTTGATTTCAGAAATAAAAATGTTCTTCGTTTGACGTGTTTTCTCGTTCGGATACGCGCGAGACTTGCACAGTCTATTGCAGTTAAACTTTATATCATAATTTGCACAAGTTTGGCTGTTACCAGAGTTTCCTATAATAGAATTAGAAAGTGGAATTTAGCACAAGGGTGTACATGTAATACTAGTATTATTATTCTTTTTTTCAGGTGGCGCTGGGGGCAAGGGCACATGGGGTAAACCAGACTATGTCTATGAAGAGAATGACGCCAACTGCCAGGACGTTAATGACCCCAACTATGATTCCGACATCCAGGTGAGAATTGGTCAGACGAGCCACTAATTGGGAGGACTAGTAGACCCCTTGCACAGGCCACCGTCACTGATGTCAAACAATAGAAATGTGCAAGCATAGTGTACGTGCCGCGCACAATTCTCAGCCACTTTTGTTGACCTCAGTCAGGGCGCTGTTTGAGCTTGTGACATCATGCAAGGGGTCTACTGGAATTTTTCTCCTACATAAGTAGTGCCCATTTAAGAATCCAATTTGGATAGTGTACTTGTTTTGTCTCCTGAGACATTTGAAAGCCTTTCTAAAAAAACCTTAATAATGGCAATAATAGTAAAAACATGTGTCCTTGGATGCTGAAGAGCAGTCTGTCTGTATTGCCCTTTAATGAAAGGTCACCAGGAAATACAAACCGGAAAACAACAATTAAGTTTTAATGAAGAGGTAAAACATCAATCCAATGCAGGCAGAATTGCTTTGAGTTTTATTGGTGCATGGTTCTCTGGATGTACTGCTAATAGAAATATCCCAAATGGGATTCTATTGCCCAAATGCAGAACAAGAACAATACTTTCAAGTGTTTCATTATGGATTTTATTCATCCTGTTTTGAACTTTAGTTTGCCATTAGTACATCTGGTAGTACCCAAATGGGAATTCTTTGGCCCAGCATCAGCCACACCTGCACCATCGACCACATGTGGTTTTAAATATTAACAAACCACTGCGACTACTATTTAATATTGTTCCATCTGTTTACTGACTGTATAAAGTCACATCCAGGTCTAGGTCATGTCTAGCAACAAGGCCTGTGTGTTACTCTGTCACTTTTAAACAGGTCAAAACAAGACTGGCAATTTTATCCCCTTCAGCCCAAAGGTTGCTTTACTGTTTATGGTGTACAGTTTGAAAGGTCAACGTATTGCAGATAAAAACAAAAACAAACATAACAGTTGAGATGCTCAATCTTTCATAGAAATGCACGGAATGCTTTTGTCACTTAATGTTTTTTGTTGGAGGTCATCAGGCATGGGATTTCTCAGTAATTGTTCCTGTTTTAAAAAAATGTCAAAATCTCCTTGAGCATCCAAATGTTCTTGAAAGAAGTTAAGCAGTCTCCAAAGAGAGAATTTAAAGAGATAGGCCTAAGTCCACATTGTATCCAAGCCTGTGGTTTTGTATTTCTGGTGATGCACAGAGTCTGCAAACTTCCCCGAGTTGTATCGTCTGGGAGGTTCTGGGTCTAGAATAAGGGGGAACCCAGGCTGGTGAGCTGTTTTTGAGGAATTTTCACATTCTGCGAACCTCATCCATGCTTCACAAACACTTATCCCTGGTTTGCACATGAATTGTGTTGCATAAAAAAAAATAGCCTAAAAATACTCAGATTCGGAGCTGATGTTGATTCCTACAGGACTCAAGTTGATATGATTCAGTTGGCATTGTAATAATATTATAAGAAATGTACGTGGGCGTTATTGCTGTGAAAGCCTCGGATCTGGGGACGTAGTGTGCGGCATGGAGAGATGATGAACAACAGCAAGGCCTGGGTTTTTATTAACAGTGGGGTGAGATGACACACACACAGATAATGCCTGGAGTGTTGGGAATAGTAGATTCTAGTGGAGGTGTCGCTGTGTTAACTTTGCCATTGTAATAATTCAGTGTGTTTAAAAATATATATTTTAATATTTTAAATAGTTTTAATAATACATAATTTAGTTGGGTTTCTTTTTCCCATATTTTCCCTGCCCCACAACAACGGATGCCACATCCATGGGATTTTTGTTGTTGTCAACAATAATTGTTTTACTTCCACTTATATTTCTCTTTACTGAATTATTTGTCGTCTTTTAACCCTTTCAGTCCCGTATACTTTGTACACAGCTACCCCCCACATCCCGCATACTTTTTCAAACGCAACAATTTATTGTGTGTTTTCATTGAAAAAATCATTAAAAAATTATCATGAAGTATTTTAAAAAAATGTTTGGAGGTAATGTTCATTATGATATTGTCCTTCTTTCTGGATAAATTTTGTGACCTCTGTGACCTCAATGACCTTTGTCTTCCTGTGAAAATGGAAGTTGTAAACAAAATAAATAAAGAAGATTTTTAATTTTTTTCAGTGATCATTGTAAATTGTTGTGGCTGTTGTTTTTCAGTACTATAAGTTGCGATATAATAAACAATAATAGTTTACAGATGTAATAGAGGGTTTACGACATCATTGTAGCTTGGTGTGTCAGTAAATTCCATAGAAAGAACGATTTTATTTTGCATCGTTGTTCATGATCATGGCGGCCGCCATCTTGAATCGTTGTTTACATGTGTGGAAATGCATACAAGTTACGTGTGCACAGTTCCGCAAATGGTACAAAGTACTACAACAAAATCAATCAAAATAACGAATTTGTTGTACTGTAATGCTCTATATATACACCTGAATAACTATTATAGTATTTACCAAGTCACCAGCAATCCAGAAAGGAAATCACAGAAGGAAAACTAGCTACATTTTGAAGAAATTCTTGACGTAAATTTTTTTCCGATTCAATTTTCAATTCAATTCAATTCAATTCAATAAACATTTATTTCGGTATTGCCCTCACATGATATAATACATCATTGGTTTATCATAAATATTAACAGTGGCAGTTATAAACAGTAGCCAAAATTATTAACAAGTCAGAAGGGCAAAACTTAGGATTGGGTGAAGCCTTGGCTTTTGTACCCTAACCTATTGACAGACTAACAAAACAATAAGACTCACAAAGACAAGGGACTACAAGGACAGACGAACAAATGTAGGTGTATCAACAATATACCAAAAGTAAGCCATGAAATAATTATAATGAATATGCATTGAGTAGTAATTGTTTTAATTTTTTTGAGAATATAGGTAGAGTGATTGCAAATTTAACAGAACCATCCAAATTATTCCAGTATGTAACACCGCGTTGAACAAGGCTGTTTTTATACATTGAGGTTCGGTTGCGAGAAACAAAAAGATTTTTCTTTGAAGTGCTTCGAGTTTTGTATGAATGAATGCCAGTAGTTAGAGTAAAAAATGAGCTAAAACAAGGTGGTAATGCATTACTCATGTACTTGTACATAAATTTACCTAATTTCAAATGATAAAGATCATTAAATTTTAACAATTTAAGATTACAAAATAATGCAGCAGTATGATCAAGAAAACCAGCGTTAGAAATGATCCTAACAGCTCGCTTTTGTAAAGTAAGAAGCCTATTACATTGTGTAGGTAAACCACCCCAAGTAAGAACTGAGTAACTTAAATAGGGAAGAACAAAACAATTATATAGAGTTAATAAGACATGGCTTGGTAAAAATTTCTTTAGACGATTAATTATACCAATATTCTTTGATATTTTACTCGCAACATCATTAATATGACTTTTCCAAGACAATTTTTCATCAATTCTTATACCAAGGAATTTAGTACTTGTTACTCTTTGTAGGTCAGTTCCATTTAAGATTAAAGGCACAGATTGGATATATTTACGTTGTCTTGGACAAAATATCATATAATTTGTTTTGAGTAGATTAATACACAGTTTATTAGCAACAAGCCACGTACTTATTTTTACCATTTCAACGTTAAGGTTAAGAATAGCTGTATCTACATTTCTGTGGCTGTACACTAAACTTGTATCATCGGCAAAAAGACAAAATGATATAATTTCGGATGTGTTACAGATATCATTAATATAAATAATAAAAAGAAGAGGACCCAAAACAGAACCCTGAGGTACTCCACAAGAAATATGTTTTTCAGATGAATGGACAGAATTATATGAAACAAACTGTTTTCTATTAGATAAATAGCTTTTGAACCACTCCAAGGTTACTCCACGGATTCCATAATGCTCTAGTTTACATATCAAAATATCATGGTTAATCGTGTCAAAAGCTTTAGATAGGTCTAAAAATACACCAATAGAAATGTTGTTTTCTTCAACGGCATTTAGCAAATTATTCATTACATAAGACGTTGCTAGCTCAGTAGAGCGATTTGCCCTGAAACCAAACTGTGAATCAGAAAGAATGTTATGTTTATTTATGAATGCAATGAGGCGACTATATATCAACTTTTCAAATACCTTGGAAAAAGTAGATAAAACAGAGATAGGTCTGAAATTACCAATGACATGTTTATCCCCTCCTTTGTGAACCGGAATGACTTTAGCTATTTTAAGACCGTCTGGAAAAACCCCAGAACTTATAGACCTATTGAAAATCTTGGCTAGTGGTTTTGCTAAGGAGTACCTGGCTTTCTTGATAACAAAAAATTTTAAAGAATCACAACCTGGCGATTTGCCAGAAGGGAGATTATTCAAAACATCTGCAATTTCTTCTTGTAAAATAGGACTAAGGAACAGAGAATGGGAACATTTATCGTCAAGAAAGGATTGAAAAGTAGTGTTACATAAGGGAAGCTTACTAGCAAGTGAAGCGCCAATGTTAACAAAGTACTCATTAAATGCCTCACTAATTTCTTTGTTTCCTTCGATTGACGCACCATCTTTGACAAAATAAGAGGGATTGGGCTTGTGGTTGCCCTTGTTCAACACAGAATTGATCACTTTCCAAGTACCTTTAATATTGCCCTTATTTTTTTCAAATTTCGAACAAAAATACTGTTTCTTTGAAGCCTTTATTAAATAATTTAGCTTATTTTTATACGTAGTATAATTAGATTTATTTTGCAGAGTTGGATTATTAAGAACTTTTTTATACAGATAGTTTTTTCTCCGCATTGAGTTGTAAACACCATCAGATAACCATGGTGACTTACATTTATCGTATCTACATTTAACCTCTTGTAAAGGAAAGTGTTTATCATAAAGTTTAAGGACATGATCTAAAAAGGTAGTATACATGTCATGCATGGTATCTTGCAATGTTATTACATCCCAGTCAGTTGCATTTAAATCATTAATAAAACATTGGATATTATTATCAGTAAAATAACGTTTATTATAGTTTTTCTTATTTTGCACTCTATCTTTTAAAGCATCAATAATCAGAAACACAGGTAAATGATCACTTATGTCAGTTAGCAAAACACCAGCAATATGATTCAGCAAGTCATTTGTTAAAATATTGTCAATCAGAGTTGAACTACCTGCAGCTATTCTTGTAGGCTTAGATTTTATGGTTGGATAAAAGGACTGAGAAGACAAAGTATCTATGAAGTTTTGTACTGCAACATCCACATCATAATTTAATAAATTAATATTGAAATCACCCATAATGTAGCATTTTTTATTTTCATTACTAATTTTCCCTAATAATTCATTTATATGGTCTGTGAAGTTATTACATGAAGCACTAGGTGGTTTGTATACAACTCCAGTTAGTATATTACTTTGAGAGGAGTTGATTATCTCAATAATGCAAGATTCTATTTCAGAGTTATTTATACACAGATCTTTACGAATTTTATACACAACATCATTTTTAATGTAAAGTGCAACTCCGCCTCCTTTCTTATTTTGTCTACAAAAACCTTCAATAGAATAATTTGGAATTTGAATGAGTGGATCCTGAATTTCCTTTAACCATGATTCAGATACACCAATGACAGAAAAACAATTATTTAGAAGGTTGACATAGTTGATAATATGTGACACATTCTTATATAAGCTACGTGCATTTATATGTAGTAGTTTAACATTAGTGTTTTTATTAAAGTAATTCATGAATTCAGTTTGATCATAGTAGTCACAACTTACATCAGGTGCCTCAAAGTTTAAATCTGGATCTATACTAGAATTAACGTCATTATGTGTTACATTATTTGTCATTATTCAAGATAGTGATTTAATCATTACAGGCGAGTTAATATCAAACACATTCGATAAGTCAAGTATGGGCTGATAACTTGTCTTACACCTACACAAATAACCAAACACAAAATAACACAGAACAATGACATAATTATAAATGGGTTAACAATTAGGCAAATTACGGTACTCATGTTAAGGTGATCAATAACACGAGGAAGCCTAACAGTTAAAAGGAAAATTGAGTAGAGAACAGACAGCAGAGGACAAAACAAGAAAACACCAGTAAGCACATGTATGAGCACAGACTTCGCGTTGACTGAACCATGTAACATACAGCGTAAAAACTCCCGGATGCTAGTCTGTATATACACCCTCTCAAAACTATACCAAAAGTAGATGGTGCTGTATTTTTGTGTTCATAGTGCATTTGGTGTGAGCGTGATAGCGGCAAAAGTGCGGCGACCTCGCAACCCGGGATATCCCGGGAGCAGGATCTGAGTGCGCGTTGCGAAAACCCGGGATATCCCGGGAGCGGGATCTGAGTGCGCGTTGCGAAAACCCGGGATATCCCGGGAGCGGGACTGAAAGGGTTAAAGGAAATTCTGATTCTGATAATTGAAACTGCTTTCTTTTGTTATAAGCCTATAATACTTTTGTGTGTGTTGTTTTAACTAATTTGTTTTATACAACATAAATGTACTCTCTGCATAGTTACTTACCCTATACGTTTTTTTGCCTACCACTCTAAAGTCTTTTACAAACTTTTACAAACTTATTTGGTGAACAACATTCACGGTGGGAGGTTGTGTCTCATGCCTGTATGAAAATTTAAATTGTATTTGACATTCGGCACGCTTTATACAATGAACATCTACTAATACATCATGTATTATGCAAAGCCTCATTATTTCTTGCCTAGAACTATAAACTCAAAGACTCAAGACACCCCCCTGTGATTATGATAATATTTGTCCACTTTCCTGGAAGCTGTGGCTGGCCTTAATGCAGAAAATCTGACCTCAATTCAACCACAGTCAGTAATTTATTTCAAATTAGTGTGACACACTAATACATTGTATGCAAAATGTGTGGTGTTTGAAGAAAATGATTCTGTTGCTTTAAAATTCGCAGTACACTCCCTGAAAATAAACCCAACCATGGTACTTTTAAAACTCTTTCCAGCTAATAAGTTTCTAGTGTGTGTATAAACGACAACTGCATTTGTTTAACCTTTGACAGTCGGTTTTAAAAGCCTAAAAGCTTTGGTTTGTGTGTACAAAAGAGCAATTAATTTAATCTGTGCTCCATAGGGTTTTAAGTGTGGGTTCAATTATTTTTTATAGAGCTGCTGTTTATGCAAGAAATATTGCTTTAAAAATGATTCCCTGCTAAGTAAATCTTAAAAGGGAACCAGAACAAACAATGTGCATGGTTGATGATATTTTACTGCATTTACTTTTGTTTTTTTAAGATATAATTTTGCTTAGCAAAGTTGTCAAGGTAAATACAAATTGGCCCGTGTTCAATACTGAACTATCCACCAAAAAACAAAAAACTGAAAGAATGTGTTTCAAATAATCGAAAACCATAAAGAGCAAATTTGGATATTTGCCAGAACTGACCTGAACTGCAACCTTTGGGCATGCAGCTGACGATCCCACTTCACCAACTCCACCAACCAACTGTAACTAGTAATGAGTGTGCGCTGCAATTCCTGAAGTACTTTGATGGGAGATTTCTATCATTCTGTGGTGTGTTGCGGCCGAGCAATTAAGAGCACCAGACTCAACCTTTGGTGTTTCTGATCAGCATAGTGTGGGTTCGACTCCCGGGCGTGGCACTTGTGTCCTTGAACAAGATACTTTCCATTATGCTTTGTCCTTTATGGATGGGACATTAAGCTGTTAGTCCCATGTTCTAGGATTGGTAGTGCACATGAAAGGACCCAGAGCACTTACCCGGTGTTTCTTGTTCACGTAGCAAGCAACCTTGTTTACAGCTTTCCTCAGGCTAGCCAGCTACAGTGATAAGGTTCACTTATGAGCCATCCTGGGTTTCATTACCGGAAAAATATAATAATAACAATTCTTATTTTCACTGTGACTATTTTATTGTTATTTTGATGAATGTGTGTAGGCTGACATTGCCCTGAAAGCCACAAGCCCCAAGCTGAAAGGCAAGGAGCTCCTGGACATGGTGGAGCCCATCATTCAGGAATACTTTGAGAATGGCGATACGGATGAAGTCGCAGTAAGTACATTTTGTCACCATTTCAACAAAGAGACTGGCCATGGCATGTCAAAAATCACTTTTTCTACATTTTGGAGTTATTTTCACTTATTGCTTTTAAACATGATTCTAAGCCATCCCGAACTGCTGTTTTTAATCAAAATAATGCTTAATTTCTTAATTACACTAATTAGTAAGTGGGCATTCATTTAAGTAATTGCATTTTGCATTTTCACAAAGAGACGAGCATATCCTCAAACAATGTGAAAAATACATGGTTTGAAAATAGACTGGCATGTGTTCAACTCACATTTGCAGTTTCTTCCCTTCACTATTTAACTCTAAGAAAAACAAATTAGGGCACTATTACACTGCACGCGAAAGTTTTAATACTGCAGAGGTTTTAGTTTCTAATTAAGTTTTTATTAAAATAACTTTTCCAATGCGAATTAATTAGGGACCTACAGCATCCAAAGTGGGTGATATTTTTTACAAACTAGGCAAGAATTTTTGGTTGAAGTTCTTGTTTTTTTCCAGGAATGACGGAACAATTACTCTCATTCCGTCGTCCAATCCAACCTCAAATCCCATCTTTTTCAGCTTGTCTTCTCTCGTCCTCGTTCATTGTAGATTTTTGTAAAGCGCATCGAGATTTTTCCCAGTTATGTTCTGCGCTATGTGTAAGAGTTACTTATTATTAATAAATCTAGAAATTCAAATTTCCAAAAGAGTTTTTTATGTACAAAAGTTTTATTTTTAAAGTTGTGTTGTCATTAAGCCTTTGAGAAAAACTCTGCTAGGGTTGAAACGTTATGAGCCATTATTTATTTTTTGCAGTTACTGTTTACCATAGGTCCTTTTGGTGGGTAAGCACTTTGCAACCGCTAATTCTTTTTTCTCTCAATATTTTATTATTTGAAAGAAGTTCTCTTAAATTGTTTATAATGTGCTATAATCCTAGGAGTGTTTGTCTCAGTTGAATATCGACACCATGGACCGTCACGAGGTTGCCTCCAACGCCCTCACTCTTGCCATGGAGAGAAAGGCACCCGAGAAAGAAATGACCTCGGTCCTGATCTCTGACCTCTACGGGTTAAAGGTCGTGTCTGAGGCTGAACTGGAGGTGGCTTTTGAGCAGCTGCTGCACGGACTGCCAGATCTGACACTGGACACACCCGATGCTCCAATTGTAAGTCTTGAATTTGAATAAAGTTCCAGTTGGAATATAGAAAGACAAAAAAAACAAAACTTTTCAACTTGCTATTTAAGTTGCAAATTCCATTTATGATTAATTTTTTTTTCTTTACTGCTGTTGTACCTCACAAGTGTTGCTCACTAGCAAAACATATTTTTCTTCTGTCCAAGTGGTTTTCTAAAATAGCAAGATTCCCCCCTCCGTATCAATGCCTTGACATTTACACCTTGGCCTTTCAGTATCAGCTTGACTTCCAGACACCTCAATTGATTAATCGTGTGATTTGGGGATTGCAGAATGTGTCTGTAAAGACACCCTTGGGCTAAGAGTATTAAAGTGTTGGGGGATCATGGTTGTATAAAAGCTTTGACTTAACATTGTGATATGTTTTGAAAAACATTTTGACAGCAGTACTCAAATTTTTCATGCAGATACGGAGGTACAATGTAGATATGGGTCTAGGTTCGTCAAAAACATGAAGGCTTTGTCAATGTTTAGTGAGAATACATTTACTGAAGAGGGAAGGGACTTCAACAAACTAGCTAAGCAGGCCTGGAATTTCATCTTTGGGAGGGCAAGGCCATTTTCTTTTTGTAAAGGGTGCTTCCATCAAAAAATCATAGGAAACTTTTGAAGGGGGCACCAAGGCCAAAACCAGGGGCAACAAAGGCTGTGGTCTCCCTGTAATTTCAAGCCTGGTTTAGATTTTGTGTTATCGTAGCTTCCTGTTTCGGAGAAAGGTTTAGAGCGTATTGAGGAGTGGAGGCCCTCTTGATCCTCGGATTTGATTTCATGGATTATTCAATGTACAGAGAAAGATTAAAAAAAAACAGAAATTCACATCATATGAGGTTCTCCAATGTCATCCGAAATGCTCCACAGACTGTGGTACATGTAACTCAACACCAAAGTGCTTCAAGTCAACTTCAAAAATATGATTCTGAAGTATTTTTGAATTACTGATAAAGTTCTAGTTAGAAAGAGGGAAAACTGGAGAAGTTTTCATTTCTTGTGTGAAGTGTAAAACAACCTAAGAGAAAAATATGTTTGTAAAACTATTTCTCAAGAACATTCGTACTTTCACATATAAAATAATATTTCAAAGATAACTTGAAACCCTCATTTATTTATAACGGAACTCTTGAAAAAAAAAGTATTAGGGTTAGTGCTTGACTCTTCCTTGTTACTGCATGTACCCAAACCCCTCACTTATTTACAACACGTATACCATTGAAAAAAAGGTATCAGGGCCGATACTTGACTGTAACTCCAACCATTTTTTAATTCAGGCTCTGGGTCAGTTCATAGCTCGTGCTATCGCTGATGACTGCCTCGCTCCAAGATTCCTGCAGTCACTTAAGAAGAAGATCAAAGAGGAACACATCTTGTGGTAAGTTCTTTATAATACGCAGATCTTATGAAGCGCTTTATCACATTGGAGGGCGTACATGTACATCAAGGCGCTCATTATTTTTGTCTACAAGGTACGTGGAGTTATGTTCGAATTATAAGACCCCATTATCTTATGCCAACCATACCAGAAAACACTGGGACAAACTGTCTTCTCACTGGGTTCTGTTACTTGCATTACTCAACACACAGGACCTATGGCTTTACGTCCCATCCTTAGGACAAAACAATAATGGTTAAATGTCTTGCTTATAGACACAAGTGTCACGATCGGGACTCAAACCCACACTCAAACTGATCGGAAACACCAGAGCTTGAGTCCAGTGCGCTTGAGTCAAACACACCATTCCTCTACTCAATTTTTTTATATTTTTTTATAGTCCTGTGAAAAATGAATAGCAAATTAAATTCATCTACATGTAACCTCTTAAATCCATCCATTGAATTTGCCCTAGTTTGATGGAGTCAATCCTGCACCTTCGGCCATACATGGTACAGGGTCAGGCACACCTATCTGATCCAAGTATAAAAGTCGAGAGTAAACCAAATGATGAAAGATTCTGATCCCAATCGTGCCCAGAAGCGTAGGACTAAGAAAGTAAATTTTTGAAATTTAAATTCCAACTGGTGTGTGCAATTCTGAAGACTTGTTGATTTCATCGTTGTTTTCATCCTGTTATTATTTTGTTGACAGTTTCCAGGCCTTGAACCGTGCTGATCTGCTTCTGAATATGAAACATGGCATGCTGAAGCTAGACAACGTCTGGGGTGTTGGCGGTGGCCGCAGACCTGTCAAAGTCCTCATCAAGAAGGTGGGTGTAGAGACAACGTGTGTCTGTGATTGTGGGGGGAAGGGGTTTAAATAGATCTCATTTAACCATTATGGTATTGTTAAACTAGGAAGTAGGATCAAGGAATTATTTTGAATAGTCGTGAGAATGACCTGGGGAAATTTTCCTGATTCGACTTAACACAGAATTCTGCGCTTACTGTCACCATTCTCTGCTTACAGGGTAAGCACTGATTTAACCATAGACTAGCAACATTACAATAAGCACAGATTTCATAAAGCTAGAAAATATTGCTTAGAACATTCATCATGAGCAACAACAAAAGATGGGCACCAGTCACAACAATTAAGGCATTATGGCTTAATTTGCTGACCCAAATTTGTGCTTACTGGGTTTAGGACACAAATCTTAGTGGTATTTACGATGGTTCATTTGGAGAACATCCAAGAGATTTTAAGGATTTCAGAAGCCTGTTGTCTTTAACTTGTCATTTTCCATCTCGGCTCTTCAGATGGTGCTCTTGATCAAGGAGTTTCTTTCGTCCGGGGACGCCAAGGAGGCCAGCCGCTGTCTCGTGGAGCTTGACGTGCCTCACTTCCATCATGAACTCGTCTATGAGGTAAGCGTCAAAAAAGGAAACACAACACTACATCTTCCATGTTTTTATGCTCTTCATTATGAACATAAAAAACAAAACGAAGTTGTAGAGAAAACAAAAAGTGGAATCCCAGAAAGTATTATTATTATTTGTTTTTCATTCATCAATGGTTAATTTTAAAAGAAAACTTGCAATTCCGCTGATGCCGCGATTTGTAAGTTTTCTTTTTACAATAAAAGTAAACTTACAGATATGGTTTTTAGTCTTTTCCCAAAAGTGGTTGATTCAAACCGAAATAAGTGTTGCCGAGGCTCAATTTTATAAAGAGTTAAGATTGATCTCAGGATACAGTCAATCTTAATTGCTAAGCAAAGTGTGATGTCACAATGAAAATCACTATGGTAAGACTGACAACTCATCTTAAGATGAATCTTAGTGCATTGTGGATTCGAGACCCAGGGCTCGATTTCACGAACAGCGTGGCTCATATGTTGTCAATATCACCATAGTGATTTGTATTGTGACGTCACACTTTGCTTAGCAACTAAGATTGATACACATCTTAAGATCAATCTTGGCTCTTTGCTAAATTGATCTTTGTGATTAAAAAAATTACTTGTTAAACGCTCTTCTCTTCTTGTGCATCTGACGAGCTCGTATTTTTATCCACTCCCCCGTTTATTGCAGGCGGTGTACATGGTTCTAGAGCAATATGACACTGTGGAACGAGTGGCTCCATCCGTTGCCGTGCTACTAAAATACATGTTTGATCACAACGTCATCACAATTGATCAGATGGACACGGTAAGTGGAAGTCGCATTCAAAGGGTATGCACAACGTTGTTATGAGTGAAAATAGAATCGTTCACTGATTTGCACATGGTACAAAGACGGTCATGGTGGAAAACTTTCCCTGAAATATTTTTGCTTGAAATGCTATGGTTTTTGAGAAAGTTTTGATCTCGTGAGTTTAAGACCTGATTTTGAACCCAGGATTTTTCACTATTTTCTTGTGACTTTGATGACCGATTGAGCTTAAAACTTTCACAGGGTTGTTCTTTAATGTACATGTTTGGTCACATAAAGTACCGATCCTGACTGGTCTATGGCATTTTCCAGTGTTGTCCCAATGCTTGTTTTTAAGTAGTTTTTTCATAAAGTTGTTCATGGAACGACCACTCTTGACTCTCCATTATTTTAAAAATAGAGATATATATATATTTTTTTCCTCCACCTTTAGGGTTTCCGGCGTATATTTGCATGCTTGCCTGACATAGTGATTGACGTCCCTCACGCCTTCAGTATAATGGAGAGGTTTGCAGATATCTGTCGCCAGAAAAGCTTCATATCAGCCGAGCTGAGAGCTGATGTGCCAACTAGGTGAGTCAGTTTTCCCCCTTATATTCAAGGGGTCAATTTACAATCACCAAAAGGGACAAGTATTGCAAAGATATCGATCAATGAAGATTTGTGAGATTGGATGAAGTTGTACGAAAGCACCAGCAAGACTTTTTTTGTCCTTTCTTTCGAGGTTCGGTGTACACTTTTTGCCCATGTGATGTCATAAGTCACATCATCTACATGCTGTTAAAGAGCCACATCATCTACATGCTAATATCTGCCTAGAAGTGATCATTTTCCTAAGTTTTAAACCGTTTCAAGAATGTTTTTCCTCAGTTAAGTTCTATTTTATTTCATTTGCAGAGTCCGCAAGCGTTTTGTGTCCGAGGGTGATGGTGGTCGCCTCAAGGAGTAAATATTGAACCCAGCGGCTGAACTGACACATGCATACACTTATGGTAAAACAGACTTGATATAAACAAATTAAATAAACATTATTCATAAAGTTTCATACATATTCGTTGGATTTTAGAAAGTAAGTAACACGAGAGGGCGCTATACTGGAATTTTACTGATGACTCAGTGAAGAGTTTCTGTCAACTTCGGTTCAAATGAAGCATGGCCCAATGTGCAGTCTAGTCTGCACCTTCTGTGCGCACATGCATTTTTCTGACCACAAATTGCTTTTAAACTCAACATGTCGCAACTCTCTCAATACACAGCTTGATGTAGGAGCAGTGTAGCGCCCTCTAGAGTTCATATCACATGGGTTTCTGTGTCAGTCATGCCAGAAGATTGTACATTGTGTTGATGTGATGTGAATATACACCTGACTATATCTGGCCCCTCGATTTAAGAAATGGTCGTAGTTTCTTGGTTTAAAATAAACGTGACAAGAAAAAAAAAATGCATGTGTTAATAAAAAATGAGAAACTGAGAAAAGTAACTTTGGTTAAACTGTTTGCTGAAAAATAATTTAAAGGCTTAAGTTAGGAATTTTGAGTAAAAATTACTGAATTTAAATTGTGTACAAAGTTTGAGACCTGTTGATTTGAGGAGTTTTGGGGTCATAAGTACTTGATGGGTGGATGTGGGAAACAAAATGAATGTTGAATTAATCCAAAGTTACTTTGAAGTAATTGTGATCCTTTGTAAAAGTGACTTAGTCGATCCTTTAAATTGAATGCTTATTGATCATTTAATGATTAAGATGATAATTTTATTTTTTTTTCTCGTCCAAGTGGACAGGTTTTGCCCGATGAGGGGGCGGAAACTGATTGATGTTTACGTTGTCGGTACAGGAGCATAACAAAATTGTACATTGTATTACGATAAAAAAGTTCTATTCAAATATTTTCTCTTTAGAATTGTCTATTTTGATAAAAAGATATAAAAATTGATGCAAAAGAGGCAGCATTTTGACATTTGTCACAGACTGGTGTTTGATGCAAAACAGGGCAAAGAGTAAGGGGAGAAGCTATTGAATGAAAAAGGGGTGTATGAAGGGAATTTATACTGAATCATAGACGCAAAAATAGTCAAAACCTATGGGTTACCATTTTTTTAAATTATATGCAAATGAGGTCATAAAGGGTCAGCTGGCAAAGAGTTTTCGCAGTCGTCTAAAATGGAGAACTGCAGTGGAGTTCAAAGCTTAGATCTAGTGTGACTTCCTTTCTTTCGCCAATGTGTAAAGATCAATTTCTGTTTGGGAATTTGTGGATGTAAATTTTGGATTTATCCAGTCTTGACATTGGATCTGAATTTACAAGGTTTTTAAGAAGGTGTTTTCCCCGAGGAATTATAGATATATATTCCGAAGATGAATATTTCCAGAAAGTTATTAACTGTTCTCTTATTTACAAATTTGCATATCAATTAACATCTATACATGAACTGACAAGTTGTTTCAGGTTTTATATAGGATATATTAATTTTAGCAGTTTTGCCAACCTTCATAAAAAAAGGAAAAACAAACAAACTACACTATGGGTAGTTGGTTTTATAACCCATAAGTTTAATAATTATATGACATTTGAATTTGCATTATTTTCTTTTTTGATATAATTTATATATTGAATGTACAGACTTCAATCTATCAAATTTGAAACAGCAAAGTTTGCCAAATTCATGAGCTCACCCTTGGTTCGTTATTCTATTTTTGAGCTTTTGTTTTCTTCTTAATAATGCTCTTGTTTTGATCACTATTTATGCATGGCAGATACCTGTTATCTGCTAAGCAAGGTGCGTTCAATTAGTACCACCTGTTTGGGATAGTATGGCAGTTGGGGTATTTTGGCAACTTACACAATGTTTTGTCAATCCGAAGAACATAATATATCAAATGCATATTCCCCGTTTTGGATAGTACAAGCTTAACTGAAGGGTTCCTAAATCCTTGTTAAGATCAGTAGACATGATGTAAACATACCCCCTGATTGGGATGGTTTAAGGTTACTGGTGCACCTCTGAGATGTATTAACTTTGGCCAGTCTTGGTATAAGTGGACACTTTTTACTTAATAATAAAGTGACTTTTGACATCAAGAAAGAATGAGTTTATTGAATTTTGTTTATTTCTGAGTCATGTCTGAAAATTTGTTTTTTATTCCTTATTATTTTTATTAACTCTTCTTTCAAAGTGAATTAAGTGATTCTTTTCATATTATGAAACAGACTGGGTTCAGATCCCCAGTATTCTTCTTTTTTTCTCTTTCATTTTCAAAAAAATCTTCTGTATTATACGATTATTAAGTCACTTTGAAAAAAATGCTGGACTTACCAATTTTTTTATTTTTTTCTTACATTTTTGACTGAAATTTGATAAAAATGCTGGACTAACCCTTGTGTTTTTTTCTTCAATTTTTGACTGAAATTTGATGAAAATACTGGACTTACCCCTTGTTTTTTTTATTTTTTTTAAATTTTTGACTGAAATTTGATTAAAATCCTGGACTAACCCCTTGTGGGTTTTTTGTCTTCAATTTTTGAATGAAATTTGATAAAAATGCTTGACTTACCCCTTGTGGTTTTTTTTCTTCAATTTTTAACTGAAATTTGATAAAAATGCTGGACTTACCCCTTGTGTTTTTTTGTCTTAAATTTTTGACTGAAATTTGATATAAATGCTGGACTTACCCCTTGTGGTTTTTTTCTTCAATTTTTGACTGAAATTTGAAAAAAATTTGATATAAATGCTGGACTTACCCCTTGTTTTTTTCTTCAATTTTTGACTGAAATTTGATAAAAATGCTTGACTTACCCCTTGTGGTTTTTTTTCTTCCATTTTTAACTGAAATTTGATAAAAATGCTGGACTTACCCCTTGTGGGTTTTTCCTTCAATTTTTGACTGAAATTTGATAAAAATGCTGGACTTACCCCTTGTTTTTTTTTTCTTCAATTTTTGACTGAAATTTGATAAAAATGCTGGACTTACCCCTTGTTTTTTTTTCTTCAATTTTTGACTGAAATTTGATAAAAATGCTGGACTTACCCCTTGTGTTTTTTTTCTTAAATTTTTGACTGAAATTTGATAAAAATGTTTGACTTACCCCTTGTGGGTTTTTCCTTCAATTTTTGACTGAAATTTGGTAAAAATGCTGGACTTGCCCCTTGTTTTTTTGTCTTAAATTTTTGACTGAAATTTGATAAAAATGCTGGACTTACCCCTTGTGTTCTTTTTCTTCAATTTTTAACTGAAATTTGATAAAAAGGCTTGACTTACCCCTTGTGTTTTTTTGTCTTTAATTTTGGCCTGAAATTTGATAAAAATGCTGGACTTACCCCTTGTGGGTTTTTCCTTCAATTTTTGACTGAAATTTGGTAAAAATGCTTGACTTACCCCTTGTGTTTTTTTTCTTCAATTTTTGACTGAAATTTGATAAAAATGCTTGACTTACCCCTTGTGTTTTTTTGTCTTCAATTTTTGACTGAAATTTGATAAAAATGCTGGACTTACCCCTTGTGTTTTTTTGTCTTCAATTTTTAACTGAAATTTGATAAAAATGCTGGACTTACCCCTTGTGTTCTTTTTCTTCAATTTTTAACTGAAATTTGATAAAAAGGCTTGACTTACCCCTTGTGTTTTTTTGTCTTTAATTTTTGCCTGAAATTTGATAAAAATGCTGGACTTACCCCTTGTGGGTTTTTCCTTCAATTTTTGACTGAAATTTGGTAAAAATGCTTGACTTACCCCTTGTATTTTTTTTCTTCAATTTTTGACTGAAATTTGATAAAAATGCTTGACTTACCCCTTGTGTTTTTTTGTCTTTAATTTTTGACTGAAATTTGATAAAAATGCTGGACTTACCCCTTGTGTTTTTTTGTCTTCAATTTTTGACTGAAATTTGATAAAAATGCTTGACTTACCCCTTGTGTTCTTTTTCTTCAATTTTTAACTGAAATTTGATAAAAATGCTGGACCTACCCCTTGTGTTTTTTGTCTTCAATATTTGACTGAAATTTGATAAAAATGCTGGACCTACCCCTTGTGGGTTTTTCCTTCAATTTTTGACTGAAATTTGGTAAAAATGCTGGACTTACCCCTTGTTTTTTTGTCTTAAATTTTTGACTGAAATTTGGTAAAAATGCTGGACTTACCCCTTGTTTTTTTGTCTTTAATTTTTGACTGAAATTTGATAAAAATGCTTGACTTACCCCTTGTGGGTTTTTCCTTCAATTTTTGACTGAAATTTGGTAAAAATGCTGGACTTACCCCTTGTTTTTTAGTCTTCAATTTTTGACTGAAATTTGATAAAAATACTGGACTTACCCCTTGTGGGTTTTTCCTTCAATTTTTGACTGAAATTTGATAAAAATGCTGGACTTACCCCTTGTTTTTTTTTCTTCAATTTTTGACCGAAATTTGATAAAAATGCTGGACTTACCCCTTGTGTTTTTTTCTTCAATTTTTGACTGAAATTTGGTAAAAATGCTTGACTTACCCCTTGTGTTTTTTTTCTTAAATTTTTGACTGAAATTTGATAAAAATGCTTGACTTACCCCTTGTGTTTTTTTGTCTTTAATTTTTGACTGAAATTTGATAAAAATGCTGGACTTACCCCTTGTGTTTTTTTTTTCTTCAATTTTTGACTGAAATTTGATAAAAATGCTGGACTTACCCCTTGTGTTTTTTTTTCTTTAATTTTTGACTGAAATTTGGTTAAAATGCTGGACTTACCCCTTGTGGGGTTTTTTCTTCAACTTTTAACTGAAATTTGATAAAAATGCTGGACCTACCCCTTGTGTTTTTTGTCTTCAATTTTTGACTGAAATTTGATAAAAATACTGGACTTACCCCTTGTGTTTTTTTTGTCTTCAATTTTGGACTGAAATTTGGTAAAAATGCTGGACTTACCCCTTGTGTTTTTTTTCTTCAATTTTTGACTGAAATTTGGTAAAAATGCTGGACTTACCCCTTGTGTTTTTTTGTCTTAAATTTTTGACTGAAATTTGGTAAAAATGCTGGACTTACACCTTGTGTTTTTTTGTCTTAAATTTTTGACTGAAATTTGATAAAAATGCTGGACTTACCCCTTGTGTTTTTTTGTCTTTAATTTTTGACTGAAATTTGGTAAAAATGCTGGACTTACCCCTTGTGGGGTTTTTTCTTCAATTTTTAACTGAAATTTGATAAAAATGCTGGACCTACCCCTTGTGTTTTTTGTCTTCAATTTTTGACTGAAATTTGATAAAAATGCTGGACTTACCCCTTGTTTTTTTTTCTTCAATTTTTGACTGAAATTTGATAAAAATGCTGGACTTACCCCTTGTGTTTTTTTCTTCAATTTTTGACTGAAATTTGGTAAAAATGCTGGACTTACCCCTTGTTTTTTCTTCTTCAATTTTTGACTGAAATTTGATAAAAATGCTGGACTTACCCCTTGTGTTTTTTTCTTCAATTTTTTACTGAAATTTGGTAAAAATGCTTGACTTACCCCTTGTGTTTTTTTTCTAAATTTTTTGACTGAAATTTGATAAAAATGCTTGACTTACCCCTTGTGTTTTTTTGTCTTTAATTTTTGACTGAAATTTGATAAAAATGCTGGACTTACTCCTTGTGTTTTTTTTCTTCTTCAATTTTTGACTGAAATTTGATAAAAATGCTGGACTTACCCCTTGTGTTTTTTTTTCTTTAATTTTTGACTGAAATTTGGTAAAAATGCTGGACTTACCCCTTGTGGGGTTTTTTCTTCAATTTTTAACTGAAATTTGATAAAAATGCTGGACTTACCCCTTGTGTTTTTTTTTTCTTCAATTTTGGACTGAAATTTGGTAAAAATGCTGGACTTACCCCTTGTGTTTTTTTTCTTCAATTTTTGACTGAAATTTGATAAAAATGCTTGAATTACCCCTTGTGTTTTTTTGTCTTTAATTTTTGACTGAAATTTGATAAAAATGCTGGACTTACCCCTTGTGTTCTTTTTCTTCAATTTTTAACTGAAATTTGATAAAAATGCTGGACCTACCCCTTGTGTTTTTTGTCTTCAATATTTGACTGAAATTTGATAAAAATGCTGGACCTACCCCTTGTGTTTTTTGTCTTCAATTTTTGACTGAAATTTGATAAAAATGCTTGACTTACCCCTTGTGGGTTTTTCCTTCAATTTTTGACTGAAATTTGGTAAAAATGCTGGACTTACCCCTTGTTTTTTTGTCTTTAATTTTTGACTGAAATTTGATAAAAATGCTGGACTTACCCCTTGGTTTTTTAATTTTATTTTTGACTGAAATTTGATAAAAATGCTTGACTTACCCCTTGTGTTTTTTTGTCTTTAATTTTTGACTGAAATTTGGTAAAAATGCTGGACTTACCCCTTGTGGGGTTTTTTCTTAAATTTTTAACTGAAATTTGATAAAAATGCTGGACCTACCCCTTGTGTTTTTTGTCTTCAATTTTTGACTGAAATTTGATAAAAATACTGGACTTACCCCTTGTGGGTTTTTCCTTCAATTTTTGACTGAAATTTGATAAAAATGCTGGACTTACCCCTTGTTTTTTTCTCTTCAATTTTTGACTGAAATTTGATAAAAATGCTGGACTTACCCCTTGTGTTTTTTTCTTCAATTTTTGACTGAAATTTGGTAAAAATGCTGGACTTACCCCTTGTTTTTTTTTCTTCAATTTTTGACTGAAATTTGATAAAAATGCTGGACTTACCCCTTGTGTTTTTTTGTCTTTAATTTTTGACTGAAATTTGGTAAAAATGCTGGACTTACCCCTTGTGGGGTTTTTTCTTCAATTTTTAACTGAAATTTGATAAAAATGCTGGACTTACCCCTTGTGTTTTTTTCTTCAATTTTTTACTGAAATTTGGTAAAAATGCTTGACTTACCCCTTGTGTTTTTTTTCTAAATTTTTTGACTGAAATTTGATAAAAATGCTTGACTTACCCCTTGTGTTTTTTTGTCTTTAATTTTTGACTGAAATTTGATAAAAATGCTGGACTTACTCCTTGTGTTTTTTTTTTCTTCAATTTTTGACTGAAATTTGATAAAAATGCTGGACTTACCCCTTGTGTTTTTTTTTCTTTAATTTTTGACTGAAATTTGGTAAAAATGCTGGACTTACCCCTTGTGGGGTTTTTTCTTCAATTTTTAACTGAAATTTGATAAAAATGCTGGACTTACCCCTTGTGTTTTTTTTTTCTTCAATTTTGGACTGAAATTTGGTAAAAATGCTGGACTTACCCCTTGTGTTTTTTTTCTTCAATTTTTGACTGAAATTTGATAAAAATGCTTGAATTACCCCTTGTGTTTTTTTGTCTTTAATTTTTGACTGAAATTTGATAAAAATGCTGGACTTACCCCTTGTGTTCTTTTTCTTCAATTTTTAACTGAAATTTGATAAAAATGCTGGACCTACCCCTTGTGTTTTTTGTCTTCAATATTTGACTGAAATTTGATAAAAATGCTGGACCTACCCCTTGTGTTTTTTGTCTTCAATTTTTGACTGAAATTTGATAAAAATGCTTGACTTACCCCTTGTGGGTTTTTCCTTCAATTTTTGACTGAAATTTGGTAAAAATGCTGGACTTACCCCTTGTTTTTTTGTCTTTAATTTTTGACTGAAATTTGATAAAAATGCTGGACTTACCCCTTGGTTTTTTAATTTTATTTTTGACTGAAATTTGATAAAAATGCTTGACTTACCCCTTGTGTTTTTTTGTCTTTAATTTTTGACTGAAATTTGGTAAAAATGCTGGACTTACCCCTTGTGGGGTTTTTTCTTAAATTTTTAACTGAAATTTGATAAAAATGCTGGACCTACCCCTTGTGTTTTTTGTCTTCAATTTTTGACTGAAATTTGATAAAAATACTGGACTTACCCCTTGTGGGTTTTTCCTTCAATTTTTGACTGAAATTTGATAAAAATGCTGGACTTACCCCTTGTTTTTTTCTCTTCAATTTTTGACTGAAATTTGATAAAAATGCTGGACTTACCCCTTGTGTTTTTTTCTTCAATTTTTGACTGAAATTTGGTAAAAATGCTTGACTTACCCCTTGTGTTTTTTTTCTAAATTTTTTGACTGAAATTTGATAAAAATGCTTGACTTACCCCTTGTGTTTTTTTGTCTTTAATTTTTGACTGAAATTTGATAAAAATGCTGGACTTACTCCTTGTGTTTTTTTTTTCTTCAATTTTTGACTGAAATTTGATAAAAATGCTGGACTTACCCCTTGTGTTTTTTTTTCTTTAATTTTTGACTGAAATTTGGTAAAAATGCTGGACTTACCCCTTGTGGGGTTTTTTCTTCAATTTTTAACTGAAATTTGATAAAAATGCTGGACTTACCCCTTGTGTTTTTTTTTTCTTCAATTTTGGACTGAAATTTGGTAAAAATGCTGGACTTACCCCTTGTGTTTTTTTTCTTCAATTTTTGACTGAAATTTGATAAAAATGCTTGAATTACCCCTTGTGTTTTTTTGTCTTTAATTTTTGACTGAAATTTGATAAAAATGCTGGACTTACCCCTTGTGTTCTTTTTCTTCAATTTTTAACTGAAATTTGATAAAAATGCTGGACCTACCCCTTGTGTTTTTTGTCTTCAATATTTGACTGAAATTTGATAAAAATGCTGGACCTACCCCTTGTGTTTTTTGTCTTCAATTTTTGACTGAAATTTGATAAAAATGCTTGACTTACCCCTTGTGGGTTTTTCCTTCAATTTTTGACTGAAATTTGGTAAAAATGCTGGACTTACCCCTTGTTTTTTTGTCTTTAATTTTTGACTGAAATTTGATAAAAATGCTGGACTTACCCCTTGGTTTTTTAATTTTATTTTTGACTGAAATTTGATAAAAATGCTTGACTTACCCCTTGTGTTTTTTTGTCTTTAATTTTTGACTGAAATTTGGTAAAAATGCTGGACTTACCCCTTGTGGGGTTTTTTCTTAAATTTTTAACTGAAATTTGATAAAAATGCTGGACCTACCCCTTGTGTTTTTTGTCTTCAATTTTTGACTGAAATTTGATAAAAATACTGGACTTACCCCTTGTGGGTTTTTCCTTCAATTTTTGACTGAAATTTGATAAAAATGCTGGACTTACCCCTTGTTTTTTTCTCTTCAATTTTTGACTGAAATTTGATAAAAATGCTGGACTTACCCCTTGTGTTTTTTTCTTCAATTTTTGACTGAAATTTGGTAAAAATGCTGGACTTACCCCTTGTTTTTTTTTCTTCAATTTTTGACTGAAATTTGATAAAAATGCTGGACTTACCCCTTGTGTTTTTTTGTCTTTAATTTTTGACTGAAATTTGGTAAAAATGCTGGACTTACCCCTTGTGGGGTTTTTTCTTCAATTTTTAACTGAAATTTGATAAAAATGCTGGACCTACCCCTTGTGTTTTTTGTCTTCAATTTTTGACTGAAATTTGATAAAAATACTGGACTTACCCCTTGTGGGTTTTTCCTTCAATTTTTGACTGAAATTTGATAAAAATGCTGGACTTACCCCTTGTTTTTTTCTCTTCAATTTTTGACTGAAATTTGATAAAAATGCTGGACTTACCCCTTGTGTTTTTTCCTTCAATTTTTGACTGAAATTTGATAAAAATGCTGGACTTACTCCTTGTGAATTTTTGAAATTTTCCGCAAAAATTTGAATAAAAAATGCTCAACTTACCCCTTGTGATTTTTTCAAATTTTTCTGCTATGAAATACAGTTTTACTAACTTTAAATGAAGTAAAAACAAAACTCCTTAGCTATTCCTGTGGCAATGGCTGTGGACTCAAGTCTAGGTGTGACTTGAACTGGGACCTTTCGTTCCGGAGTCCTGGGAAGATTGAGGATATTAAACAGAGCATGTGTACATTCACAGTGGATTTGCGTTGTGTCACTCATCCGTTTACAAGAACCGCTGGCAAGCTAGCATACCTTTTGCTTTGCTTACGGTTAGCAGTATAGAAATTCTGCTGATGGCCACTCCTTAAGCAGCAAACATCTGCTTACAGACTTTATGAAATTGAGCCCAGGTTGGATTTGAAAACAAACAACCTCCCGCATTCTAGTGCAGGGCCCAATTTCATGGCTCTGCTTACCGTAAGAAAAGAATCAGTGCTTACGGAAGCAAGGAATTCCGTGCGCTTACGTCAAGTGCAGAATTCGGCGGTAAGCAGAGCCATGACATTGGGCCCAGTTGTCTCAACAGCTAGACCAATAAGTGTGCCCAGTGAGTAGAAGCCGGTTCGAATACTGTAATTGACAGCGGATACAGCAAACAAATAGATGTTGTAATTTCATTTTGCTAAAGAATATGCAATATTTGTTTTATCCTTGCTCCAAATACTGCATAAGAACGTTTTGGGGTCAGGCTATTCTACTTTATATAGAAGGGGAAAATCTTCACTTAAAGGGTCTGTATCATCGTGATCAAAGCCGGCTTGTGGCTGTACATGGAATTATGAACTGTAACTCACTTTAAGCACCTGCTCTTAATAAATATGATATGCAGGGACGGCGCACACATGCAGTAACTGGGTGAAAGTTCATCATTTTAAGTACAGCCACAGGCCTGCTTTGATCATGACCACACAGCCCCTTTATTGCTTCAATTAAAACCCAGTCAAAGATATTCTCATTTAGACTTTGCGTAACAATTATTTATTTCAGAAAAAAAAATCGCCATATCTACAATTCTTCTAATTGTACAAAAATATATCTATAGATTACGATACATTACTTACAAATTGGAAAAACTTTGGCTGCATTCACCCAGAATATTTGTTTTTAATTTGGTTTCTAAATAATTTTGAAAACCAAAATTCATTGATATATTCAATGATTTCATTGCATGAGAAAGTTCTTGAATTTCTTGAAGGTAAAGTACAACAGTCCTTGGGAAAAAACGTTCACCATGCGTGGGATTCGTCAGGATTTTCTCAAAATCTCCCTGAGCTTTCACAATCTTGAAAGAAGTAAAGCAATCACCAAAGGGAGAAAGAAATAGTCCATATTGTGTCCAAACCTGTCGTTTTGTATTTCTGGTGATGCAGAGAGTATTTGGTTTAGAACAAGGGAGATCTCTGAATGCCTGCAGGCCATTTTCAGAAAGTCTCCCATTTGTCAAAACTAATCCCTAGTTCCCTTAAACCATCTACCTTTTGCAAAATCACCCATTTCACCATTCAAAAGCATTTCTTATGACAGAAACTTACATTTTTGAGAAGACTTTGAGAAGAACTTATGTAAAAGCCAAGTTCAATCATTAATTTTTTCTTGCATAAATCATCAAAGAAAAAGAAGCTCACTGCCTGTGGGCTTCTGGTAATCAGTGGAGCCAGTTTGTGTGAAGTGGGCGTGGC